>JANRMT010062854.1:105612884-105667439 GCA_026402145.1 Polypterus bichir lapradei | reverse complement strand
ATAGATAGATAGATAGATAGATAGATAGATAGATAGATAGATAGATACTTTATTAATCCCAAGGGGAAATTCACATAATCCAGCAGCAGTACACTGATACAAAAAAAAATCTATATATAAATTAAATAGAAATAAAAATGCATGTAAAGGCAGACAATAACTTTGAGTAATGTTAGCATTTACTCTCCCGGGTGGAATTGAAGAGTCGCATAGTGTGGGGGAGGAACGATCTGCTCAGTCTTTCAGTGGAGCAAGACAGTGACAAAAGTCTGTCACTGAAGCTACTCCTCTGCCTGGAGATGACACTGTTCAGTGGATGCAGTGGGTTCTTCATGATTGACAGGAGTTTGCTTAATGCCTGTCGCTCTGCCACAGATGTTAAACTGTCTAACTTTACTCCTACAATAGAGCCTGCCTTCTTAACAAGTTTGTCCAGGCGTGAGGCATCTTTCATCTTTATGCTGCCTCCCCAGCACAGCACCGCGTAGAAGAGGGCACTCACCACAACCGTCTGGTAGAACATCTGCAGCATCTTATTGCAGATGTTGAAGGACGCCAACCTTCTAAAAAAGTATAGTCGGCTCTGACCTTTCTTACACGGAGCATCAGTATTGGCAGTCCAGTCCAATTTGTCATCTAGCTGCACTCCCAGATATTTATAGGTCTGCACCCTCTGCACACAGTCACCTCTGATGATCACAGGGTCCATGAGGGGCCTGGGCCTCCTAAAATCCACCACCAGCTCCTTGGTCTTGCTGGTGTTAAGGTGTAAGTGGTTTGAGTGGTTTGACCATTTAACAAAGTCTTTGATTAGCTTCCTGTACTCCTCCTCCTGCCCACTCCTGATGCAGCCCACAATAGCAGTGTCATCAGCGAACTTTTGCACGTGACAGGGCTCCGAGTCATATTGAAAGTCTGATGTATATAGACTGAACAGGACCGGAGAAAGTACAGTCCCCTGTGGCGCTCCTGTGTTGCTGACCACAATGTCAGACCTGCAATTCCCAAGACGCACATATTGAGGTCTTTCTGTAAGATAGTCCATGATCCATGCCACCAGGTGTGAGTTTACTCCCATCTCAGTCAGCTTGTCTCTAAGAAACAGAGGTTGGATGGTGTTGAAGGCATTAGAGAAGTCCAAAAACATAATTCTTACAGCACCACTGCCTCTGTCCAAGTGGGAGAGGGATCGGTGTAGCATATAGATGATGGCATCCTCCGCTCCCACCTTCTCCTGGTATGCGAACTGCAGAGGGTTGATTGCGTGGCAACCTGTGGCCTCAGGTGGTGAAGCAGCAGCCGTTCCATGGTTTTCATCACATGTGACGTCAGAGCAAAAGGCCGAAAGTCATTCAGCTCACTAGGACGTGATACCTTTGGGACTGGGGTGATACAAGATGTTTTCCAAAGCCTCGGGACTCTCCCCTGTTCCAGGCTCAGGTTGAACATGCGCTGTAGAGGACTCCCCAGTTCCAACGCACAGGCCTTCAGCAGTCGTGGCGATACTCCATCTGGACCCGCTGCTTTGCTGGCACAAAGTCTCTTTAGCTCTCTGCTTACCTGGGATGCTGTAATTGTGGGTGGGGATGTCTCACCTATGCTGGTATCAACAGAAGGATGGTTGGAGGATGCAGTACTCCGAGGTGAGAGTGGGTTAGGGTGATCAAACCTATTAAAGAAGTTGTTCATTTGGTTTGTTCTCTTCACGTCTGTCTCGATGGTGGCACCCCGCTTCGAGCTGCAGCCAGTGATAATCTTCAACCCATCCCACACTTACTTCATGCTGTTATTCTGCAACTTCTGCTCCAGCTTTCTCCTGTACTGCTCTTTCGCTACCCTGAGCTGGACTCGGAGTTCCTTCTGCAAGCGCTTGAGCTCATGCTGATCACCGTCTTTAAAAGCCCTTTTCTTCTGGTTCAAAAAGGCCTTTAATGTCACTTGTAATCCATGGTTTGTTGTTAGCATAGCAGCGTACTGTTCTTACTGGAACTACAATGTCCATACAGAAGTTGATGTGATCCATTGTGCAGTCAACAGCCTCTTCAATGTTCTCACTGTGTGACCCCAGCAGTATATCCCAATCTGTAGTTCCAAAGCAGTCTCTCAGAGCCTGTTCTGCCTCAGGGGACCACTTCCTGAATGATCGTGTGGTTGTAGGTAGCTCCCTCACTCTTGGTTTGTAGTGAGGCTGAAGCAGAACCAGGTTATGATCTGCTTTCCCAAGCGCAGGCAGCGGGGTGGCGCTGTATGAGTCTTTACCGTTTGCATACAGTAGGTCGATATTCCTGTTTCCCCGGGTGTTACAGTCCACATACTGGAAGAGGGCAGATAATGTTTTATCCAGCGCTACATGCTTAAAGTCTCCAGAGATTAGCACAAGTGCCTCAGGGTGCTGCGTTTGTAACTTAGCAACTGCGGAATGGATGATGTCACTCGCTATCTCCGGGTTCGCTTGAGGGGGGATGTAAACAATAACAACAATCACTTGTCCAAACTCTCTGGGCAAGTAATAGGGACGCAGACTTACGGCCAACAGTTCAATGTCCCTGCAGCAATTGGAGATTTTAACGTTTACATGTCCTGAGTTGCACCACTTTGTATTGACATAGAGAGCGAGTCCTCCTCCTTTCTTCTTCCCGCAGGTACTTGCGTCTCTGTCCGCTCTAACTGTGCTAAACCTGGGTAGCTCCACGTTAGCATCTGGGATGGTAGTTGTTAGCCACGTTTAACTAAAACACAGCAAGCTGCATTCTCTGTAGGTTCTGACATGTTTCACCAGCACAGCCAATTCGTCGATCTTATTTGGTAGTGAATTCACATTTCCCAGGATCACAGAAGGCACCAACGGTTTATAACGCCATTTTCTCTCAAGGTGCCTGGCTTTTATCTTATCTTTTATCTTTGCGCCAGCTCGGCTGCCCCGATATCGTCTTCTTACCTCGTCAGGTAATTAGGGAACCACACCGGCGTGGGCATTTCTTCTCAGTGCTTTAAGTTGACTACTTGAATAGGCGAGTCTCGGAGTGTAAAAATCCATGTCAAGTAGTAAAAATAGTAAAAAGTGTCCAGGGAGCGATTCCACATAAAAGAAAGTGGTAGAAGTGATTAGTGATCAGTGGAAATAGAGAAAAAAATAGAAAAAAAGGTAAAAAGATAAAGTCATACACGGAGCTGCTGAAATGGCTGCCACTTGCATGCATCGCCGGAAATAATAAGATGTCATTTTGCTTGACTTCTTACGACATTCACAATGGCTAACACGGTACAAACACCCAAGTACTACAGCCATCCGTGAAGCAAATACATGTTCATTGTATCACAAATGTAGTTACCAATGAAGTATATCATAGGTATTGAATTTCTGATGTAATCAATAGCAAATATAGGGAGCTATATACAGTAAAGATTGGTAATGCTGAGAAATTGAAACAATATAGTATGCTTTTTTGTTATTATTTATAATCAATTAAACCTAGGCTGTAAAGTTTCTATTGCACTCTACATGATGCAGTAGAATGTGAGCACATATCTCTTAATACACGTTACTGCCAAAGACCAGGGGCCTCATGTACAAATGGTGCATACGCACAGAAATGTTGCGTATGAACGTTTCCACTTTCAAATCACGTATTATACCTAAATCATGTATAATACCTAAACTTGGCATAAAGCCACGCACCTTTCTACGGTACTTCATACCCTGTCGTACGCAAGTTCTCCGCTGGGTTTTGCAGACTGGCGGCACCTAGCGTCAAAGCAATGCTACTGTTCCTGTGTGGTTTATCTTTCTTTTTCTGATCCACATCCCTGACGCGGCTGTGAGCGCTGAAATCGAAAAACAACGGAAAAACTTAAACCCAATTAAAGTAAAAATAATTTCTTTATTCTTAATTCTTGATGAGTAGAGAGAATGTGAGACTGCCTCTTTCCAACTCAGTCAACTGATTTGGATTTTGGCAGAATACCTAAAGTAAACCTGTTCTCTCTTTTATATCCTAGAAAAGAAAAAAAAACCCTAGCAGTTCATTCTGAGGTTATACATAGCTTAGGTTAAATCTTAATTTATGATATACTGGAATGTCCTAAAACATGAAACAAACAGCCATTTGCATTCCTAAGGAATACACCCTTCTAATTATACACACTTAGAATCAATTTAAACATTCTTATAGTCAATAAAGATCTTTCATTCTGCACAGGGTCTTCTGATAGTATCAGAGGTCAGCCTTTCCTCATAAATGATAAAAGTTAGTCTCTTAATGCTGTGCACACAGCCCAACTCCTTTTCTGCATAAATCAGGAACAAATCATATAGCTCTCTACAGCATGATCAACTCAAAACACAGTCCTTGATATCTGTGAGTTAAATAATAATGTTTTCTCTTCCTCACGGCTTTATAAATACACTGAAATTAACCGCATATTGTTTATTAGTTTAATGCATCTGATTGTAATTAACCTGTAACAATATAATGGTCCACAGAATGGTCAAACTATTCTAAATACCATTGCTGCTTTAGCGTTGTTATTCTCACTGCACCTTCTTCTTCTTCTTTCAGCTGCTCCCGTTAGGGGTTGCCACAGTAGATCATCTTTTTCTACAGTATATTACTCTCACTGCACCACTCAGAGTAGCTGATCGGAAAGAGAATTATCGGTATACAGCATCAAGCACACGCTGCCTCAGCCATGCTTTCTATTTGAACTGCTTCTCACACGGCAAACGCTTCAAAACCTTTACTGTACAGAACTCGCGGTTCAGAAACAGTTTCATCCCAAGAGCTCTAAATGCAATGAATCACTCCATCAACTGCCCCTTGTAGAACTGTTTGTACTTATTAGTACAGTCACCTCACTGTAAACTTGTGATACAGTTATAATATTGCACAACCTGAGCCACTTTATAAAGCGCATATTTACATATGATGACAATAGCATTTTTAAGATGAAATGCAGCATAATATGTTTATTATATTATACAGATAAAACTTTAACTTTATTTAAGTAATCTATATTGTTAATAATTAAAGGACACGGTGTCGCTATGCTAGCAAGGATCTGGAGCTCCATTCACGGATTGTTCCTGCCTCGCACTGTATGCTTCACTGGTACTGGCGTGAAGGATAGAATAATTAAACATGTACTACAAAGATATTTCAATGTTCCTTAAAAGTTTTGATGAATCGGCGTTATAAGCTTACAGATGGCTTTACGTCTATTACAGAGCTGATTGTGTGCCGATTGGGTATTTGGAGAAAGAAAAGGAAGGACAGGAATTGGAGGTTAGTACGTTTGAAAGAGACAGTACTGCTGCAATAAATTATTTTATTGAAGATCGCACACAATCACTGCGCCACCGTGTTCCCATGTTTAATAACATGCTTTAACTCCTATCATCATGAAAACGATATCATGTATACATCTCAGTATTTTAGTTATTCAGAGAGCTGTAACATCATGAATGTAATAGATTCTGTGTCCTGTCGGAGGTAGAGAAAGCCGGTTTAAGAAGCACGTAGTGATTCACAAACATAAAGCACGTAGAAGATCAAATACAAAATAAAGCATTTAACGTACTACTTTAGTTACAATGGGATTTGAGAAACTAGTAAATTAAACAATTTTAAGATTAAGTTTATGATGTTCTACTTCAATGACAAAAAAAAACTACAGTGGAAATTTCGAGATTAAAGTTGACATTTCGTGCTTTTTCCCCACTGTGTGCCTTTTTTTTTCTCTGTACCCTAATAAGCTTTCATATGACACTCAGACAGTGGGCTACGACTCGCCTTTTCACAGTGACTTTTGATATGCGACTTCTTTTTTATTTCGGGCACTGTGCGACTTTGTGAACTTGAGCTTTTGAGTTTCTCCAACATGCTATGTCACTTGATCACCTTCCTTTTCTTGTTTATACCACTGTTTAATCCAACAAATAGTACGTTTTTCTTTGCCTCCACTTGGTATTCGCTTGCTGAAATTGTTCTATTTTTCCTCGTGGTTTTGCCATTGTCTTTTCACAGAACGCTGAGCTTAAGGCCTATTTATATCGATTTACATATTAAAAGAGGTGTAATTCTGGGAGGAGTTCGGGCGGGACATCAGGCACGTGCATGTGCGTTACTTTTCACGCTGATCGGGATTTATGTAGCGGAAGAACGTAGAAGTTTACGTACGCACAGATTCGTTCATCTGGATTTTTCTGTGCGTATGCACATTCCCGCTTTTGTGCTTACGCAATGTTATAGTGTGAGTTCTACACACAGCGTTATGCAGGAGGCCCCTGGTCTGTATTTTTTTGTTTAATTTTATGATTTCAAAATTCTTTTTTACAGTACAATTTGAATGCTTTGATTGCTGTTTAGGTGACACGGTGGCGCAGTGGTAGCGCTGCTGCCTCGCAGTAAGAAGACCTGGGTTTGCTTCCCTGCATGGAGTTTGCATGTTCTCCCCGTGTCTGTGTGGGTATCCTCCGGGTGCTCTGATTTCCTTCTACAGTCCAAAGACATGCAGGTTAGGTGCATTGGCGTTCTTAAATTGTATGCTTGGTGTGTGGGTGTGGGTGTGTGTGTGCCCTGCAGTGAGCTGGCACCCTGTGTTGGCTGGGATTAGCTCCAGCAGACCCCGTGACCCTGTGTTAGGATATAATGGAATGGAAAATGACTGACTGACTGATTGTTGTTTACATATTGGTTATTGAGACTTTTGCTGTATATGTACATTTCTAGAAGGGTCCACCTGCAACCCCATACTCTACCTTACTTATCTTTCAGTGAACATATGTGTGTATTTTGGGGGTGATCAGCATGTGAGGCAGAAAAATTAGATTAACATATCACCGGTAGCACCAAAATTCATGGCAGCAGGTCGTTATTGCATGGAGAGACATATAATTAATGGAATTTGTGTCAATGGATGCAAAATAACCATGTGTTTACAATCACTTTTATGAAGAACAAGAAAAAGATGGGTTAATAGGTGGATTTCTTTATTGTACTTTCATTTTGCGTGTTGCTGGTGTGAACAATTCTCATTCCTTGAGTAGCCTGCAAAAAGCAGTTTTCTTTATTGCATTTAGATGCAGTTTGACTAATAAAGATGTTTTAAAAAGAATATCAAAACAACAGCAGGGCTTCTATATAACACACCAGTTTAATGGATTTTTGTCACTGCATGTCCCTTGCAATCTTTGTGATTTATTATCCCACAGTTGGTTGCTTGTTCATATTCAAAAGCATACACACATCTTCTAAAAAGAATTTTGAAAACATCTTTGGTATATAACTGGCTTTATAATCATGTCCAGGAGTGTTTTCATGAAATGACCTCCATAAAATGTGTTTATTTGTCATATCTTTACTTCTTATGCTAAATGAGTTTCTAACAACTTCAACCCAGTGTGCATATTTACTAAAGAAGATGTTCAGTTAGGTTTTCAGTATTTATCGAATGTGAGCATCAGTAGGCTTTGTGCTCTAGGAACCAAGTTACCCGAACTATTCCATAACATTTCAGTAATTATTTAGCGATCAGATGCTGATCTTTCTAATCATAAAATACCGTAGATCCCGGAATACAAGCCGAGAATTTCGTCCTAGATTTTTGGCTTGGAGTTTGGGGTTCGGTTTATACAACGAGTATCATTTCAGATTCCAGATTTCCAGCGCAATGCCGGTTTTGCCGATGAATACGGAAGTAAATAATGACGAAACCACAGAGCCATCTTTCAGATGAAGAAGTAACTTTGCATGCCGGTACTTTAAATTAAATAAAGAATTTATTCAAAAAAGTGTTTTAGTTGTTGATTTTATTAATAAAATTTATAATAAATTATCAGGAAGTTTAAAATAAAATTTATTTTGATTCACAATCCACATCTTGCGTTACGAAACGGATGCGGTCACGTGTATCCGCTTGCGCGATTGTAAACAAACAACCGAGAGCGTTAGTAGCGTCAGTCGGAGCCCAGATACATGTGTTTGTGGATGTAATTTCGAAACGAAGATGAACATTGTGTGGAAATATCTCCTCCTCCTCCTCCCTTCCTGCAGCCCAAAGATGTCAAATTAAATTGTGAGTACAGTATGAAATTGTTTCTAGAATAGAATGCCTTTTACTGTCACTATACGCATCTACAATGAGATTAAAAGCAGCTCCTTCAGTGCAGAAAAAAGTTCTGTATAGGGCTTGTATGGTTGTTTTTTAGCCTTAGCATAACGCCGTATCTGCGGCCCCGCTTCTGCTTTCTTTCCCTCCTCCGTCTGTGTCGTCTCCTAGACCCGACAACAAACCACGGAGAGCCCGCTGGTCTCGCTATGTTGTCTGGGATGTTGTGCGTGTGATGAAAAACACTCAAATCAGATGTCTGGCTCTGGACACCGATGTCTATAAGGTTCTGAATGGTGTAGCGGATGTTTGCCGAACCGATCGTGCACAAACAAGGACAAAAAAAAAGTACAAAAACAACAAAAAAGTGCACTGAAAAGGAGAGCCCTGAGCCGCTGCGCGCCGCCATGCTCCTAACCTAATCGAAGTAGGCTAGGCACTTTTTATAACTTTTTGGTTAGTACATTAGAAAAAATATTGGTGTTTTTTATTATGAAAAGGTTAAGTAAGTGTTGTAGTGGGAGGTTTGGAACGCATTATGGGTTAGCCTTTGCGAACGAATTAAGTTCGTAAGTCAAGGGTCCACTGTATTGCGTATTTAAGTTAATCAAATTTATAACAAGTCTCCGGAAATCCACCTGCCGATGTACCGTATTTGCATATATAGTTTCAACACAAAGGTTCCAATTTACCAAACTTCTCCGCAATCACTTCCTAGTTTCCATCAAAAATGCCGGCAGTCTCAAATTCTCGCCGATAAACATTATAAATATACCCGAAGAGACACTTTTAAGGAAATTTAGAAAATTTTGCTTGGAGAAGGGGGTCGGCTTAAATACCGGTCATCGGCAAATACATGTAATTTAGTCGGTAGAGAAGGGGATCGGCTAATATACCGGGTCGGCTTGTATTCCGGGATCTACGGTAAGTCATTACAATAGCAGCTGATGAGAAGAATTCATAATTGATTGCAGAATTACGGTATTTGAAAGTTCGTCTAGAGTGTCTCTTTCTCTTGCACGATTAGTCTCAAAAACTAATCAGGACATCATCTCATCAATTAAGTTTCGAGTTTGGTATATTTCTGTTCAGCTGTTTTAGCTCTAGGCTGTCATCAAGAAATTGGGAAACACACACACCCAACGTCAAGCTATCAATGTTTTCGGTATCAGGGGACCCTAAAACGTCGAAAACCGCATATCACAATTTTTGACGAATCTATGATAGGTTATGGTGGAGGAAGGCGCAAAGCAAAAATGAAACTTGCAAACACCCCTGCAGATATACAGTATGCAAGGTTAGACTCTAAACAATTGTCTCAGTTGCTTTATTTGTGAGTTTTCCTTTGTAAAGAGGTTGACCAAAGTGTTCAACTAACCTCTGAACAAATTCAACTTCCATATATAATAATGGTGGTAAGTACGGCATGCTATGGTTTTTCTTCCCAAGTGGTAGAAATATAACACCATGTCTAGTGCACGTGTAGTTAACAATGACTAAGTAGAGTTTCTGGTGTTGTCTCCCATTTTGTTTATCATGTTTGCTATATTATTTGAACTATAAATAATCCTTATTTTTTATTGTTAGGGTGACCAGGTGTCCTGTTTTTCTCTGGAACAGTACTGTTTTCATGCTTCCTTCACACTTAATAATTAGAATATAACCAAATGTACCATTTTAAACAGGCTAGTGATTTAATATTAATAATACCCGCAGCGCCGCAAGACTCCAGCCTGAGGCTCTCCGAGGATGACGCGAGGAAGACTTTTTCCGGACTCAGCATCCGCAAAGCACCCGGCCCAGACGGAGTCTCAGGTCGCGTTTTAAAAAACATGTTGCAACCAGCTAGCTGCTGTCTTATGGATATTTTTAACACATCTCTGAGGTTTTCACCTGCTTCAAGCACACAGCCATCATCTCTGTCCCAAAGAAAAATAAAGTAGACTGCCCTAAAGATTACCGCCCAGTAGCACTTACTCTCATAGCCATGAAGTGTTTTGAGAGGCTGGTGCTAGAACACATCAAGGACATCATCCTTGACAGTCTGGACCCCCTCCAGTTTGCCTACCGTTGCAACAGCTCCACTAAGGATGCCCTCTCCATAACACTTCACATCACCCTGTCTCATCTGGAGAACAAGAACTGTTATGCCAGGCTGCTGTTTGTGGACTACAGCTCTGCATTTAACACCGTCATTCCATCCCAGCTCATCGCTAAACTCCTGGATCTGGGGCTTAGCTCTTCACTGTGCAACAGGGTACTGGACTTCCTCACCGGCAGAGCTCAGCAAGTGCGTATTGGTGGAAAAACCTCCTCCATTATCACCATCAGCACTGGCTCCCCACAGGGCAGTGTCCTGAGCCCCCTGCTTTACTCTCTCTACACCCATGACTGCATAGCTAAGTACAGCTCTAACACCATCCTCAAGTTTGCTGATGATGCCACTGTAATAGGTCTGATCAGCGAGGGAGGAGGTCAGACTCCTGGCAGAATGGTGTCAGGATAACAACCTCACCCTCAACGTTAGCAAAACTAAGGAGATGATTGTGGATTTCCACAAACAGGCAACAGAGCACAGCCCCATATACATCGGAGGTGAGGCTGTGGAGCAGGTCAGCAGCTTTAGGTTCCTCGGAGTCACTCTCACTAATGACCTTAAATGGGCAAGTCACACTGTGGCAGTAGTCAAGAAAGCCCAACAATGCCTCTACTTCCTCAGGAGACTGAGTATGGCCCGGATGTTCCCCACAACCCTGTGCAGATTCTACAGGTGTACTGTGGAATCCATACTGACAGGATGCATCACATCCTGGTATATCAACTGCTGAGTTCAGGACTGCAGAGCTCATCAGCCTGTGGTGAATACAGCACAGCAGATCACGGGCACACAGCTCGCTGCGATCCATGACATCCACACTACACGCTGTCTTAGGAAAGTGAACCGTATCAGGTGGGACCCCAGCCACCCTGCACTGTCACTTTTCACCCTCCTCCCATCTGGGAAGCGATTAAAGTCCATTCGAACGCGCACCTCAAGGTTCAGAAACAGTTTCTACCCAACTGCAATCAGACTCATGAATAATTGTGTCACCTCCACTGCTACCTGCACATATACTTCTGCCACTGTCTCTATTTATTCCTAGGATTCTGGTTTTATTTATTTACTTATTTATATTCATTTATTTACTGTGTGTTTTTTGTCTATGTTCACTGTCTGCAGGGGCACAGGCAAGCAAGCATTTCATTGTACATGGTACTTGTATTCATTTGAATTGAATCGAATAATAAACACGCATGCAACATCAAGGGGGACCAACCTGAATTTAACTCTCTCTTTGATTTAATATACATCTAACAACATGCACTAAGCTTCAAGGGGGAAATCCACACCTCCCTACATTTCTATTCAATGTACATCTAAAATATTGACTGATCTGTATTTGATCATTTGATTAATTTGCCACATTTTGGCACTATGAAAATTTGGTGTGTCTACTTATTTTTAGTGTATCAGTTATACTTGGTTTACATTTGAGTAATGGATTTTAGCAGTTGGAGTTGTATCCTTCTGACACACCAGGGATGCCTCCTGACAGTGGGGTAGCTAGGGGCGGGCAGAGGGTGCAGCACTATTGGCCAAAAAGCTCAGTACAATTCGTGTGTAAGCAGCAGCATTCAGAAAAATATCACTCATGAATGAAAAAAGTAAAATTCTCTGATTTTTATCCACAAATACTTCCAAAATAATTTTCAGGCTGTCCTTCTGTGACGGCATCAGACACAGCAGTTGAAATTAATGAGGCAGTAACAAAAATAAACATAAACATTACACCAATAATAATTTCTAGGAAGATAAACAACTAATTTACAATTTATAATTTTGTTTCGTTATCAATCCGAATGCGTTCTTGCTCTGCACAGAAAACATTCCCACCTATCACTTGTACATTACACTGGTTCTGGTTTTCACAGCGTAATTATATTAAGCTAATGGCTTATCAGTGCATCTATACTATATTCTAGTCTAGTTGATGCTTATAAATAATTATATGTAAAAAATTATTGCTGTTTCTCTGCATATGAATAAATCTATGCAAAATGTATCTTATTTTTTCTCTATACATCATTTTAATTTTCTATTTAAGTAGGTTAACATATTCAGATATGTTGGAGGGTGGCAAATTGAAGCACCGCCCCGCCCCGGGCAGCACGAACAAGAGCTACACCACTGCTACTTGATAACCAGAAAGCCATCTTTGTGGTCACAAAGCAATACAACTCTGCACGCAGGGGAGCTGGCTACATGGATAGAACATTGCAGGCAGTTTTGGTTGAATTACTGGGGCAACAGTGGACATGCTACCCATAAAATAAGAAGAGCTCTAAAGTCACTATGCTAATTAAAACAATTAAGTGTACTTTATTGTGGAGTGGTGGCCCAGTGGTCAATCCTGCCCAACGCACATTTCCAGGAGACAGCTTTTAAATCCTGACCTAGTCTGTCTTTTGTGTGGAATATGTACATGCTCCCTTTGTGGCTGTATAGATTTTATCTGTATATTTTTGTTTTCCATCGGGATGCCAAAGATGTGTGAATTTGTTAAACTCATGACTGAAAATTGGCCTAGTATGAGTGAGTGTTGGCATGCACATGTGTTTGGCCCATTCGGAAAAGGTTCCTTCCATGCACCCAGTTCTCTCTGGAGAGATATTGCCCCCAGATTTATATAGAGTAATCAAAGAAAAATAAGGACAGCATGGGATCAATAACAAGAAATGGGTGAAAAATTATAGACAAAAACAATTTACAAAAAAAACAAAAACACAGTGTATGTTAAAACTGCGAAAAAAATAGGAAAGTGAAAGGTGAAGGGATGTTAGAAAAAACTGTAACACAATGGGTAAGAACGATTGAAGGGTTGAGCTCCTCTTTTATTTCAGAAGAGAGTTACATCTTTAATTAGGTTTCATAATTAATGAAACCTCATAGAGATAAAGAACCACCACCACTCTGCTTCTTCAATCATTTCATTATCGTTCTACTGAAGAAAGAACAGTTCCTCTTCGATTGATTTTCACTTGTTACCTGCACCGAGATGACCCTCCATTGTTTTGTCAATAGCTTGTAACAGCACCCTGAGAGTAAGAATCTGCATTTAGTGCCAGAAAAAGTAACAAAGGAGAGAGTGGGAGAAAGAATAATAGAGGGAAATGCACTGACCTAATGTTAGGCCATCAATATGCTTAGCAAACAAAACGTGAATGTTGGATTTAGCATAACAAGGAGCACAAACTATCTTTTATGTTTTTATTGTGATTATGCTTACTCCGTCCTTTTTGAATCTATGGTACTGTTGTAGGGTACCTCCATCCTGGTATTTTTTGTTTCTTATTACAATGGTGATGGGCAGGAAAGGGAAGGAATCATTTAGTATAGGTATGTGTGTGGGAGCAGGACATTATCTAATTATTTCTGAAGGAGAATTGGTAATGTTGCATTTTGCTACTCTTGTATCCTCCTACATTTCAGAGATATGTGCACTTAAAATATTTGATAATAATTACAGGAAACTCGGCTGTAATAAACACCAGTGTGAATTAATATGTTTGTGAACTCTACAGCATGAGGTATATCACCCCAGATATATTATAAGCAATCAGTTCAGCCATCTCAGTAATATGTAAATAGGCTTAGTGGTCATTTTATTAGGTTGACCTATTTAGTACTAGGTAGAACCCTAGTTTGCCCCCAGAATAGCCTACATTCTTAAAGGTATTTACATATTGAAAAGGTTGATGGTCACATTCAATAAGGTATTTTAGTCCATTCATACACAACAGCATCAGGCAGTTTCCATAGATTTGTCAGCCACAAATTCAAGTTGTGAACTTCTCATTCCACCTCACTCCGAAGGTACTCTATGACAATGACATCTGGGGACTGTGCTGTAAACTGCCATGTTTGTGGAAGCACCATGAAATAATTTATGCTTTGTGACATAGTACAATATCTTGTTGGTGGTATCCATTTGAAAAAAGGTGGACCTCCAAGGAATGAATATAGTCAGTAATAATGTTTATAAGCTGTGCCATTAAGGTGATACTCGGCTAGTACTAAGAAACCTAATATGTACAAAGAATACATTATCCACACCACTATATTTATCATTGACACAGATCAGGATGGATCCATGGACTCATGCTGCTTACACTGTCTATATGCCACATGCTGTTTTAAAAAAGATTTGGGCTTACTTAAACATGATAAGACTTAAGTTAAGACTTAATTAAATATTCATATGGGGGAAAAGATGTTTTTCTGCTTTTGGCTTTTCTTTGGTGTTCTTCCTAGGTTTATTTTGAAGTCATTTGTCATATACTGCAAGTCCTGAAAATTTTGTATACTTTTTTACTTTCTTGAAATAAAATTAATTCAAGAAATTCCACATAAATTGAGAATTCATCACATCAAGCAGCATTTTCACGGTCTTCAGTTATCCAGATTACGTGCCCACTACAGCTTCATGTCCAGTGTGTTGTGCATTCAGAGGTGTTCTTCTTCAAACCGCTGTTATTTTTAGTTGTTATTTGAGTGTTTTGTGAAGAACCATCAGGATACAAGGAGTTTCAGTATTTAACATAACATAACACAAAAGTGGACTTCTGTGGCCTTGTGTTTGTATTTGAAAAGCAAAGACAATGATGTGACACCATGTTAGAGGTCACTGTTATTACAGGGTTTTGCTCAATGTGCTTTTCAAGTCAGAGCTTCAGAACTTTTATATTTAATCAAATGCTTTCTATCATATTCATGTTATTTGTGTTAGCTGGAGAAACGCATAATAGCAATGACATCAGATCCACCATTCAGTTCTTAAACTAATTGAGCATAAGGTTAGCCATGCCAGGATTTTCATTTTTTACTCTTCAGTCCATTAAAGGTCTTTGAGGTGATTTAATAAAACTCTGAGAGGTTAATGCAACAATAGCACAAATACAGATTTTGATCCTGTGTGCTTGAAATAGCAGAACTATAATATGTCATAGTAAATGAATGAACAGCAGTTGATTTTCAATTTCAACTAACAATAATGTTGGGCTTTTTTTCTATTTCTAAAATTTAGCTCTTTTTCATTTCTACAACCTTAGGACCAAACAAGTGATCATAGACACATTAAAAAGAGTTTAAACATCTAAAAATGTGACTGTTGTTCAAATTTAGACTGATTCAAGATAATGAATATATAAAAAAGAGAAATAAGGCATAAGGTTCCCTTTTTATACTGTGACCAGCTGAGGCAGCAGAACTCAGTAATTATTAAAACTTTTGAGTCCATTTTTAATATACAGGTAAAATTCCATTATAACGAATATCTTTACAACAAAATTTTCATTACAATGAAGTATTTTTATGGTCCCGGCAGTTTCCCCATATGACACGAGTCTATAGAAATCTTGTTACTATGAAGTACATTCAGCAGATGCTTTCATTACAACGAAGTGCCTAAAAGACCTTGAAATGCCCGAATGAATCATCCACAGAGCAGTTAGTTCTTTGGTCGTTGCTCAGTTGTGCACAATGATCCCCAAACATAAAACATTGTAAATTTTTTTTTCTTTCTTCGAACTTTCCTCGTACTGTTTTTTTTGCCTTTTTTTGTTTCCTGTGGTTTTCAGTGATACCTTTTGATTATTGCTTGTCAACATTTGAAAAATAGCCATTGGAATTTAACTCATTGTCACCCTCCTATAGAAATGGCAGACATGAAAAAACGATAACAGTTCATATTAGAAAAAAAAAACATTTTTGCAGCTCTCGATTGCGGCAAAAGGAAAAAAGACGTTGCCAGTGAATTCGGAATTTCGACATTGATGCTGTCAACTTTCTTGAAAGACCGAGCAAAAAAAGAAGAAAAATCTCGGGTTGCAAACGTATGTGAACTGCTGCATTTGAAGACGTCGAAAAAGCAGTTTTTATGTGGTTCAGTTATGCCCGTTCAAGAAACATTCCTATTAATGCGACACTCATTCAAGAAAATGTGGGGTTTGTAAACTCTCTTGGGACCTCCCCCAACTAGACAGCACGCCGAAGAGTGTCCCGAAGTGCAATCTCCGTGTCTATGGAAGACTGTTTATCTGTTTCTGGGGCAACAGCAGGATCAAAGCTATGCTGCGTCTCTCAGCTATGCTGTGTCTCTCCGCATGGATGGGTGATGCATGGAACATTGTAAATGCAGGTAACAGGATTATTTGATCACTGATCTGGCCATGACCCTGCCTGACTGCTGTGTCTGTGTATAGCAGAGTGGCAGATCACACTACAATAAATAAGTGTGCCGTTCCTGCTACAAGCTGAATAAAGCTGGTTTTGCTAAAGTACTGAGACTCAGCCTCGTGTATTGGGGTGCAAGATAGAGACATATAGCGCGACCCCGATCTTTTATGATTTGCTTCTGTGCCGCTTCACTGCAGCTCTATGAGCCTGTTTTTGCCCTCCCCCAGCAACGGATAAACAACCTTCAACAGACGCTGCAATTGCACTTCGGGACGCAATTCAGCATGTCGCTCCCGTTGGGTGGAGAGTGGGTGGGTAGGTTCTCAAAAGAGTTCAGAAACCTCACAATATGAAAAAGAAAGGGATGATTCTGCTCCTGATTGATAACTGTGCTGCCCACAACATGCTTCCACATTTAGATAATGTTCGCGTTGAATTCCTCCCACCCAATTGCACAGCAGTGCTTCAGCCATTGGATTTGAGCATCATTCGCACCCTGAAAGTGTATTATCGCAAGGAAATGATGAGAAAAATTCTTGTCAGCATAACTTGTAGGCAGGAGGAGATTAAAATTAACGTGAAAGAAGCTAACTCTGGGCGCAAGTTAAAGAAAGCATTATAGTAACAAATACAGAATCTCATTACAACAAAATTTTCATTACAGTGAAATATTTTTTAGGTCCCTGGGAGTTTGTTGTAACGGAATTTTACCTGTATATGATTTCCCTTGTTGCAAGAATTTTACATTTTTTTATATTATTATCAGCACCATCAAGAGTTGCATAGTATATATATATATATATATATAAAGTGCAGCACTTCACAGTCCTGGACTTGTTTGGAGTCTGCACGTTCTTATAACTGTTGGGGTTTTCCTTGAGCTACTCAGGTTTTCCTCCCAAATCTCTAAAGACATGTGTATTACATCAATTGCTAATAACCATATTGACCATATGGGAAAGTGTGTGTAAAGATGATGGAACATGATGGATTGGTGCCTGTCCAGGGTTGTTTCCTTCCTTCACCCAGTGCTGCTGGGATAGGTTCAGACCTCCCATGACCCCGAACTTAATTAAGAATGTAAACACTGGGGTCACGGACCTTACATTGCTTTCCTGCACTATTTGCCCTCCTCTGCATGGGTGTGTGTATCTGTTCATGCAAGTCTACTCCATTTCATGTTGACATAGTCAGCAAAAGCAAGTAAGATCAGGCCAAAATCAACTATCCCTTTAGATTAGTTAGGCTTATTAAAATTGCACCATAAAAATCATCTGTCATTAAAATCACTCCTACTCTAGGTTTCCTGTCAGCACAGCCCTTTGACATGTGAACAAATCATTTATGCAGAGAGAGGACGACAACAACTAAACTGTAAAAGGGGCAGTTTTGGGCTACAAAATGTGTAAAATGTATTTTTTTTTTTTCAATCAAGCATAAGTAGAATACCAAAAAGGAGGAATAAGAGCAAGTTATCAGTATTATATGCCTGCTTATGCAGTAGTGTTTTTGCCATCAGTAAAATAATCCTTTGATTAACTATATTATTCCCAAGGGAAATTGTCTTTTTTTGCATGTCCTTTGGGAATCAGAGCACAGGGACAATCATTGTACAGCACCCCTCAAGCAAATTTCTGTTTAAGGGCCTTGCTCAAGGACCCTGCAGAGTAGGATCTCTTTCTGGAAGTAATGGGATTTGAACCAACAATTTCCAGATATCAACGCAGATCCTTAGCCTCAGCACTTTTGTGAGACAAATGCTAATGCATTTGAAAAGCAGAAGGAAAAACCAGTTGAATAAAAGGAAAGACAGTACAGACATTAAAGGAATTTAATTTTAAAATTGTCATCTGCTGTATTTGCTGTATATTCTATAGTGGCACCATGCTTAGTACTGCAGCCTCATGGACACACCTTGCCAGGTTTAAATCTCCCATTGTTGTTGTGGCACATTCACCCTGTATCTCAGCGGGTTTAGCTCACATCCCCAAATTAATGTTAAATTCTGTATTATTGTTTTGAAAAGTACTGTTGAAAAGTAATTATTCTTCCTTGTAATAATCTTGAGTGTGAGTTTATGCAATTACATTGGCTGTCAAATGTTGTGTCCTTGTTTATCTATTGATCTCTACTTTTTGCACTTTCCTGCTGCAAACACATTTCTTCTGAGATAATAAAGTCTACCTAAACCTAAGTCTAAACCTATGCCAATTATTGATCATGTGACACAGAGGTCACATGATCTGTTATATCATCGTTGGACATCTTTGAACATAGGACATAAGAAATTTGACAAATGAGAGGAGACTATTCAGTCCATCAAATGACTTTATTTAGCTAATAGCTAAGCTGCCCCAATATCTCATCTAGATACTTCTTACAAGTTGGTTAAGTTTCTGTTTCAACTGCTTGACTTGGTTGTTTGTTCTAGACTACCACAACTCTTTGAGCAACGAAGTGCTTTCTGGCTTTAGTCTTAGATGCATATTAATTCCACTAGTGTTTTCATGTATATGATTTACCTTGGAAGAATTCTAAATTGTCCCTAGTGTGTGCTTAGTGTGTGGGTGTGTGTGTGTGCCCTGCGGTGGGCTGGCGCTCTACCCTTGGGTTTGTTTCTTGCCTTGCGCCCTGTGTTGGCTGGGATTGGCTCCAGCAGACCCCCGTGACCCTGTAGATAGAATATAGCGGGTTGGATAATGGATGGATGGATGGATGAATTCAATTGGATCTACTTTATTGATATATGAAGAATTCTGAGGACTTGGATTAGGTCTACACATAGCCTCCACTGCTTAAGACTAAACAGGTTTTATTCTCTGGGCCTGCCAAAGTAGAACATGGTTTTAATTTCTCTGCACAGCTTCAAGTGCTGTTATGTCTTTTTTTGTAGTATGGTAACCAGAACTGGCCATAATACTGCACATGTGGTCTGACTAGGGCATTTTATAAGCATAAAGTCCCTCCATTTATATTTATCAGTTTTTACAATATAACCTAACATTTTATATGCCTTTTAAATTCCTTCTGTACATTGTTTAGACCATGAGAATATTGGGTCAACATAAATTCTGAGCTTGTTTCCTGTAGGACAGTGTCTTCCATCTTATATTTACTCTATAATTGATGATTCTTTACCCCCCATGTATCAGTTTGGTAAACTACAGTCCTGAAGATTGTCCAAGTCTTTTTGAATTATTTTCCTGCCTTCTCAGTATTTGTTGTTTCTCTAATTTTAGTATCACCTGCAAATTTCACATATTTACTAATTATATTGAAATCTAGGTCATTAATATAAATCAGAAAAAGTAATGGTTCAAGGACAGACACCTGAGGGACTCCACTGATGATCTCACTCCATGTGGAGCATTCTCCTCTTATCTGTACTCTTTGTCTCCTGTTAGTTAACCAACTTGAGATCCAGTTTTTCAGGTTACCTCTGATGCCAACACCTTCTTGTTTTAGAATTACTCTTTGGTGTGGGACTTGACTACAGGCTTTTTGAAAGTCTAAGTAAATTATGTTGTATGCTTTGCTTTTGTCTACTATCCCAGTATGCCTGCTGGAATATAATAGATTTGTTTGTAAAAATTTTGCTCTCATAAATCTATGCTGGCTTTTATTTAGAATGCTATTTTCTAGTTTATTTAAACTCAGAAAATGTTTTCACTTCTACATGGGATATTCCATTTCTGTCATCATTTACAAATACATGAGTGAAATATTTCTTTAGTTAATTTGCTATTTCCTTCTCATATTCGACGATTTCTGCTTGTGTGTTTCTGAGGTTTCTTAAATTATTGTACTATCTTTTTCTGGCAGTAGTACTCAAAAATCGGTCGCTGTTTGTTTTTCCTTTACTAAAATTTTTTTCAGTTTCAAATTTTTTTCTGTTTGACCTTTCAGATGCTTATTTTGATCTCTTGCTCTACTGTCCTGGCATTCTCTAAGAGTTATTTTACTGTTTTTTTTTTATTTTCTGCACAGTGATCTTTTCAGTTTTATGTCTTTAACAATGCCCTTGTTTATCCATTTAGGAATTTCTTTAGTCTTTGCATTTTATTCATTTTTTTGAAAAAATTTATTTTAAGCATAGATCAGAAGGTCACTGAAGTGACATGTCCTATCATTTGTATTTGCTGAATTATTAATTTCCCATTTTAGACAGATAGATAGATAGATAGATAGATAGATAGATAGATAGATAGATAGATAGATAGATAGATAGATAGATAGATAGATAGATAGATAGATAGATAGATACTTTATTAATCCCAAGGGGAAATTCACATAATCCAGCAGCAGTATACTGATACAAAGAACTTTATTAATCCCAAGGGGAAATTCACATACTCCAGCAGCAGCATACTGATAAAAAACAATATTAAATTAAAGAGTGATAAAATTGCAAGTAAAACAGACAATAACTTTGTATAATGTTAACGTTTATCCCCCCGGGTGGAATTGAAGAGTTGCATAGTGTGGGGGAGAAATGATCGCCTCAGTCTGTCAGTGGTACAGGACAGTGAAAGCAGTCTGTCGCTGAAGCTGCTCCTCTGTCTGGAGATAATACTGTTCAGTGGATGCAGTGGATTCTCCATTATTGACAGGAGCCTGCTCAATACCCATCGCTCTGCCATGGATGTCAAACTGTCCAGCTTCTTGCCTACAATAGAGCCTGCCTTCCTCACCAGTTTGGCCAGGCGTGAGACATCCCTCTTCTTTATGCTGCCTCCCCAGCACACCACCACGTAGAAGAGGGCACTCGCTACAACCGTCTGATAGAACATCTGCAGCATCCTATTGCAGATGATGAAGGACACCAGCCTTCTTAGGAAGTATAGTTGGCTCTGCCCTCTCTTGCACAGAGCATCAGTATTGGCAGTCCAGTTCAATTTATCATCCAGCTGCACTCCCAGGTATTTATAGGTCTGTACCCTCTGCACACAGTCGCCTCTGATAATCATGGGGTCCAGGAGGGGCATGGGTCTCCTAAAATCCACTACTTGCATCTTGGTTTTGCTGGTGTTCAGGTGTAAGTAATTTAAGTCGCACCATTTAACAATGTCCTTGATTAGGTTCCTATACTCCTCCTCCTGCCCACTCTTGATGCAGCCCACAATAACAGTGTCGTCAGCGAACTTTTGCATGTGGCATGACTCTGAGTTGTATTGGAAGTCCGATGCATATAGGCTGAACAGGACCGGAACAAGTACAGTCCCCTGCGGCGCTTCTGTGTTGCTGACCACAATGTCAGACCTGCAGTTCCCGAGATACACATACTGAGGTCTGTCTGTAAGATAGTCCACGATCCATGCCACCAGGTATGAATCTACTCCCATCTCTGTCAGCTTGTCCCTAAGGAGCAGAGGTTGGATGGTGTTCAAGGTGCTAGAGAAGTCCAGAAACATAATTCTTACAGCACCACTGCCTCTGTCCAAGTGGGAGAGGTATCGGTGTATCATATAGATGATGGCATCCGCCGCTCCCACCTTCTCCTGGTATGCGAACTGCAGAGGATCGAGGGCGTGGTGGACTTGTGGCCTCAGGTGGTGAAGCAGCAGCCTCTCCATGGTCTTCATAACATGTGATGTCAGAGCGACAGGCCGGAAGTCATTCAGCTCACTAGGACGTCATACCTTTGGGACTGGGGTGATGCAAGATGTTTTCCAAAGCCTCGGGACTCTCCCCTGTTCCAGGCTCAGGTTGAACATGCGCTGTAGACGACTCCCCAGCTCCAGCGCACAGGCCTTCAGCAGTCATGGCGATGCTCCATCTGGACCCACTGCTTTGCTGGCACGAAGTCTCCTCAGCTCTCTGCTCACCTGGGTTGCTGTAATTGTGGGTGGGGATGTCTATCCTATGCTGGTATCAACAGAAGGATGGGTGGATGGTGCAGTACTCCGAGGTACTTCACGTCTCTCTCGATGGTAGCACCCTGTTTCAAGCTGCAGCCAGTGATGATCTTCATCCCATCCCACACTTCCTTCATGCTGCTATTCTGCAACTTCTGCTCCAGCTTTCTCCTGTACTGCTCCTTCGCCGCCCTCAGCTGGACTCGGAGTTCCTTCTGCACGCACTTGAGCTCATGCTGATCACCGTCTTTAAAAGCCCTTTTGTTGTGGTTCAAAAGGCCCTTGATGTCACTTGTAATCCATGGCTTGTTGTTAGCCTAGTAGCGTACTGTTCTTACTGGAACTACAATGTCCATACAGAAGTTGATGTAGTCAGTAGTTCAGTCAACAAACTCCTCAATGTTCTTACTATGTGACCCCTGCAGGATATCCCAGTCCGTAGTTCCAAAGCAGTCTGCTGTGCCTCAAGGGACCACTTCCTGAATGAGCACGTGGTTGTAGGTAGCTCCCTCACTCTTGGTTTGTAGTGAGGCTGAAGCAGAACCAGGTTATGATCTGCTTTCCCAAGCGCAGGCAGCGGGGTGGCGCTGTATGCGTCTTTAACGTTTGCATACAGTAGGTCAATAGTCCTATTTCCCCGGGTGTTACAATCCACATACTGGGAGAAGGCAGGTAATGTTTTGTCTAGCGTCACATGGTTAAAATCTCCAGCAATCAGCACAAGCGCCTCAGGGTGCTGTGTTTGTAATTTAGCAACAGTGGAATGGATGATGTCACCCGCTGTCTCCATGTCCGCCCGAGGAGGGATGTAAATAATAACAACAATGACGTGTCCAAACTCTCTGGGCAAGTAATAGGGACGCAGACTTACAGCCAACAGTTCGATGTCCCTGAAGCAAGTGGAGATTTTGACGTTTACATGTCCAGAGTTGGTCCACCTTGTGTTCACATAGAGAGCGAGTACTCCTCCTTTCTGCTTCCCACAGGTATTTGCGCCTCTGTCCGCTCTAAGTGTGCTAAGGCCAGGTAGCTCCACGTTAGCATCTGGGATGGTAGTTGTAAGCCACGTTTCACAAAAACACAACAAACTGCATTCTATGTAGGTCCTGACGTTTTTCACCAGCGCGGCCAGTTCGTCGATCTTATTTGGTAGTGAGTTCACATTTTCCAGGATTACAGAAGGCACCAAAGGCTTGAAACGCCACTATCTCACAAGCTGCTTCGCTTTTAGCTTAGCTCCGGCTCTGCTGCCGCGATACTGCCTTCGTACCTCGTCAGGTAAATAGGGAACCACACCGGCACGGGCGTTTGTTGTCAGCGCTTGAAGTTGACTACTTGAATAGATGAGTCTCGGCATGTAAAAATCCATGTCCAAGTAGTAAAAAGTGTCCAGGGAATTAGTCCACATAAAAAAGTGATAGGAGTGATCAGTAAAATAAAAAAGAAAAAAGGTAGAAAAATAAAGTCATACACAGAGCTGCTGGAAAGGCTGCCACTTGCGGCGGCGCCTGAGTCAAGAAATCAAAATTTTTTGTTTTCTACAGGATTCCTTTTTCCAATAAAGACAGTTTACACAACTTATAAGTCATTTGTTTTTGTGTACATTTGTTTGTTTTCAAAGGCAATTTCAAATTTTATCATGTTGTGATCACTGTTGCTTAAAGTATCAATAGCTTCTGTTTTTATTATTCTGCCTTTATTATTCAAAAACACAAGATTTAAACAGGCATTACCAAATGGTGGGACTGAATCAGACTGTGTGAGAAAGCATTCATTTGCCATCAGCACCATTTCAGTTTTCTCTTTTGTATTTCTGATAGGGATTTCCCAATCAATTTTTGAAAAGTTAAAATCCCCCATGATCACTACTCTTTATTGCACATATGACCTATTTGATTAACTAGCTTGCACAACATATCAGAATGTAGCACACTCCAGTCACCAAATCTCAGGATATCTTGCCTACTAGCTGACTTAACAGTGTTTTTGACATATTCCTTTCCACTACATTGCGTCATGCTTTCTCTTTTCTGTCCTTGTCTGTCTTTCCTGCAGCATGTATAGCCACTAATATTGTATTCCTCTTCATCACACTCATTCAGCCGTTACTCTGTAATTTCTGCAATATCAAAGTTCCAAGTCAGTATTGTTGCCTGTAGTTTGTGCCTTTTTTTCTAATACTCCTTGCATTAAGAAATACAGTAAATGAATACTTGACTAAGACTTAATGTTTAATGTCTATGGTTTATTCTTGTTTCCTTTCTGGTTGCCTGTCTTTTGGCATTATTCGTTGTGTCCTCTGTAAAGGATATGTCACATGATCTTCAGTTGTAGCCTTTATTTACATTATCGTAACGAGTTGAAAGCAGTTGATGGTGACACCCCCAGCAGCTGACACTAACTAGTCTGTGACTCACTCTGATAAAATCAAACAGGTTTGATTTTGTCTTTAGTCATAAGGGTGGGGGCTCTGTTTGAATGAGAGAAGACAACAAATGAGTGCTCATCCAGAAATACAATGAATAGAATTTAGTGACAAGGAATGAGGAACATACATGTGAAGAAAAGCGTATCTTTCTGATGTCTCGTATCTTATGTACTAAGAAAGCTTGAAAGAATAAGGGCCTAGACTGCGGATGAACTCACCATTTCCGTTAACCCGTCATATGGCATTGGCTGTGTTGGCAGCATATTATTGGTTCTCACAAAAAGGGGCATGCACAACTGTCAGCACTCAATATGACATGTGCACTGATTTTTCAGTCTTATAAATTCATGTGGTACTGTGACAAGATCGTCAACTGCTGGCGGTAAATCTGACATACTCCATAAAATGAAGTTACATAATGTGAAATTGGCTTAAGGTTCATCTCAGGCTCCAAACTGCAGACACAAGTATGCAATACACAAGTTTCGGGTTTTAAAAAAATATCTTCACACAGGTTTCTCCTTTAAATCATTACCAGCGCAATTCCATTCACCACTTTCCGTACTTTCTCCTCCAATCATCCTAGGTGAGCTTTGTCTTCCTTGCCCAACTCCAGCTCATGTGGGTGATGTGAAGGGCTCCTTTTTTGAACCTGCAATTCTAGGTCAGGGGTAACTTTCCTCATCAGGAGTGCTTTTATCCTCCAACTCCTACTAGTGGCACTTGTGGTAGTTTCACTAGAACAATCTCCCAGTCAGCAAAGAAACCAGTAACCAAATGATCCACATTCTCCTTTACACTTGGTGGCCTGTTCTTGGTTGCAATCCTCTGTATTACATCCTTATAATCTTACTCATTCTAACACCATTTAGCGCTGTTTCAGTCAAAGCTGCTTAGAATTGCCATTTTTACTATGTTTTTGAAGGTTGGCGTTTCCTTTCTATTTTCATATGCACAGGGAAGTAGGCTACACAGGTTAACCAGATATAGCATTAAAATAAGTTTTTATAGTTGTTTGGCATGGAGAGCGAAGAAATATTGCTTTTTGAGGTTATTTCGTGGCTTAAACCGCTATGTCCTTCTTTGGTTGTTTCCACAGCACTTCTATGTGGCTCCACCCGTTCTCATTTGCCTCTTGCACCACTTGCCTTCTAATTCACACTGCTTATTTTAGGTATCAGGTAACACTATCTGTGCTGTCTTTCTTTAAAACCAAAAGCTGATCCAAGCCAGGATCCTTGAGAAGACTCACCAGCAGCCATTCTTGGCAGCCACGCACCCTGGACAATGGACAGAAGTGCTACTGTCTAGCCAAACCCAAATTTCTGGATTCTGCACCAGAATAAATTAGTCCATGCTCCTACACATGAAGAAAAAGGTTGTAAATGAGATAAAAATATCACATGGGGCAAAGGTTGCTGGTTACGAAACAATTAGTTTCACCAGTTTTTGCTGCTTTTGCTGCAAATTCAATTTCATCTGAATCAAAATACTCATGTTTTTTATTCATCCCAAGACAATTTACATTTCCCAGTCAACCGACATGTCTTTGGGATATAAGAGAAAACTGTAGTCTACTAATCCCAGCTATCCAAGGGTTAAATCCACTAGGAGTAAATTCTTTTTAAAACCTGAAGATTGCATGTTTGATTACCTCAAAACACTGTAAAAATGAAAATAAAGTAAAACCTCACTTTAAATTTATTCTCTTAGAATCTGAAGTATACTGTAACTATTTTAAGCCACAAAAACATCTCACTTAATTTACAGTGTCATAAAGCAGAAAATCAGGATTTGAAGAAAAAATCCTTGCAGAGGTGAGCAGAATGTGCAGATTGCACCCAGAAAATTACCAGACACAGATTTGAACACAGTATTCTGGATCCTTGAGGCAGCAGTGCTAACCGCCATATCACCATGATGCCCACCTACAAAACTCACAAAAGTTACAGAACTGTCACCTGGCAGATTAGGATTAAAATTATTCACCCTATACAATAAGCCTTTACACCCAAATCACAGCATCACATTCAAGTATTTTCAAGGCATTTGACATAGCTTATAGTTTCATGGCAGTAGCCCCTTTACTTGATTGGAATTTGGATAGTGCAGGTAAAGGGAATTTGTAGCCTCATTTCAGATTTGTATATTTTGTAAAATGTCCTGTAGTTCTGCTAATATATCTACTTGGTGTAGCATGTTCTTTTTTCTGTACTTGGGAAAGCGAGCAGCTGGCTTTGGCATTAAAAGCTTGGGAGGTCTGTTAGAAACAAATGCAAAAGATTTCACATGTTAGAATAAAGACAGGGGAAACAGAGTGTAGTGACATGGAGCAACAAAAGCACACATGAACAAAAAGAAGAGAAGCATAAGTGCCTTCATTTTATCAAAGGATTGTGTGTGCCCTGCCGTGGGCTGGCGCCCTGCCCAGGGTTTGTTCCTGCATGGGCCCTGTGCTGGCTGGGATTGGCTCCAGCAAACCCCTGTGACTGACTGAAAAACAGGAAAACAGATAGTGGTAGATCTTCATATTTTTTTTATTTTGCAATAAAATTAATTAACCCAATCTTTTTTTTTTGAGATTTTATTAATTTTATTGCAATCATTCCATACAAATCAATCAATTTTTACAAAAAGTAGAATTGAGAACAAGTCGACCCCCACCCCTGAGAGAGAGAGCAAGGCCAATGGAGTAAAATTTAAGGCTTGTAAACATACCTAAATTGAAAGTTTGATAAGCCAATAGAGATGAATGGAGAAGAAAAAGAAATACAGAAATAATTGCTTCCTCTGTACTTTAAGAGCTTATTTTAAAATATTACTGATTAGATCCTGCCATGTTTTGAAAAAAATCTGTACAGATCCTCTAACTGAGTATTTGATTTTTTACAATTTCAAATAGTATAAAACATCAGTTTCCCACTGACTTAAAAGAGGAGAGTTTGGATTCTTCCAGTTTAGCAGAATAAGTCTGCGTGCCAAAAGTGTAGTGAATGCAATTACAGTTTGTTTGTCCTTTTCCACTTTAAATCCATCTGGAGGAACCCCAAACACAGCTGTTAATGGGTTAGGAGGGATTGTGAGACAAAGGCTGTCTGAAAGGCAATTAAAAATTTTGTTCCAGAATGATGTTAATTTGGTGCAGGCACAGAACATGTGACCCAGTGAGGCTGGGACTTGATTGCAGCGTTCGGAGGTTGGATCTTGCCCTGGAAACATTTTGGAGAGTTTTAGACGAGACAGATGTCTAAAACTCTCCAAAAAAATATATAATTTTGAGTTGATTAATTGTATGCTTTGCGCATATGGAGCTTGAGTGAATTCTCTGCATTACTATTTTCCACTCCTTTTCTGATATATTAATTGAGAGATCTTTTTCCCAGTGTCCTCTTGGATCTTTGAAAGGGAGGGACTGTAAAATGATTTTATATATTGCAGAGATGGTGTCTGAGTCCTTGAAATTGAGCAATATTTTTTCCAGCATGGATGAGGGTGCAAGATGAGGAAAATCGGGAAGGTTCTGTTTAACAAAGTTCCTAATTTGAAGATAGTGAAAGAAATGTGTAGCTGAATGTTAAATTTGGAATGTAATTGTTCATAGGATGCAAAGACGTTGTCTATATAAAGATCTCTAAGCAAGTTAATCCCAAATTTTTTCCAGATATTAAAAACTGCTGTCACACATGTGTGCATAGGAGGCAGCTGAAGGGCTTAGAGATGAATGATAATACATCTGCCCTGCGGGGTACACTGGCGCTCTTTCTAAGTTCCCTGCAGGCCTTTCCCGGGAAATCCCACCAGGAGCCACTGCCTCGACTCGGGACACATCACTTCCGGTCCCGGCCCCGAGGATGACATCACTTCTGGTCCCGGCCCCGAGGACGACATCACTTCCGGTGCCGGCCCCGAGGACGACATCACTTCCTCCAAACTTCCTATAAAGCCTCATACCTTTTCCCTGGAAGGCAGTTCTGTTTTGGACTCTGTCGTGTAAACTTGACTCAATTATGAATCATTTACTTTTGCAGCCAGGATACCGAATTAAACGGGTGGCTGCCCCAAAACTTGCCATGTCTCTTGTCTCTTCTTCTCACACTGCATATGTTTGCGAAGGTTGAAAGAGGTGGTTCTCTTGCAGAGGTGTCACAGATAAAAGCTTCTCCATCTTAAAATGCTTTCTACTTTGGTTCCATATTCTAAGTGAGTGAAGCACAATTGGGTTATTAGCATATTGCCGATAACTTGTATTTATTGGGGCACAGAGCAGGGAATATAAAGAAGTACTGCAGGATTTTATTTCTATTGGACCAAGCCTGTGTTTGTTCTTCTATTTGTGTCCAGGTTTTTATAGCTTGTATGTTTGCTGCCCAGTAATAAAACTGGAAGTTAGGTAGAGCCATGCCACCTTCTGCCTTTTGTCTTTGTAGGGTCGCTCTTTGTTTTGAGTTCCAAATAAATGAGGTTATTGTTGAATCTAATTGCTTAAAAAATGATTTATTGATGTATATTGGGATGTTTTGAAATAAAAAGGAGCTTAGGAAGAATATTCATCTTAACAGTTAATTTTTCCAGCTAGAGTGAGATGAAGGGTTGACCATTTATGCAAGTCTTGCTTAATTGTTTTCCATGCAGATGGCATAATTTTGTTGATAAAGAGCTTTATGTTTACTTGTGATGTTTACCCCTAGGTATTTAAACTGTTCTGCAATGATAAAACGTATGGTATCTAATCTAATATTATATGCTTGAATTCACTGGAAAGAGTACACTTTTATTCAGATTAATTCTGAGACCAGAGATCTTTTGAAATTCTGTGAGTGCTGTTAAGACTGCAGGCACAGAATTTTGTGGGTCTGATATATACAGTACCATATCATCTGCATATAAAGAAATTTTCTGTTCCAGTCCTTCTCTAATAATCCCCTTTATCTGATCAGTATTTTGACAGTGTATTGCCAGTGGTTCAGTGGCGATTGCAAACAGTAGCGGTGACAAAGGGCATCCTTGTCTGGTACTACGTTCTAGTTTAAAGTAGTTTGAACAAATGTTGTTGATACAAACTGAAGCATCTGGATTGGTATACAGTAATTTAATCCATGCACAAATGTTCGGGCCAAACCCAAATTTCTCCAATGCAGTAAAAAGGTATTTCCATTTAATCATGTCAAATGCTTTTTCTTCATCCAATGATAATAATATTTCTGGGGTGTTTGATTTAGTTGGTGAGTATGTTACATTAAACAGGCGTTGAAGATTTGAAGATAAGTGTCGGCCCTTGATAAATCCCGTTTGATCTTGTGATATTACTGAAGGGAGCAATTTCTCTATCCTTCTAGCTATGATTTTTGAGAGTATTTTAACATCATTATTTAAAAGTGAAATTGGTCTGTATGATACACATTGTAATAAGTCCATATTTTGTTTTGGAAAAACAGTGATTAATGCTTGGCGAAAAGTTTGAGGAAGAGTTTGATTGTCTCTGGCTTCTGTAAATGTTGCTAATAGAAGGGGAGCTAGCTGAGCGGAGAATTTCTTATAAAATTCTGCAGGGTAGCCATCAGGGCCTGCTGCTTTCCCGCCTTGAAGTGACTTTATAGCATCTAATAATTCTGATAACGCCAGAGGTTTATCGAGTTTCTCCCCACTAAAAGTGTCTATTTGTGGTATCTGTAATGTATCCAGAAATGCATTAGATTGTATATTGTCTTCTTTAAACTCAGTAGAATATAAGGATTTATAGTAGTCTCTGAATGTGTGCATTATATTTTTGTGGTCGATGATTTTGTCTCCGTTCATGTTGGTGATTACTGGGATTGCGTTGTGGACTTCTTGCTTGTGAATTTGTTGAGCTAAAAACTTATTAGCTTTCTCTCCATGTTCATAGTAATGATGTCTGGATTTATAAATTAGTTGTTCAGTTTATTTAGTTGTCAAGAGGTTTAGTTCTGAATGCAGAGCCTGCCTTTTCCTATGTAGAGCCTCGCTTGGAAGCCTGGCATGTTCTTCATCTATTCTAGTAATTTTGCTTTTTAGCTCTGCTACTTTCTTGGTTTGTAATTTATTTCTGTGGGAAAGATATGAGATAATCTGTCCTCTTAAGAAGGCCTTAGGAGTTTTACAGAGTATTCCTGCAGAAATCTCTGAGGATAATTAACCAAATCTTTGTTTTTGCTGAGGCCATTTGGTCTAGTTCTGGGTCACAGGGAACTGGAATCTACTCCACTGACACCAGGTGCATGTAAGACCTAGCACTAAATAGGATATCATGATGCCACAAAAACGCCAATGCCATTTTTATTATCAGCATAAAGGAAAACAAACACAGAATAAAGCAAGGTCATAACATTGGTGAAAAATGTAAAAATGAACATATACTGTAATTTGTCTCCCCTTATCCTTTCCACAACATCAGTTATGATGTTTCAAATGCATTGGCACAGTGGTTAGTACTGCTGCCTTACAGCTCCATAGTCCTGGATTCAAGTTCACTCCCTACATTCTTTTTCACCCAACCCGTCCCTGTGAGATTTCTTTCTGTTACTCCGCCTTTTATTTAACTTCTCAGAAATGTGCATGTCAAGTTAATAGCTGACTCTAAACTAACTCAACAATAGGAGCAGTGCACCCACTGAAATGGAGGCTAAGTGGGATGTTTACATCCAATAAAAAGTGTAGTTGTATGAGGTTTTGAGCCCTTGCTGCTTCAAATTTGACTCTATTCCTTAATAGTTTCTTAGCAATAGTGTTACATTTTAGAAGTTTCTTTTTGACTTTAGTGCATTGGTAAAAAATGGTGTTTCCTTCCATAACTGTAGTATTGTTGCCGTTGACATTAGATGGTGCTGTGTTATTATGTAGCGTCTAAGATAATATTCACTTACTGGGATCAACACACCCCATTGTCCATGCTAGAAACAAGCTGGAGCTAGCCACATTGCTTTTCTCAGAGACAACCAAGAGAAGAGTTCAGACTGAATCTTAATTTTCCTTTCACACTTAAAAATTCCACTCGGCCTTCCATAACAAACTGATTTAAATTCTAAAACTTTTATAATTTAATTATGCACATGGCATTTGTTTACAAAAATATTAGGATTAATCCATTTTTTCTTGTCATGTAGTACATTTACAAGTGGCATGGGGCAAAATATGTGTATGTTAGTTAAGTTTGTAATTCCAAATTAGTTTTGTGTGAGTTTGGGTGTGGATCTGTGTGTGTGCATGATGAATTTCTGAGTTGGATGTTTTTCCCTGCCCAGGGCTGGCTCATGCCTTGCACTTGATACTGCCAGCATAGATACTGAATTGGATGAATGAGCTCTGAAAAAATTAGGCTATGTTTTTGGAGATTTAGTTAGATGAATTAATTTTTTTTTGTAGTTCAATTGGGTTCAATAAAGGACTTGGTATCCTGTGTTTGCCTTGTGCTGCTAGGCTCATGCTTTCATGGATTAAGTATTTAGAGAAAATGGATAGATTGACCCTTAACTGGAGGCTTAAGGAGGCCTTGACGTTTTTCACACTCCTTTATACAACTGTATATAGTTCTGTATATTACCATGAGCTATAATAAAAATAGTTACGAGGGGAGACTCAAAAATTCCTATAATTTGTTAAAGAAAAACTTTACTATAAAACTTATAGCAGTTCCCCCTTAGTCACCTTCAAAATAATCTTCTTGAAATGCAATACACTTATCCCAGCACTTCTCCTATTCTTAGATACATTTTCTGTGCTTATCTTTTGTTACCATGTCTAGATCCTCCTGCATTTGTTCATGGATTTTTTTCCATGGTAGCAAATCTTCTTACCTTCAGTTTCATTTTACTTTTGGAAACATAAAGAAGTCACATGCAGTGAGATCTGGTGAATACAAGGTGTACAAAACAGCAACCACTTTGTTTTTAGTCAAAAATTCTTTAACAATATGGTGTGCGTTGGTGTGCTATCATGGCATAAAATGCAGTTTCTGAATTTGCCACTTCTCCAGAGTTTTTTTTCCTGATGCTTTCATGTAAATGCCTCAGCAGTTCAATGTAATGTTGTAGATTAACACTCCTTCAACTTTGAAAAACATGATCATCATTACCCCTTGAAAATGCCATGGTGGCTTCAAGAAAAAAATATGCATAAGTCTCCCGCACAATTGTGGAATAAACACCAGAAATGCTCACTTGATCAACTCAGCATGATGCTACTCAGTGGACTGATTAACCAGACTGTAGCCAGTGGCATATTCGAAAACTACACCCTACTCCTGTGCTATTGACTCATTCTGGGAATTTTTTGTCTCTCTCTCTCTCTGATTTGTTTTTTTCTTGAGCTCTTTACATTAAACGATCAAGAGAATTTTACCACCGCACACAAAATATAATAAAAATAAATTTATAAAGGTGCCCATTGGGAAACCCACAATCCTAGCATGACTTCTAGATAAAAAGATCCTGTGTGCCTAGGTTTCTGTGATTCTGTCTCCAAAGGTCTCTTGACCAAAAGGTGTAGTCCAGATTACATGAAAAACTAGGAAAGTACAGTTATACCCAATAGAAGTAATAAAGTTAACTGGAAATGATTAACTAACTAACTACCTAGTGTTTTTCTTTTTTCCTGGTGAAGGTCACTGATCCCAAGCTCAGGAGGGGCTAAATAAAATTCCAGCATCAGTTTCCCAACTTCGGGGGAATTCCCATTGTTTTCTCATCTTGAATTTGGCTCTCATAGTCCTCTCAGTGTTTCATGTGTAGTACATCTGCACAGGATCTGGCCTTGAGCATCCTCATTAGATGTGGAAACCACCTTAACTAGCTCCTTCGATTTTGTTCCTCACTGTATCATGGATGGCACCAGAATTAGTTAGAGGAACTTTCTGCTACTTGTCCTCTTAATCCCATTTTTTTAGTTAATGCCCACAACTCTTGAACACAAGCATGGTAAGCATACAGTGTAACTAGAAGATGAAGTGAGTATAAACTTAGATTTCACTTCATCATCACATTCAGGTAAATTACTTATGCTGCTGCCTCCACTGTATCATTCTCTTAGTTGACAATCCCAACAACATTCACTCATACAAAACACACTGGGACTCTTCTTAACTGGGACAGATGCTCCTTTTTCAGCTACCATTATTTGGACAGCATTGACACTTTATCCGCACTCAAAGCATTTGTTGATATTATACAGTAATTGATCATTCACTAGGCAAAGTGCTACAGAAGGTAAAAGCAACACGGCTGGGAGCAAGACAGAGGCAGAGAATGAGCACAACTTAAGCCCAAGTGAGCAGAAATATACATGACTATCAAAGGGCTACTGAGCGGATTTAGAGTAGATGGCGAGATTAATAGTCCAGAAGTGCTCTAAAGTCCTTAGCAGAATAGACTTGGCTATAACAGTATAAAAGTATATTGGAGAATTCCTTAAAATCCAGTAAAGTTGTAGGTTGCTAAATGTTGTAGGTGTGAAAGTAGGTTCATTCTTTGCAATAATTTCTCTGTTGAGTTGTTAAGTAAGTCAAACCAAAAAGAATCACTGTGTTTAAAATGTAGAGATTAGTCCCCTTTAGCAGTAGGCCATTTTTCACCAAGTGATTGGCTGTTTAAGTTATTGATCCTCTACAGAATCTACACATTTGTTTTAAAATGTGAAAGAAAATTATTTCTGGTTTTATGCAATTATATTGCCCTTCTCACTGGCTATTGATACATGGGTATATTTTAAAACATGCTGGCTTTTGCGCAGAGGGATCATTTATATTTTCTGCTTCTCTGACTAGATGGCTTGTCAGTGGCAGCAGAAATTGAATTTCCCTATAGATAAGCCTTTTTCAGTGGTCTTGTTTTTCGGGTGAGATTTTGATATATTTCCATGGCAACCCAAAGGTGCCATTAAAAGAAAACACTAAACAAGAACCTTGTTCTGCACTTTGAAGGAAGCAATTATTTTTCTTCCAAAAAAGCAGCCTCTACGGTTCACATGTTTAGAGAGTGCCCTTTTCAGCTGAAAACAACCCACAAAGTTCAAGAGGTGGTCATGTCCTGAAGTCTGCTGTGTTCTTTTTGTCTTCCCAGATCTGCAGCCGAGCTGTGACAGGAAGCCAGCAGGCTGTGACATCAGTGGCTGACAAAAAGGGAAAAAAATAGAACAACAATGTGCAAATGAAAAAATGTATATTAAATAAAAGTATACATAAATATAAATAACACCTGAATAACCTTCAAGTGAGATGTGACTATGATAAACATATGGGGATAAAACAAGCAATTAAACAAGAAGACTATAAATCAGAAATAAATTAATTACCAAAGGAGAAAGAATAAAGAAAAAAAAAATCTGAAATGATTTTAGATCAGATATTGTGCAAGAGACACTATAGCAAGCAATCTACATTAATTTGGGGGCAGATCACACAACGGAGTGTCCATACCAGACCTTGAATTAGGTTATTAAATTTAAGCACTCCATCCAATGGGACTGCCTTAAGATTGCCCTATTTTGGCTCTGTATCGTGTTAGTTGTTTTGTCATCTTCCATCATTTACCTTTTTCATCTTTTTTGTACATTGAAATTAAAGTCCCTCTTTTACATCCTGGGACACCATATTCATTACACTTTGCGTAAGATGGATGGACTTTATTATTAAAAACACTAGGTTATAATGATGACACCCTCTAAATTTATGAATGCTCTTATCTGATTTCCATTATGAGCACATTTGAACATCACACTCCTTGGAGATATTTTTGATGATTCAAGGCTCTTTTTGTTCCAGTTATTGACATCCAGATTTCCTGTTAAAATATCATCACGAAATCCCAATTATCAGCACATCTAGTTTTAAATAGTCCATCAACTTTCCTCTGACCTTCTCTGTCAGCTTTGTTTTTGAAAAATTTCCTGGTATGGTTCTCCATATGTTTAGGAGTTGTCCCTCTATCTCTTTCTGTTGTTCTCCTGTCTATGATCATCTTCAGTTTTGGCCATTCATATTTTTCTTTTGGACCTTTCTACTCCTACTTTCATCACTACCAAGCAGATGATTTTTTTTCTGTGGGCTACATTGCTGTTAAATTATTGCTAGTCTCCCACTGGAGAGTGTCTTAAATCTATTTCTCTAAACCAATAGAATTCAATCAATAGAGGCTCTGCAGCTAATGTCATGAAATGGATGTCATCTGTAAATCAAGTGCACAATTGGATGTTGTCAGAGCAGTAATTTGGGAAATGTTTACTGCTTAGTCTAAATATGTTGCTCCTTATCTGTGGGCAGACTTTGTATATGTAAGTCACACTTTCTACCACTTCTGTTTTTGTGATGCTTTCACTAAGGGGAGATGTTTTCTCTAAATCAGATACCGCAGAAGAGTATACCAAGATGATTAAGAACTAATGCAGATGTAAACAAAACTAAGTATGAACTAATAAATAAAACAAATGTGAATACTTTACATTTAAAATACAAAATTGATAAAGATAGATCTGACCGAAAACTCTGGTCCTTTCCATGAGTGTCACCAATTAGACCAAAGAGAAGTCAACAAGAGTCCTGTTCAAAGGTAGAGGTAGGCTTAGTCTTGGGGATAGGATAAGGGCTAGGGATAGGGTAAGGGAAGAGAACAGATAAAGTGCATATCAGAATAGCAACAGTCATATACTGAATCAGTAATGAAGAAATGAATGAGTGTTCAGTTGATCAATGTGTGGAGCCTTAAAAGTGTGCTCAATACTGATGGGCATTCTGCACGAGCACAACTGTTTTAAAAAGGACTTTCTATAGGAGTAGAAGTAAGAAATTAATTCAATAAAGTGTTGAATATTTTAAATAGAAATTGCACATCATTGATAGGTCAACTAATGACTCTGTTTCATAAGTATATGACAATATGAAACAGAGAAGGTGTATATCTTTGTACAGTTTTGGATATGACAGGCTCTGCATAAAATAATATGTTTATCATCTCCTCCATAATTTTCCCTACATGGAAAGTACTTCTCACCAATGACTTTGTTTTTCATGTTCTTTATTCTTTCCCTTAATTAATACTCTAGATTATTTATGACACAAGTGTATGTTTGCACAGCTTGAATTGACAGATTGGTTTGCTCCTGGTCATGTCACATTGGGATCTTACACCCCAGTAGCTGCTGAGTAATCGTCTGAGCAAGTTTTAGATTTCCTTACAAGTGCTTATACTATTGTTATTATTTGTTAAGTGAAGTTTCCTCTTAATATTCGAGAAGGTTGCTTTCATCAAGGTTACAAGTATGTGAACCTGTCAGCTTCTTTTAAGTTCCTTTTTTTTACTTTCTTCGTGTATGTACAGTGGATTCACTTTCTGCACACTTTTTGTTGTAAATTTAATTTTGAAACAATACATTTTCCATCAATCTATACTCAGTAACCCATAATAACAAAATGAATCATATTTACAGAATGGTTTGGAGATTTATTAAAAATCAAAACTGAAATCTTTTATTTATGTAAATATTCAGACTCTCTGCTGTGGCACTCCACATTGTGTTCAGGTGCTTCTTTAATTCTACTTGAGATCTGTCTAGAACTTGACTGAAGTCCATTTGTGGCAAGTTAAATTTGTTGGGCATTGTTTAGATAGGTGTTTATGTTTATAGAAGGTCCTCCTTTTCACACTGTACCTCAGGACAAAAACCAAGCCATGAAGTTCTAGGAACTCTAAATAGGCATCTATAATCAAATTGTGGTGAGGCATAAATCAATTTAAGAATATAAAACCATTTCTAAAGCTTTGAGTGTTTTAAGGAGCACAGTCGCCTCAGTAATTGCGAAATGGAAGATGTTTGCAACCACCAGGGCTATCCAACCAAGCTGTGTAAATGCTGTGTACAAGCTGTTGAATGCTTATAGTGCCCTACACAAGAAGATCTGAATCTGTAATTACTTACAAAGTTGTTTCTACAAAGTATTGAATTAATGATATGCATACTTTTAAGAATGAGAGATTTTAGTTTTTCATTTTAATACATTTAAAAGTCTTTCTGAAAACATTTGTTCACTTTATCATAATGGGTTATTGAGTTTAGACTGATGAGAACAAATGGCAAATTTATCCTTTTCAAATTAAATGTACAACACATTAAAGTGGGCAGAAAGTAATGGAGATGTGAATACTTTCTGAATCAACTGTATATCTACATAATACTTTTTCTTCAGTACTCTCCCTTTCACACAAAAAAAAACTTAAAAAAGCTAAAAACTGAAAGTGTCACTGTAAACATAAATTCACACTGCATGCCCTGATAAGATCACATAATTTCACATCTTATTTAAGTATGAAATGACTGACTGACACAATGGTAAATGCTGTCATCTGGCACAGAGAGACTGTGCTCCAATTGTTGAAACTGTGACAGTCAAGCAGTTTTCTTCTGCACTCTCCAAGGAAAAAAAAAACACATATCCACTATTTAAGTATGTACAAGACATAATCAGGAATGACAGGTTACATAACAGAATGGCAGACAGAGGAAAGTTAAATGATTCTCTGTTTGTACCCGAGTGACTTTCTACCTGAGCTCTTTATGTTGGAATCTACTATTGTCAGTTACTTCATCACATATAGTACCTGCTACTATGAGAATAATTTAGGGCAAATGGGGCACATTGGCACAGTTAGCACCACTGACACACAGTTTCTAAGTAATGGGTGTGAATCCTGCATATATGGAATTTGCACGTTCGTCCACCTCTCCATGAATTTCCCTTCTGTTATTTAAGAGTCCATCACAAAGACATGCCGATTAGATAAAACTGACCCCCAGCAGCAAGGCCTGCATTGAAGTATTTTCACAGCCAGGTTTGGATCCCACATTGTTCTCAGTTCTTGTTACAAATCTGAATTTGTTAAGTTGGTTACAAAATTGAAAGGATGGATAGATGGATGTAGCGATTTAATGAAACATTATAGATTTTCAGTGTTTATTCATGAGTGATTTCTCTGTGTTTTTCTTCTTGTATTGTCGACCTTTTATTTGTACTTTTTTGAATGCAGTTTGTTTTAGCATTTGTTTTTCAGTTTATCCTCCTTTTGTTGTACTGCCTGATTTGACTATGTTTCTGCTTTCTTCTGCTACCTTTCTCTAATGCTGAATCTAATATTAGAGATATACATTGGACTTTTAATATTTATTTATTATTTCATATTGTTAGTTTCCTTGAAAAAGTGTAAAGTAAAATAAAAATAATATATATACTGTATATTCTTTTGTAAGTCACTTCGGATAAAAGCATCTACTAAGCAAATAAATGTAAATATATATATCTATACTAATAAAAGGCAAAGCCCTCACTGACTGACTCACTCACTCATCACTAATTCTCCAACTTCCCGTGTAGGTAGAAGGCTGAAATTTGGCAGGCTCATTCCTTATAGCTTACTTACAAAAGTTAAGCAGGTTTCATTTTAAAATTCTACGCGTAACGGTCATAACGGTCGACAACGTCCGCCATGTTAAACTTTCTTATTTATGGCCCCATCTTCACGAAATTTGGTAGGTGGCTTCCCTGCGCTAACCGAAATTGATGTACGTACTTATTTCGGTGGTATGACGCCAATGTCAGCCGCCATATTAAACTTTCCAACGTCACTAATTCTCCAACTTCCCGTGTAGGTAGAAGGCTGAAATTTGGCAGGCTCATTCCTTACAGCTTACTTACAAAAGTTAAGCAGGTTCCATTTAGAAATTCTACGCGTAACGGTCTTAACGGTCGACAACGTCCGCCAAGTTAAACTTTCTTATTTATGGCCCCATCTTCACGAAATTTGGTAGGCGGCTTCCCTGCACTAACCGAAACTGATGTACATATTTATTTCGGTGGTATGACACCACTGTCGGCCCCATTATGAACTTTCCAACGGTCTTTGTTACCTATGGGCCCATCTTCAAGAAATTTGGTACACGGGATCCCAACGCTAACTGAATTCTACTTACTTACATATATACGTCCATAGCCTGCAGCTCGGTCGCCGTGTGAGGCGGCGTTGGGTCCCCCATCCCCACACCTCCCACGTTGTTGGCTGCCTGCCTATATAAGGCCATCCGTTGCTCCGGTCTCTTCATTCCCTTCCTTGCTTCGCCACGGTATTCACGTCTCCCTGCTGATAACTGCAGCCTTTTTATTTAATCCACGGCTTCTCTGCTGTTTTATTGTTCGTTTATTATGATTATAGTTATTGTGTAGGTATTTTAGACTTAGTTTACATTGTTCAGGTACCCATTTCCTTTATCGTTCCAACCGTACCCCCATGTACATGTCTATCGAGGTGATCACCATCGATCAAAGAATTGTCATTTACCGAGTGGTTTCCATGCCCGGAGATGGCGCCTGCCGTTTCCATTCTCTGTGTTACATATTGCACGGCCATATCAGGCTCACTCTTGACATCCGGAGGAACATTGTGTCTTATGTATTGAATGACAGGTTCAAGGTATGGACTGATGACGGTACAGGAGATAATTATACTATACAGGACCACTATAAGAGTGAAATGCTTAAGTCCATCACCTATGGTTCTGCATGTGAGTTGATGGCTGCCACTGAATTGTTTGGTTGTCGCTTTCAAGTGTACCGAAATGGCCAAATATTTTACACCTTTGGACAACCGGCAATGCCTCTTAAACATCTTAGATTCACAGGTGACGATTTGAGTAGTGGACACTTTGATGTTTATGAATGTTTAAACTCTCAAAAGCTGGATGCGAAGTTATCGATGAAACCGGTTGTATGCTTACAACGCTTGGCAGATGCCGAATGTCACTTCAACACAACAAGTCCTGCAAATACTAACGTAATTGAAACAAACCATGAAACTCAAACCGATTATGACAGCAGCAATCCAAGCTGTGAGATTTGAGGCAAGATTGCTTTTCACATGGCCAACTGTACGTTGCATGCTCAAGAGTAATATTACATTTACATTCTATTTTCCTTCTAATGTTGAGGTAAAGTAGTTATTTCAGATAAAGATGACAGATGTTTTAATGTAAGGTAGTAATACTCACTAATTATGTTGCCGAAGAGAGGCAACATGTTATTAGATTAGCACATGCTAGTAAGAACTTCACTGTAAACTATTACCAATACTATGTTTTCACTGGATGTGTCTTCTAGGGTTAATAACAGCTTGGTCATATTACAACCGGAGGGCCGAACTGACAACGTGGCATACAAAGAGATCTTTAACAAATAATTATTGGTATATCTTCCCTCAGTTTAAAAAGGTTTACTTTTCTTTTTAATAAAAATTTTAAGGCAGTACTTGTAGCTGTGAAGCGTGGGTATTTTGCTAGTGTATATATATATATAGATATATATATATATATATATATATATATATACACCAGGGTGGGCCATAAGTTTCCATACATAGGAAAATAAACATTTTTTATGAAAAACATTTTTATTTATATAATATGCTCTACATGACTTCCTTTGTTTTGAAAACACATTTCAATACGTGTCCACCACTGCTTTGGGGGCATTTGAAGGCCATGGTGTATCAGGAAAAGATACTAAGCATAAATCATCTTAGGGAACGTATCACCAATGCCATTACAAGCATATCTCCAGCTGTGCTAATACGTGTTCATCAGCAGTGAGTAAAGAAACAAAAGCACAAGATAAAGGGTCTGGGGTACCTGAAGGCAAACCCTGTCTATTAAAAGTATGGAAAAGGCATAAAATAAAATGCATGGTACAGCGCTGTTGAGACATCATGTAAATCAATCTGTCAGTCTGCCCAGTCTGCCATTGTTTCTTCATAAGTTGAATTCTGGGAGGAAGAGGCGGATCCAAGTGGACTGACCCTGGAAGTGACATCATAGTTAGTAAAGTGTCAATCTTCCTTTCTGCAGGAAGGGAAGGAGAAGAGAGAATGTTATTACATAGTGCCATCTCATGTCTTGGCAGTAAATTACAATCACACAAGCCTTTAGGTTGTTCTCCAAGTGCACGCATGTGACAATATATATGATTTGTTATGATCTGAATTTTGGATACAGAGGGACATATTTTTGTATTAATCTAGAAGATCCTAGAAGACACATCCAGTGAAAACATTGTATTGGTAATAGTTTACAGTGAAGTTCTTACTAGCATGTGCTAATCTAATAACATGTTGCCTCTCTTCGGCAACATAATTAGTGAGTATTACTACCTTACATTAAAACATCTGTCATCTTTATCTGAAATAACTACTTTACCTCAACATTAGAAGCAAAATAGAATGTAAAATATGTACAGTATATACACATGTTATCATGTTTGTTTTGGTTGCTATGCCTTTTGCAGGTCATGTAACACAGTGGTCATATGATGTATTTAATCATTATTCCCAGCCTATATAAGATGGAGGCATTCAGCTTCTGACATGCAAGTGTTGGATTTAAAACAGAAAATCTTTTATAGCATTAATTAGGGGAAAATAACATTTTGTTTGTGTTTTGAACTTTTTAATTTTGATTTTGAGTATTGAGTTTAAACTGTATAGTTTATTTAAATAGTCTTTTAACTCTGTCCCATTTTCAAACCTCTCTCTTCTGTACTTCATTTCCTGGCTGCACCTATCCATCTCCCCAAAAATAATAGGAATGGATTCTTCTGGTGTTTCAGGCTATTCATAAATAGGTCTTATTTAGAGCTGCCATTTATTTCAATATGTTTGGGTCATTAGAGGAGTACTGGAAAGTCTACACAGGCACAGTTAACCCCAAACCTGTTGCAAGGCAGCACCACCATTGCAACTCTATTTATTATTATTAGGTGTCCCATATGAGATTGGTTCCTACATTGAGCCTGATACTTCCAAGTGGGTCTCCAATTCCAGGCAACTCTGCAATGGAATATACAGATTCTGAAGGTGAATGTGTTGATTTATAATTATTATTCTACATTCACTGTATGACATTAAACTTAAAACATCCTTCTGCATCCCCTTTTTCACTTTTCTTTAATCTTACATGAAAAAAGCAGCTTATGAAACTACAGCTTGCACTGCACATTTCTACATTTATCCTCAAATGGTATGTGTAGGTGTGTCATTCTTGATAATGCTGTTACCTGAAATGTGATAGACATTTGGGTAAAAGTCAAAGTACTGATTGTGTCCAAATGGTTAAATCAGTATCAAAATTCATACATTTTGCAAATTTTCCTACTTTTTAATGTCTGTTTTGCACTGTGCCAAACAACAGAGGGCTTGTGATCTCTACATGTCAAAAGCATGATCATGCTGTTCTGTTTGATGAGATCATTAGAAGAAACAAGACTGCAGGGAATTTTAAAGAAAGTCGCCCTGTAATGCACAGTACCATGGTGTTTTCATATCCATACACTGCTAATCAGGTTTAAGTAAAATTATTTAGACCCCAGAGTTACTGTACTTTACGTGTTTCTTTCTTTCTAGCTTTTTTTTTCTTCTTTTTCTCAAAATGCCCCTGCTGTGTGGAAGCCCTCTCTCCATTTCATGTAACTAGCATTAAGGCCCTTCTTGTTTAATGCACTGAGTAATGAAACAATCATTAGGGGGTATAAAAGTCATTTAGCAGTTAAAACCTTTGAAGACTTTGATGCAAGAATAACAAACAAGGCAAAAAAGCTAAGCAGCCACTTGCTAGCTTCTGTTTGAATTGTCCTTTTTTATAAGGAAGAGAAAAATACATAGGTCCCTGGAGTTTTTTATTTGATAACGTAGGTCTTTGGCACAGCATTGTGGGAAGCTGTGTAGTTCATGTTAAGGTACCATGTTTCTTCTTGTTGGTATCTATACCAAAAATTGTTTCTTTGCATGTGTTGGAGACCACATTGTCTTATTAACAAACTAAAAATATCACAGCCAAATTTCACAGTGGTTTGTTCCATGCCAAAATGAATGTGTGTTAGCTGATGAGATTGTGGATTGAGGCGAGCTAAAAAAATCTCTTAGCAAATCACATCCTACCTGGAATAAATCTACTTATACAAAAGTGTTATCTATATCAGGGACACCCATGTATTGTACCATATAACTTTTCCCCACCTTTTCCTCTACTTTTATAACCTCAGGCAGTTAGATGTAGTAAAAGACAAACAGGAGTTAAGTTACACTTTAAATAATGTATTATTGATAATATTCATAAATAATAACAATTTGCAAAGTACATTTGAATATTGGCAACCATACAACCTGATAAATGGTGATGTGTAGTTTCAGGCAGCACACAGACTTGTTAGTTACTTAAAATGTCTCTAGTTAAGTCCTCATGTTTGGTGAGCTTTCTTCAGAACAGGCCGCATGCGTGTCTCAATATGGCTGGCGAAGTGTGCTCTTCATTGTGTTGTCCTTTTCAGTTCATGGTATGTGACATGGTCTTTCATCGGTTGGACAGAGAGAGAAAGAGGGGTAAAGCAAGCAAATGTATTGATTTTCTGCCCAACCCCAACAGCCAATAGGGGGTCATGGTACTTAAAGGCTTCTGATACAAGCCAATTCCAAACACCTATACTTCAGACCAATGGGGCAGAGAACACCTTCACACCTGCCCCCAAAAACATTTGTTGAGCTGAAGTTTGCCAGCTAGGCAGTCTGGCTTTCCTGTGGGGGTTGATTGAGAGAGTTCTGTCGAGAAACACTTGCCAAACTTGCTTGAGGCACTTCCCCCAACCCTGTCGTAAAATTACAAAGGACAGGTTCTTAAAAGGGGTTAAGGGGTCCTTATCCATCTAACCATTGCTGTTCTTATCAGTGATATGCATTAGTGTTATAAGTTACCAATAAAGACATAGAAAATATTTATCAACTTATTTGCAAACTTTCACACAACGGTAGGTTTCCTAACATTCCAAGCATTTTCATCTGCATATAAACCAACTTCCCAAATAACTTCATCAGAGCCATCTAATGACAAAGTCAGTCACCCAGTTTGTGATAAGTGTGTCTAAGTTCATTCTTGTACCTACATGGAGATTTAATTGTTGTGTCTTTTTATCTATTTATCTGTGTTTTGTTACATGGAAGCTTTATCTTCTGTTTCCTCTGCAGTACCATATCTCCTGCAAAGCAAATTTTTACAGTGGCTCTGTAACTATAAACCATTGTGTCTCTTTATATAAAAATGCAAACATTTTGATCCACAAAAAAGTGATTATGTGGATTTTAGTTGTGAATAAAATGTTGATTTGGTAATCCATCCAGCTGTTATTTTCTATTGTTTTGGCAATCCTGATAATGTATCCCTCTTTCTTTTTTTCACTTGAAAAATTAATTTTGCCACTCCCCATTGTGTCTGGGTTTCTGTAGACTCTGTTAAAGTTAAATGGTTTAAATCTTCCAGCCACCTGTAAACATCGGCCTGGATTAATAATTGAAGTCTTCTGTCTGTAATTTTAATGTAGCCTGAAGCTCATGTGATACAATAAATATGACCTGACAGTTCAAAAACAACGTAGCCACAGGGAATTTAAGTAAATTACACTCATGCCCCTCATTTGTTCACCGAAAACTGTAGTGCAAGCAACTTAGTGCTTGAGGCTTATTTATGGCTGAATCTCCATGGGCCTTTTATGGAATTGCCCTTTAGTTGACATGATTTAAAAATGTCACCGTTCAGCCAGAAGATAGAAGAACATGCTCCTCAGTCTTTAAAGTGTCATATTTCTGTTTTAATAAAAGCCTATCCTGCCAACTGTGGTGCTGAATTTATGGTGCCTTTGGTTATGTAAATATTCCAATTAGGAGTGATAATGGCTGACGTCTTTTTTTGTGTGAAGAAGGAAGCAGGGCAGACATATAGTGCTGGCTAAAAACACTGAGTTAAAAACTCCCAAGGTTGTGCTTCAGTTTCCAACTCTTCCTCACTATGCGACCTTCGGCAAGTCACTTAACCTGTCTGAGCTCTAAATGTTAAAAAATGGGAAAAAAAATAGTTTTTATGTATCCTGAACTTGTAAGTCACCTTGACCAAAGGCATTGGCCAAATGTGAAAAAATATAAATGATCGGCCTAAGAAAATGGCCTCGGAATGTCTCTGAGAAATGATTGATTGACTCAGTGGGTTGCTCGAGCTTTTTAATGATTAGCCCAATTTTATAAGCAGTGTTTATATACTACTGTTAGCAGTATGCATCATCATTAGGGCACATGCACTTTACAGGGCTATCAATATCACAATACAATATCATATTTAACAGTGTGATAAAGGTGCTATACAGTGCCCGACCCGGCACAGACTTGCACAGAGGCACATGTAAAACTCAACAAAACTTTTATTTTCTTCACCTGTGGGGCACGTCTTCCCCGTGAACCCCACAGGCAATACACAGTCCCAAAAGCACTTAAACCACAGAACAAACACTCTTCCTCTGGCACCACCACTCCTCACAGGCAACCTTGTCTTCTTCCTCCCGATTCTGGCTTCTGAGTGGAGGATGCTGGCCCTTTTTATAGCCCACCCGGAAGTGCTCCATCTGCTTGATCACCTGTTTCTAATTGCACTTCTGGGCGGGGCTGTATAGTTGTCCAGGCCGCCTCAGGGACCCATGCAGCACCCCCTGGTGGCCACCCCAGATCCCAACAGGGCTGTGGAGAACTCCATCTCCCATGGAGTCCTGCGGGAAACTGAGGCACCAACGTCAACCAGGGAGGCTGCCACCAAGTGTCCCAGGGGAGGTACTGAGACGCCCATGGTTGCTCCCCCGGAATATATGTAGAAAGGTGTCCCGGCCAGGCATGGGCCCTGGCATCCCGCCACAACAGTTAAACAAAACAATGCATGTTGTTAGACCCTTTGTGTGATTTCTTGTTCTAAGTTAGTTCCTAGACATATTTAACATCCAGCTTCTAAAAATGCATCTGAAACACATGTTTGATTAACACAACAGTTTCTAACTTCACTTACTTACTTTGTGTTTCTCTTTTCAGAAAAAAAATATATCACATTGAATATGTAAATATGAACCTGATTAACTATAGAGTACCAGACAAATATGTTTAAGACCCATCTTATGGCACTATGGCACAGGGCACACTCCTACATTCATTTGTGTCCCCAATTTAGAGTCACCAGAGAGTTTTACATTGTGACTTAATACTGTGGAATAACATTCACACAAATTATGTATAATTAGAAGCCAATCCTTTCCAAGAACAGAACGTAATTAATTTTTAGTGTTTTCATACTGCCACAGCAGCCCAATCTTCTATTGTACATTTTTTTTTCTTCATTAGCAGCAGTAATTCCATCTAATTAAAAACTGCAGGGCAACAAAAACATTCAGCTGCTATAGCCCTCCAGGACCAAACCAAAGCACCCTTCTCTAGACTATACTGTAAGTCAACTATGTTTTAAGCATAAGTGTTCCATTTTTCTTCTTTTAATAGGCACCCCTCTGCTTCATCTTTAATTTGGATCAGCAGTAGGAGGAGTGGTTGTGGTTTTATGTGTTGGGTTAAATGAATAGTTTTCATAATCTGAGGGTTTGGACTTATCTTTTGGGTGTTCTGAAAGTTTTTTCATCATGATCATCATGTTTTACGCTTATTATTATACTTGATGTCACCTTTGCAAAAGTGTTTGGTTTCTCCTGCACTCATATGTTATTTTGTTTTTGTTGTGGAGGCAGCACTGTTGTTTATTGTTACAGTGAACACTAGAACATTAGAAACATTTCAATGAGAACAGGTCATTCAACCCAACAAATTTTGCCAGTCCTGTCCACTTAATTCCTTTTGCCACAGCCCAGTGCCCAGAAACTTAAATGTCAAGTGTAAGTCCAAAACTGGCCTCAGCGTTAAAACTGAATGGCTCAAAAATGTTCTTTAAGGAAGATAGACAATCTGTGAAACATGTTGTCCAAATGACAAACAAAAATAAAGTGTTTTTATATTTAAGCTTTTATTAAAGCATTCAAAAATGTTTGCATCCAAGAGTTCCACAAACTAGTAAACTGTATCTTGATTTGAGTTAAAACCAAAGAATCCAATAAGCAAAGCACAAAATCAAAAAGCAAGAACGCAATGCTGAAACTGAAGTAAGGTCTTCAGCTTCCCATTTTGTGCAGCTGGGTAGATAACAACTAAACTACTATTAATGTAGTGTACAATTACAAAATAATTAATCAACATCACAATATTACATATTCATCCTGTGACCCTGGTATGGATAAGTAGGTTAAGAAAATGGATGAACGGATGTTACGTAGACATAAATAAGACACAATGAAATCAAAAAACCTCCAAAATAACATCAAATCGAGTTACCTGTGCCAATACTATCCATGGAATTGTCTGATATCGACTGCGTATATTATTGTGCCACTGGAGACAAAGGATAGTCACTGTCCATGCTGTGTTATTTGGGTTTATTGCAGAAAAGACTTGTTAGGGCCTGTTTAAACAGTAAGTTGACCTTTTTGACTGTGAATCTTCTTTTTTCTGTACTGAACTTGTACCAGCCTCTGCCTCTGTCGAATCTCCTTCTGTTTGCTCCTTTTAAAACCCTCTTCCTTCTGTCATGTTTCTTACTTAACTGAAGTGCCATAACAACGACAGTAATACCTACATCTCAAGTACTTCTAAGTGAGTCGGAATATTTCAATAAATGAAACACAAAAGTAATACTTTAAATATGCTGTTTTATTTTCTTTATTGCTTTTTGGCATAATTCCCACAAAGCTCAATGCACATCTACCAGTAACAAATATGTTTTGTGAAGCCATCGTGGATGAACACTACACTTTGATTCCGAAACAAATTTCTGACAGTCCTTTTCACTTGTTCATCTGAAGCATGCAGATGTTCATAGAAATAATATAATAATAATCCCAAAACCACTTAATCCAGTTCAAGTTTTCAAGAAGGCCATTGTCTATCCTAGTTCTAGCATGTTATATAGGAATCATCCACATCTGGACTATATAATGAATAGGATGATGAAATCTAGTTGCTCATTTGCCCCCATTGTAGTTGGCAAAGTAAATGGCTTAGTGTTGTGTGTTGCCTCAGACCTTCCTTAATCATTATTTGAAATGTTTTTTGTGTTACAATGTATTAAACTGCAAATAAGTTACATAAATTGGTAAATTTCAGTTGAAAACATCCTTCCAGCAATGAAAGGCTCAATCACAGGATGCTGTTTAAAATTACACAAAGTAGTGTTCAGCACATACTTTCCTTTTTACGTAAAATAACTTGCCTAGCAGCCACAGAACATGTTATGAAATTTCCTGCAACAGTGCTGCCTTCTCATGATAGTTCATGTTGATAGAGGGTTTATTTTTCATTCACCCCTCATGCTGTTTTGTTGTTATTCTTGTACAATTCCTAAAATTCTTTCTTCACTCAGCACTATATTGTTCGGATGTGGAGAAAGAACAAGACATAAACCTGGGCTACTTTCTCTCTTGTGTGATTGCAGTATCCACCAATTGCACAGATTCAGCCCTTAGCACTAATAAACAGTAATGAACAATTTAAGAGGTAAGAATCAACAATAATAAGAGGGGATGTTTTGTTTAAGAAGTCCTTTTCTAATAAGAGATGAGACAGAATGTCTAAGCTAACTCCTTTGACACTCAAGCCCTAAAACCTATTAAGGAAGGATATGGCACCAAAGGATACATGGGATTTTAATAAAAAATGTTTCAGATTCAGAATTAATTTTATTGGTCAGGTACACAAATGTGTTCTAGGAATTTATCTTGGTAGTATTGATGCAACATACACGGTCAGCATAGAATACAAAAAGATAAATAAAGGTCATCACTTAATATAAAGAGATAAAATAGGATACAATATTTAAAAAGTCCAGGAAGTCTAGTGTGCAGATATACACAGACACTGAATAGAAAATCAGACCTGGTTAGACAGAATAGCTGCATGTGGGAAAAAATCCTGTTTAGGTGACATGTTCTTTTAGCTTTCACCTCTCAAAGGTGTTGGCTGGATGGAAGTCTTTGGAATAGGTGGTGTCATGGTTGAGTTGGATCAGCAATGATATTAATGGACTGCTTCCTTACCCTGGACTCATATAGGACTTGAATGGATGGTAAGTTGCAGCCTCTAGTCTTTAACAGGAACTGATGATGCACCAAACCAGACAGTTACAGATGAGGTCAGAATAGCAGTGGCGTAGCGTAGTGGGGGTGGCAGGGGCGGCCCGCCCCAGGCAGCACTTTTAGGGGGCGGCAAAGAATTACTGTATATTTTAGTCTTTTAAATTGAAATACCTAATTAAGGGGGCGGCGAAATTTTCCTCCGCCCCAGGCGGCTGACACCCACGCTATGCCACTACAGAATAGACTTAATGATGGCTGTATGGAGCTAGACCAGTATTGTTTGGGGGAAACTGAATTTGCTTAGCTTCTGATGGGCTCTACTGATAATGCATGTGATGTTTTCATCCCACTTAACCTTTTGCCGCAGCCCAATGTCCAGGAGCTTAAATGTCAGGTATAAGCCCCAAACTGGGCTCAGCGTTTAAACTGAATGTCTCAAAAATGTTCTTTAAGGAAGACAGAGAATCTCTAAAACATGTTTTCCAAAAGACAAACAAAAACAAAGTGTTTTAATATTTAAGCTCTTATTAATGCGTTCAAAAAAGAGCGTATCCAAAAGTTCCACAAACTAGTAAACAGTATCTTAATTTGAGTTAAAACCAAAGAATCCAATAAACAAAGCACAAAATCAAAAAGCAAGAATGCAATGCTGAAACTGAAGTAAGGACTTCAGCTTCCCTTGCTAGGCAGCTGGGCAGATATTTACTAAAACTACTATTAATGTACAGTCGGACCTCGCTAAATCGAACTCAAAGGGACCTGAAAAAAAATTCGACTTACGGAGTTTACGAGTAAAGGAAAACGGCGTAATAGGCGCGGGTTAATCAAGAACATTATTTTTCCGGCTTAATTATTATACAGTATAACCGTTTATTATATTGTCGTTTTATACGTATAAATGTAGGCTACATACCGGTACATCAGCGCTTCCCGATTGGGGGTGCTCGGGGTGCCAGAATCCATTGAGGAAGAAAAATGAAAAACATTATTTGTACAAAATCTTAATTTATCTATCCATTCCTAAATAATTAAATGGGCAGGCTATTTCGTATCAGTGCAATACGCTGCTTGTTAAAACGGATGACTTCCGCTCTTACGCGCACTTAGTGCTGCGTGGGTATTATGAACTATCATATGACCTCATATTTTTTCATACTTCTCATACCAAGGGGGTGCGAAATCAGCCCAACTCTTTGGAAAATTCTTTTGCTTTTGCTTGCAAAAGCTTCCCGTCAATAGGAACGTTCCTATCCCTCACTTGCACAAACCACTTCAAGACGCATTGTTCAATGACGGGATACTCACATTCCCTCATCCTCTTCTGATGGCCACATGACTTCTCACTGTTTCAAAATCTTTTCTTTTTCTTTCAGAAAAGTGGAGAGCGTACTTGTGGGAATGCCGAATTGCTTTGCAATTTCCACTTTCTTCTTGTCACCCTTTTCGACGGCTCTGATGACAGTAACTTTTTCCGCGATTGACAACGTTTTAAGCTTACGCTTACCAGTTGCCATTTTCGGGGCGCGTACCGTACATGAGACTATGGAGAAGCACACAGACACGAACACTATTCAAGGCTCCTCCCGACAAGAGACTGACAAAGGTGAAGGGAAAATGGGTTAAAAACGTCTTTCTTGAGACAATTTGGAAATTCCAGACGCCACCCGGTTGGTAATGACTCATGGAGCACTGAAGGGACACGGATTATTCCAGCCACTCCCTTTAGTTTTCGGGCATTTTTGGTCTCAAAATAGACGTCCTACCCTCAGAGAGTGGCTTAATCCCTTGTGGAATGCATTAAGATAAGACTTTGCGTCCCTGTTCTTGGTTTTCTGGACCACGTGTTCCGAAATGTAGCCTTAGAATAATAACCCAAAGGCCATAGAAAATTCGACTAACGGAGGTTGGGAGCCAAAAAGTTTTCGAGTTGAGGAGATCTAAATACATTGGTCTTATAGGAATTCAGCCGGGGACTAACGAGCAATTCGAAATAGGGAGGTTTTTGACTTAGGGAAGGTCGACTTAGCGAGGTCCGACTGTAGTACACAATTACAAAATAATTAATCAACATCACAATATTGCATATTCACCCCCATGACTCTGGACTGGATAAGCAGGTTAAGAAAATTGATGAAAGGATATTACATAGACATAAATAAGACAAAATGAAATCAAAAAAGAATATACAAAATAATACTTAAAACACAACAAAAATTTTAAAATACTAGACAACATACCTGGATGAAACCTTGGCTGAAACACCTCTGAGCTTCAAGTATCATAATCTGGGTTTATGAACTCCCAGAACATATTTTTTTGTATTTTGTGTTTGTACATTTTGTTTTTTAAAGTTTTAAAATATTTTATCATCATCTTGGCAGCGCCATTTTGTTTCTTGTGGTGGTACAGTTTATTGTATTGATCATTGTGTAGCCCACAATCGTATGTTTACCATTCCTAGGCCTATTACAGGTAACGTGATGCAGAATTTATGTGACATGTTTTAAAACTTCACCCTGCCTTTGTAAGATAGAGACAGAGGTGAATAATGGATTCACTATAAAACACAAACAACTTTTTCAAAAATGTACTGTATAGGGCTAATTTAAACAAGTTAATATCAGATCCTTTACCTTGCCTTTTTGTTCATGATGTTCGCACTTGCTTTTTGTATTTGACGACTGATATTTTGACTTCTTCCAGTATTCAGATTCAAACCTGTTTCTCACTTCACCTCTGCCTTCTCCCGTTAGTGTTTTTATCTCATGATCACTTAGTTCAATCTTTCAAAGATCACAACATATTATCTTCAAAGTCATCCTGTTCTAGCTCAGAGAAAGCAGAAGGTATTGTCCCCAGGTATAGTTTAAGTAAACATTGCCGTGAGACCTCTAAATTAAATTTCTTATTGCTCCACCCATTAAGGAAGGACAGACTAGTTTATAAAGCAGTTTGAATTGTTACAAGTTGGTTTTATTCTCAGGCAACTGGCTAATCATGGAGAAGAGAAATGGAAACATACTGCATGTTGATTGGATATTCTAATCAGACTTTCAGTGTACTCTGTACATGCATCAATACTACTACTACTACTACTACTACTACTACTACTACTACTAATAATAATAATAATAATAATAATAATAATAATAATAATAAACTATTTTTTCCAACTAGCTAAATAGCTCAGTAGCTTTCAGCCCAAGGTTTGGCCTTATCAGTACTGTTCAAGTCAGGCCGGTCTGTCTGAAAGCCCTTCCAAATGTTGTTATCTACATATATTATAAAAGTGAAGTAATATTTGAAGGAAAAAAAATTACAAGCACAAAAATCATATATTTATTTGTCTACCAAGCCAAGACTTACAATACTCTGCTGAAGCCTGTTAGGCTAAGACATGTTGAAGGCCTTTTAGTGCAGCCTTTCAAGTCATACCGAAACAGCCTAGCAATGTTGTCACTCCCCAAATAGGTGATAATAGACAGAAAATGTATTGTAGCCATTCTGAGACACAGCAAGAGGTGTACAAAGCCATACAGACAATATATATTTCAATTGATTTCAGTGTATTTTGCCTTTCAGCAAAGTATTTTTTGCTAGTGCCTCTGTCACCACAGTATGCAGTGAATGTACAGTTAATAGCAAAACAACACAGCAGACACATATTACTAAATAGAATAATGACAAATAAACAAGTAAGTAACCACTTAAAATTAAAAATCTATAATAAACATCAGATATAAATACAAAACTTGTATTTTAAGAAAAAAATGTTCCTCTGTACCATGGGTAAAGTGGATTTAGATTATGTGTGGCTGGAAGTATAACAGCAATGTAAAGTCAAAGGATGTATGCTTATATGTATTTATTTCATTCAAACAAAGCAAGGTAAATTTTAGTACCTATAAACTGCTAAGACACTAAAATGGATATTTATCCATCAGTTCTCCTCAGTCCACTTAGTTCATTAGAGCTTAATGGGTTTCTTTAATTTGTCTTGAAATAAAGCTGTCAGATTACAGACGATAAATCTTTATTTTGCTTTGGGTTTCAACACTCAGCATGTCTCCCCTGCAGCTCCTGTAACTCATCTAGTAGGGCTTGGACTTGGTGGTTACCTTTTCTGATAATATTTTCATATACTGATTTTGGGTGAATCTCACAAGAGTACTCAATTATTTTTTTCTAAATAATTCCTAACATTAAGACACTTCATTCAGTGAAGGCAACAACAAAAAGATACACAACGCAAAATAAATAACCTATTACTTTAAACATTTATTTGCCTAGCCCCAGTTTGCTAAAAGTGATCTTCTTAAAGATTTGCAGCAATAGCTAAAAACAACAGGACCTTCATTATATAAGACAATGAAGTTTTAGGTGAGAAAACTGGATATACTTGTAAATTGTTATGCAGCAATTGTCTTAATGTTAGTCAATATCCTTTTTTGTATAACTGAATTTTCTGTTCAGTGCATGTGCCATACTCGCTGCTCCAGAAAACCAAACAGTATCATTGAAGACCTCAGTTATACTGCACAGCCGCATTAGTCACAAAAAGGTACAGTCAATTCTAAGAACATATATTTTAACATAACATAGTGTGTATACTGCGGTGGGTTGGCGTCCTGCCCAGGATTGGTTACAGCCTTGTGCCCTGTGTTGGCTGTGATTGGCTCCAGCAGACTCCCGTGACCCTGTGTTCAGATTCAACGGGTTGGAAAATGGATGGATGGATAGTGTGTATAAATATATATAATACTTGCAAATTTATATTGTATATCATTTATATATATATATATATATATATATATATATATATATA
>JANRMT010062854.1:105581819-105603123 GCA_026402145.1 Polypterus bichir lapradei | reverse complement strand
TAGGTGCCATCTCCGGGCATGGAAACCACTCGGTAAGTGACAGTTCTTTGATCGATGGTGATTACCTCGATAGACATGGTAATGGGGGTTGGAATGATGAAGGAAATGGGTACCTGAGTAATGTAAAGTAAGTTTAAAATACCTATACAATAACTATAATTGTAATAAACAAACAATAAAACAGCGGAGAAGCCGTGGATTAAACAAAAAGGCTGTAGTTATCAGCAGGGAGACGTGAATCCCGTGGCGAAGTAAGGAAGGGAATGTAGAGACTGGAGCGACGGACGGCCTTATATAGGCAGGCAGCCAACAACGTGGGAGGCGTTGGGATGGGGGACCCAACGCCGCCTTACATGGTGACCAAGCTGCAGGCTATGGATGTATATATGTACGTAAGTAGGATTCAGTTAGCGTTGGGAACCCGTGTACCAAATTTCTTGAAGATGGGCCCATAAGTAACAAAGACTGTTGAAAAGTTCAATATGGCGGCCGACAGTGGCATCATACCACCGAAATAAGTACGTACATTGGTTTCGGTTAGTGCAGGGAAGCCGCCTACCAAATTTCGAGAAGATGGGGCCATAAATAAGAAAGTTCAACATGGCGGACGTTGTTGACCGTTATGACCGTTACGCGTAGAATTTCGAAATGAAACCTGCTTAACTTTTGTAAGTAAGCTGTAAGGAATGGGCCTGCCAAATTTCAGCCTTCTACCTACACGGGAAGTTTGAGAATTAGTGACGTTGGAAAGTTCAATATGCCGGCTGATAGTGGCGTCATACCACCGAAATAAGTATGTACATTGGTTTCGGTTAGCGCAGGGAAGCTGCCTACCAAATTTCGTGAAGATGGGGCCATGAATAAGAAAGTTCAATATGGCGGACGTTGTTGATCGTTATGACCGTTACGCGTAGAATTTCGAAATGAAACCTGCTTAACTTTTGTAAGTAAGCTGTAAGGAATGGGCCTACCAAATTTCAGCCTTCTACCTACACGGGAAGTTGGAGAATTAGTGACGTTTGGAAAATTCAATATGGCGGCCAACAGTGGCGTCATACCATCGAAATAAGTACGTACATCGGTTTCGGTTAGCGCAGGGAAGTCACCTACCAAATTTCGTGAAGATGGGGTCAGCCTTCTACCTACACGGGACGTTTGAAAATTGGTGACGTTGGAAAGTTCAATATGGCGGCCGACAGTGGCGTCATGCCATCGAAATAAGTACATACATCGGTTTCGGTTAGCACAGGGAAGCCGCTTACCCAATTTCGTGAAGATAGGGCCATAAATAAGAAAGTTCAACATGGCGGACGTTGTCGACCGTTATCGACCGTTATGACCGTTACGTGTAGAATTTCGAAATGAAACCTGCTTAACTTTTGTAAGTAAGCTGTAAGGAATGAGCCTGCCTAATTTCAGCTTTCTACCTACATGGGAAGTTGGAGAATTAGTGATGAGTCAGTCAGTGAGTGAGTGAGTGAGTGAGTGAGTGAGTGAGTCAGTGAGGGCTTTGCCTTTTATTAGTATAGATATATATATATATAATATATATATACTGTATATACAGGGTGGTCCAGATCTTATTATGCAGATCCAGATCATCTGGATGACTTTGATTTATGTGGGGACGTTAACAGCACCCTCTTGTGTTCTGGTGGGAAATTACCATCATCTGACCCTTAAATACAAGAATCCCTGAAGCCTACAAAAAAGTTGTAATGCCGGACCACCCTAAATTCCTTCACACCTCCTCATCAGCATCTTTGTCTTGCAAATATGTCGATCAGCACTGGCAGCAGGCAGCCTGCTCAATCATCCCCCCACCAACATAGCTGAAGTCAACTCAGACAAAGAAGTCTCTTTATCTGGCAGTGAGGTGTTTGAAATTGTATGGGCTGAATAATATATCATTATTTGGAATGTATACATACAATCTGGGTAAATGTAGGATGACAGGAAATAAGAGGCAAGAAATGTTGAGCATATAACTAAAACAGAACATTTTTCATCCTACTGTAATGATGACAAAATACAGAAGTGAAGTGTATAATATGTGAAGACTGAAGTCCAAATATCAAATAAACACTTTCACAAAAGGTATAACAAAAGAAGTGTGCTTTTATTCAAGAAAATAACCAAAAAAAATAAATCATTCAATTTGCATGGTGCTGTCAATTAGTTAAAGCCCAAGTCCAAATATCAATTTACACCAAACTGACATGTTACCTCAGCTGGTGCAGAGGTAAGAACTGCTACCTTGTAATCAAGAGGTTGTGGGTTTGAGCCCGGATTCTCCCTTTTTTAAGTAGTAAGCTGCTATTATTATTACTATTATATTAGTACTAGGGTTTTAGCCATTATTAATGTAGTGCGAAGCCAAGTATAATGACTCCTTTTATTGACTAACTAAAAAAGATTACAATATGCAAGCTTTCAAGGAAACGCAGGCCCCTTCTTCAAGCAAGATGTAATGAGTTGCCTCAAAAGCTTGCATATTGTAATATTTTAGTTAGCCAATAAAAGGTCTCATTTTACTTGACTTCTCACTACTATTATATTATAAAAACATAAACTTGATTTCAGTCTGTAACATCCACTGTAAATTTTTACTACTTGCATTTTTTTTATTCAGTTTTATTCTCTCAGTCACTTTCACAAACCCCCCATTCTAAAACTGTTAGTTTTCAAATAAAGCTGTGGTACAATGATTCATTTTCAAATAAAGATGTAGTACAATGAACTTGCTTGTCCGAGTTGATGTCTTTTTTGCTCCATTCTGACAACAAGGACAGCCATGCAGAACATTTGAAAAACAACAGATTTGCTGCAATTTCAGACATCTGGCAACGTTTTGTTGAGGACTGTGTTTTGAGTTACATCCCAAGGTAACAGATTACTGATCTTAACCAAGCCTGACAAATTTCGCATAAAGTTTTGGATTGTGGCAGATTTGAAGACAGTGCATGTGCGATGCCACTCCTTATTTAGGAAAAGATCCCAGTCATCCCATGGAAGAAAAACTTTCCGAGACTGTGTTCATAAAGTTTATGGAGCCATTTCTGGACAAAGGCAGAATAGTAACTACAAAAATTCTCAACATCATCATCAAAGTGTAATGGAAGTTGTACTAGAGATGGCCCCAGCGGTTGTTCCTGTTGGAGTGTAGCACGTGTCTAATTACATACCTCTGCCTCAGTGAGTTGAGCCCATTGCTCCCCTACCTGCACTTTCAAAGCCCAGATTTCTGCCATCAAGGCTTGTAAACTGCCACTTTTTTCTTGTTGCTCCATCTTCCGGCAACGTTCAAAATAATCTTACTAACTAAGCCACTGTCAAAACACAGACAAAATCACAGACAATCATGAAGATTTGGGGTACCCGTAGACATTTATAAATGAGTCAATCAAATGTGAAAAAATGCATAATTAAATAATTATTCTGAAATATAATTTCATTGCGTTATTTTGGCTCAATAGAGTAATTATATTAATTTTAATTATTGTAGGTTTCATTTTAAAATAGTCTTCATTTTTAAGAGCTTTTCTTATTTAACAATGGGAATATCCAAATGGCACATTTCAACATAGCTCATTTAATGCCAGCTCTACTCATTTCAGAATGCCTCTTTTTGTGATGGGTTTCAGCACCTCTCACTTAAGACAAAGACTAACATGCTGAACTTATTCCTGTTGATTAATCATTTGATGTTGACTACTTTTGTCTGACTGTAGGCAGTATGCTACCAAAGATCTTTATTGCTATTTCTCTTATTTTCCACCCAACCAAGACATGGATCCAGTTGCGATAGTTTGTTTTAACACATGAGGCTATTTTGAGACAAATTGACAATATATTGCAAATCCTTAAAAGGATAAGTGCTCTCGAAAATGTTGATGTTTATGAAACCATCATTGGAAATTTAATTAAGACTGATTTAGCACCCTGTTCGCACAAAAGGTGCCCATGAAGAAATCACAGAGACATGCATTAATATTTTATGTTTGTGTCTGGAACTTCCAGGTGACATGCCCTAGATGCCCTAGGACATGCCCTAGAGGACCTTCTGTGGTGCTTTATGGGTTTTTAACTACCCACAATCTCTTGAGCATTTTGAAGCAAAATTATCCATCAGAGCATTTCCAATATATCATCTACTCATCTTAAAGTAATATCATAATGAAGCAGCTGACAGATCACTCTCCAGATAGCAGGAGCGGAATGCATAAGTGAAAGTGACCCATTAGATAAGGACAAGAAGCCCAGAGAACATTCAAGAAGTCAGATCAAGACTTTCAGAAACAGGATAAACTGGAACTCCATTGAGTATCTGTGGATTGTTTTTATATAGATTGTGCAATGAGAGTGAGCTAGAGCCACAGTGAGAAGGGGCAATCAGAGATGCTGGCATTTTTACTTTATGAAGATTGAGTAGCACAAGTTTAACCAGGTCTTGCTCTCAGTTTTTTTTTCTTGTTTTAGGACGGTTTTCCTGAGGCATGTAAGAATGCAAAAGTATAACTAGGATGTTAGGATTTTAAAGTACAGAAACTCAGCTTATTGTCTTTTAATAAATGCACTCATTCATGATACGTTTTACAGTATATTAAATTATCTTTATGTCCTTCATCAGCCTCTTAATACCTTGCATAGTGACTCTTAATACCTCCATGTTTTTGTAAGAGGAAGGACATTAAAGATCTTTAGTAGTTTACCACCGACAATCAGGTGAAAGTGATCAACAGCAAGTTATTAACCAATGGGAATAGACTTGGCCTGTTGGTCTTGGTTGTCAAGTAATGAAACCATCACGAAATAAACTACGAAGACATTAAAAGAAATATTTAGAAGTGAGATGCTCAGAAAGGTCCAATCAATAAAGAAAAGTAAGGGCACTTTGATATAAAACTTGGAATTATTAAATTTAAGTAGCTGCTGAACCAAAATAAAATGATTCAATTGTATTTTGTAATAATTAATTTATGGCAAAAATTGATTAATTTAATTATGTATGGTTTTCACAATTTTATGACTCATTTGTATATGAAACTGTACTTTTCCATATGATATTTATTTCATAACTAGCTGATTACCCAGTGGCTTCGCTCACTGAGTGCAAGGGAAAAAAATAAAATGTACTATATAAATTATTAAACAGTAAAACATTAACATGTAAGAAGTAAAGATACATTGAGCAGTACTGGAGTGCCTTCGGGTAAACTACATTTTAAAGGCGCTATAACACAACAGGTAAGTAACACTAACAGCAGCTTAAATGTATTTGGATCATCTCTCGGTAGCAGATCCCTTGTGAAAGGCGCTACACAACCACTGTGGTATAGAAATTACATTTTCTACACGACCCTGCAAATTTCTGCCTGACAACCTTGCACTACGTGCCTGTGATTTAAGAGAAAAATTATTCTGAGAAATGTGGATGCTGCCCTTCCGTGCTTAACGGGCAGAAGGTCCAAACAATTCCCAAGTCCAAAACTTAACATGAAGAGGTCGGTACATCTTCTTAGATGTAAACCCTCTATCTTCTTAAAAGAATTCATCACAAAAGCAACCTTGAATGTTGCGGGGTTTCAGTGACCTGAACTCACCTTAAGGGACAGTAAGTAGTCGTGAAGCGCAATGTACAAAAAGAGTTTTGCTTCGATGGCGCCGATCACACTCATGATTTCCACTCCCCCAGGAGCCGACGGGGCACTCAAAGTGTCACAAACAGTGCGAGAAGAGAGGACGCCGCCTGAAACTGCAAAGGTCTCGACCTGACAGAGCAGCCCGACATTCCGTGCCTCCGAGCATCCACTTTGTTTTCACGACCCCTCGCCACTGAAGGTGGTGTCGTCTTCACATTGTTTACAGCTCGGCGCAGTTAAAAAGTAGAAAGATGCAAAGCTGTTTTCCTCATCTCTTCTACTATCAAGTACTGCCAATTAAAAAAAAGTTATAATGTGGCAGTTTTCGTGACAATCACGTGAATGAATAAGTAAAACTTTTCTGTCAGAAAGCGCCTGGTGGCAGATGGCTCAGCGCTGGAGTCCAGACAGGAGGGCTGGGAGAGGGTGACGCGGGGCGCACTTCTATGGGATAGATCGGCGTGTTTGTGTTTACTTCTTTGCAATATCAGTAAAGTAACTCTCACACAAATAATAACAATTCATAAAGACGATACAAAAATGGCATCCACAAACGAAGTGATTAGTTCCTGTATTATAATATGTTCTGTGGTCATACGTAATTTCCGTTTCAAACGCGAAAAGAATTTTATATATATAGATTGTCTTTTTATTAGTTTAATTTGAGCATAAATGATATTCCATAGAATAATATCAAAGAGCTCAAATGTGTACATAACAAAACAAGAGAATAAATGACATAAGGAAATGAGCACAGAGAGAACACAAATGAACAAACTAAATGACACAGAAAAATGTCTGATGCTTCCCTGTGCCTTCCCAAACAGGTTTTGAGACAGTTTTTTTTCCTCATCTACCAAGTGTAAAAAACACTTCTCTTTTCGCCTTCTACCTGTGTGGAACATGTTTTTAAATAAAAAAAAAATGTTTAAATGACAACTCATGTTCAAATGGCATAGTGTTTTCAAATAGTGATATTTTCATGTATGAATGTGTGTGTGCATGCACGAAAGAGGCAGAGACAGATTCAATCTCATTCAAGTGATTACTGGAATATAAAATAAACACTTTCACAAAGCTATAACAAAACAAGTGTGCTTTTATTCAAGAATGAAACTGAATAACAAAAAATTCAAGTGACAACAAGCAGACATAATTCACCAGCGTTTCTGTGTCTGCTTACACCCCTTCAGCGATGTCTTTTCCAGGTAGCAAAACTTTACACTGGCTGTTACAGACTGAAATCAAAGGCTTCTTCTTTTTGGGCGCATACACCATCAGCATGGCACTGCCAGATCTAAACACTAGCGTGGCAAACTGCTCATGTACTACAGTGACTTTAGCTGCAGGTGGAAGTCCAGTTTTACTCATGGTGCCAAACAGTGTTGTGTTGTGGTGCAGAGCAGTCTATTAGTCAGCAAAATCACTGTGAAGAAGCTGTCTGTTGTTACAGTTCTGCCTTTGTCCAGTCTGACAGTGGTCAGGGACATCGTATCTTTGATTGCCAGTACAACAATTAGTTCTGAGCAGGTATCAGCCACAGCACCCACTGTGGTCATCGCTGCTCTAGTGAAAAGAATGGAAATAAACGGCATCAACTCAGATAGGGAGAGGCAAGTTTGTTGTACTGCATGAACGTCACTGAGAGAATATAACTGAATAATAAAAAAAGCTGTTTTGCAAGTAACCAAAATTTACATCAGGTGTTACAGACTCAAATCAAATGTATGTTTTTTTATATTATAGTAATAGCAATAATAGTAGCTCACTACTCAAAACATGGAGTGCCGGTACTCAAACCTGCAACCTTTTGGTTATAAGGCAGCAATGCATACCTCTGCACCATCCAGGAACACGTATAAGCTTTCTGTCGATTGACATTTGAGCTTGGGTTTGTAATTCATTGACAGCTACATGTAAATTGAATGATTTTTTTTTTTTACTTTGGTTATATTTTTGAATAAAAATGCACATGTTTATTTGATATTTGGACTAAAGTCTACATACATTATACACTTCACGCCATTATTAGTATAACATAGAAAAAGTTTCTGCTTTAGGTATGTGTTCAACATTCCTTGCCTTGCATTTTATCCTACACTCAACCAGATCTTTGTAGACACGGAACACACATGAAATGCATGTGTCCCAAATAACAATATACTGTACTATTTACCCTATACATCTACAGGAACCTCACATGCAGATAAGGAGCCTTGGCTGGAGCTGGGAGAACTTTTTGCCCGAGTTGAATTCTGTCAAGGGTTGACGAGATGGGGCAGCAGGGTGCTTGCTGCTTGTGCTGATCGACACATTTACAAAACAAAAGACACTGATGGAGAGCTGCGAAGGGATTTAAGATGGGCCGGGATTATAAGTTATTTTGTAGGCTTCAGGGATTCTTGTGTTAAGAGAACTGATAATGAAGAGCCACAGGAGATACAGATGTCAGTACTCAGAACGCCTGAATCAGCATATCTGCCTAACGACACCAGTAGATGCACAGACAAGACTGCACAACACCCACCTTCTGACTGTGCATCTAAACAAACAACTAATGGAAGTCAACATTACTGCCTAATTGGAAATTCAACCATGCCCTGACAGAATATAGCTGCAGGATTTTAACAAGTAGTATATACCTAGATCACAATGCTTATCTAAACTCTACAGTACTTGCTGTTGTTATGCCATATAATGGTGCAATAGTTAAAATAACAGAAAGATATTATAGCAGAAAGAAGCACTACTAAAATGAGCTAAGAAGCTGCAGTGGTCTCTGTGTTTATCTCTTACTCTTCTGGTGCCATGTTCATTACAAAGTACAAATTAATTATTAAGCTTCAATTATCTTGTGTTGCTCAACTCCTGAAATGACAACAGCAATTGTAATGTTTTATTTATGGTCAGTGTCAAGTCTTCTGTTTGTTTTTGGTTTTTTTTTGCAATCTCCCTGAAAGTCTTGTGGTTTAAAATGCGTGGGCTAGAGTAACTGGGAGTGGGTGTTTTCCTAAGGGCATAGCCTTTACAATAGTAGATCACCCCACTGTTCATGGCAAACTGGTCAACCTGGTTTTCTCAGACTTGTATTCTCATTCTCAATGACTGCAAGAAAACTTTTTTTAATGTAAGGCTTCCTTCTAAGAGTAAGTCACCTCTTGACCCTAAACTCTGTGCGCCTTTGGCCATGAGTTAGAATAAGACCTCTGCTGGGGGTTGTACTGCCCTCTAGTTCTCCATGAGCTTCCATAGTGGTGTGTGCAGGAGGCAGTAGCCAATCTAGTGATGACCTTAAACTCTATCGGTTAATTAAAATGTACTGTAATGATTTTGTTTATGGATGGATGGATGGATGGAATAATATGAATTTAGCTCATTGAGGATGCTTGCTCCATGGGACCATCTCATGTCATGTTGGCTATCGGCCCTGGTGTTCTATTTTAAATTAACATATATGCCATTTTTTTCATTTTTGATTTCCCTCTAGAGACTGAAGCATGAACAGTTTGAGGATGATAGAGTTTTCAGAGCATTAGAGATGCCTGATCAATTTCAGTGGGATTAAAATGATTATTAATGCAAATTTAACTAAACACCCATCCATATTTGATGAAGACAGCTCATTTTGGGAGCATCACTCTTTATTCCTGTGATTGCTTGGCAGCCAAAAACTTGAGGCAACAAAGTTGCCCACTAGCTTTTAAGTCCCAAATATAGAAGTACTTTGTCTCCATTAGGAATCCAGCACAGGCCACACCCTCAGCTCCCCCTTGCCTTTTGGCTGTCTTTGTAAACTTTAGACATAAAACATTTTGCTTTCCTTTAGTGCTGTTATACTTTTCTTTACAGTAAAATGACAGTAGAGGTCTTTTCGTCCCAGTGGTAAAGGCCTAAGTGGCAAACAAGTGTCAGAGCTAAAAATAAACTAAAAATCAAAAGAACAGGCAATGAGGACAATGTTGGAACTTCAAAAAAAAATTTCACAAGAGCTTCACTTTGGGGAAAAGAAGCTGATTAGATTTTTACAGTATGTAAAACACAAAAACAGGAACTATGGTGATACCAACATCTTGTATTAGCTGGATTAAGTTTTAATGTATTTGTTGAACTGAAAATACATGTTTTAAAGAAAATTAAATAATATGTATACAGTACATCAGTTTCAACCTACAGATAAGTGTTTGTCCGATGAAGTTCTCTGCATTACCTAAACTACCCAAATCATGAAGTGCTGCTTTTTTCCTAAAATATTTACTTACTACATGAAACCAGCATTAAGGATGTGTTGGGCTTCTCCTCCAAAATATTTTGGTATAACCTTAAATTTCAGTCTTTCACAAAGATAGCAAACTAACCAGGTCCATGGATATGACACTTCTTGCTATGGTTGTGGCGGTGGGCAGGATTAGGATTTTATGAAATGCAACATTAGTATTTAAGGCCAAACAAGATCCTTTGTGTTTCATGGTTTTGTTGGAAATCTTACAAAGTTACTCAGGTGGTCTTTGTTTTCATTGAGCTGAGCTGTATTGTTCTTTTTTTAGAGTAAAGATATTCCAAGGATAATGTTGCTATACGGCTTTTATTATATTGCTGAGGTTTGAAAAACTGTTATGTATCAGAGATCTACTAATGCTAATCTCCTGAAGATTCCAAATGCCACCTACTGTAGGTGGCCGATACTTTGTCCTTTGGCCATAACGTTCAAGTTATGACTGAAAAACTGGCTTTTTGTTTAATGTGTTGGGCTTAGTGTTACATTCACTGCTTTCCTGGTTTCATAGTTAGACTGTGGCCTCTTATTAGACTGGTATTCTCTCTTATTTCTCAATTCTTTTTCCTAATTTCTGCCACTTTCAACACTAGCAGTGCAAAAAGCACAAGATGAAAAAGAATATGCAGTGATAAAAACACATGCCCCTTCTATACTACATTGTTAATGTGTTAACTGATTTTTTTTTACTTCTAATGCATCCTTCATAACTTTGAGGAGAGTGACCTCTTTTATTATCTAAAACTACAAAACAAATCAAATTATCTCTGCATGTAAAAATTCTGACTTTTTTTAGAAGATTTGGTAAAAATGTATTAATGTTATCCTAAAATATGTGTGCAGTCTTGGGCAAAAGTATACTTACAGTTGTGAGTATGTGAGGCTGGCAATTTGAGCACTTGCATGATTGTACCTTAGTGTACTGATTTCATAAAGCAATTGTAATAATCATAATCTGCATGTTTTTTTTCCATATGAACAACTGTAAACCAAAAGGTATCGCTAGCTAAGTGGAGGCAAGTTACGCCCCAAAACGCAGAGGTAGACTGACTCCCCACTCCTGACATCATGCCTCCCCCTCCCCTTGGCCCGCAGCCTCTGTCTTGGATTAGCACGAATATATCGCTCCTGCAGGTGAACTATGATTCTTATCGTGATGAGAGAAGTCGCAAAATCAGCCGGAATGTTCAAGTAAATTCTGGAAAAAAAACCTGGTCTAAATCCATTAAATAGTTCCCTCATTTGCTAGCTAAGCGGATGTAAGATACGCCCCAAGGCAGGCTTTGAGTGAGGAAGGCCCTGCCCCACTCCCCTCAGCCCATTGGGTCCCTCTCGGAATCGCACAAATAAATCAGTACCGCAAGTAAACTATGATTCATTGCGCAATGAGAGAGGTTGCAAAATCAAGTGGAATTTTCAAGAAAATTATAGAAAAAAACCTGATCTAAATTCTTTAAGTAGTTCTCTCGTGAAAAGTGGACAGTCAGTCAGACAGATGTTGGATTTTATATAGAGAGAGATAAATAGATTTGAAAGTCATTATTAGATTATATGGAACTTTTTTTTTAATTTAACACACATGATAGTACTACTAATATTTCCTTAGTTGAGCTCCTTTGTCCTTTACTGCTAGAAGGGAACGGGACTTCTATATTTTAGTTCCCTTTTTATAGTAGCTCCAGTTCACATCACTGAAAGGGGTAAATTGTTCTTTATATATAACCTCAAAGGGATGAAACTTCTCCCAAAGACTTTTAGTTCCCTTATGTAGTTTGTCCTTCTAAAGATACTCCTGGTCCTCTCCTGAAAAGAGAGCAGAACATGCTTTCAGGCAGCTGAAGTTTCCCATCTCCTACCTTACAGTTTTTCTCATGCCAACAGCTCTAACATCACAGGGAAGTGTTGCGAACTGATATGATAGATAGGCAGATAGATTTGAAAAGCACTATATAAGAAAGAAAGGTATGAAAAGCTGCGTATAAATGGAGAATGCATACCCATACATAGATACATACATACATAGATGTGAATGGCACTATATAAGCTATATAAATAAAGTTAAGAATGTCTCTCTGTCGGTCTGCATGTCCGGACATCACTTAACAACAACTTAGCCAACTTAAATGAAATTTGGTATGTACAGTGCATCCGGAAAGTATTCACAGTGCATCACTTTTTCCACATTTTGTTATGTTACAGCCTTATTCCAAAATGGATTAAATTCATTTTATTCCTCAGAATTCTACACACAACACCCCAACGTGTTTTTGACAATGTGAAAAAAGTTTACTTGAGGTTTTTGCAAATTTATTAAAAATAAAAAAACTGAGAAATCACATGTACATAAGTATTCACAGCCTTTGCTCAATACTTTGTCGATGCATTTTTGGCAGCAATTACAGCCTCAAGTCTTTTTGAATATGATGCCACAAGCTTGGCACACCTATCCTTGGCCAGTTTCGCCCATTCCTCTTTGCAGCACCCTTCAAGCTCCATCAGGTTGGATGGGAAGCATCGGTGCACAGCCATTTTAAGATCTCTCCAGAGATGTTCAATCGGATTCAAGTCTGGGCTCTGGCTGGGCCACTCAAGGACATTCACAGAGTTGTCCTGAAGCTACTCCTTTGATATCTTGGCTGTGTGCTTAGGGTCGTTGTCCTGCTGAAAGATGAACCGTCGCCCCAGTCTGAGGTCAAGAGCTCTCTGGAGCAGGTTTTCATCCAGGATGTCTTCGTACATTGTTGCAGTCATCTTTCCCTTTATCCTGACTAGTCTCCCAGTTCCTGCCGCTGAAAAACATCCCCACAGCATGATGCTGCCACCACCATGCTTCACTATAGGGATGGTATTGGCCTGGTGATGAGTGGTGCCTGGTTTCCTCCAAACGTGACGCCTGGCATTCACACCAACGAGTTCAATCTTTGTCTCATCAGAGAACAGAGAATTTTGTTTCTCATGGTCTGAGAGTCCTTCAGGTTCCTTTTGGCAAACTCCAGGCGGGCTGCCATGTGCCTTTTACTAAGGAGTGGCTTCCGTCTGGCCACTCTACCATACAGGCCTGATTGGTGGATTGCTGAAGAGATGGTTGTTCTTCTGGAAGGTTCTCCTCTCTTCACAGAGGACCTCTGGAGCTCTGACAGAGTGACCACCGGGTCCTTGGTCACCTCCCTGACAAAGGCCCTTCTCCCCCGATTGCTCAGTTTAGATGGCCGGCCAGCTCTAGGTCGTGGTGGTGGTTTCGAACTTCTTCCACTTACGGATGATGGAGGCCTCTGTGCTCATTGGGACCTTCAAAGCAGCAGAAATTTTTCTGTAACCTTTCCCAGATTTGTGCCTCGAGACAATCCTGTCTCGGAGGTCTGACAATTCCTTTGACTTCATGCTTGGTTTGTGCTCTGACATGAACTGTCAACTGTGGGACCTTATATAGACAGGTGTGTGCCTTTCCAAATCATGTCCAATCAACTGAATTTACCACAAGTGGACTCCAATTAAGCTGCAGAAACATCTCAAGGATGATCAGGGGAAACAGGATGCACCTGAGCTCAATTTTGAGCTTCATGGCAAAGGCTGTGAATACTTATGTACATGTGCTTTCTCAATTTTTTTATTTTTAATAAATTTGCAAAAATCTCAAGTAAACTTTTTTCACATTGTCATTATGGGGTGTTATGTGTAGAATTCTGAGGAAAAAAATGAATTTAATCCATTTTGGAATGAGGCTGTAACATAACAAAATGTGGAAAAATTGATGCGCTGTGAATACTTTCCGGATGCACTGTATATTCATCATTTTCTGCCACCATTGCACTGGGGGGAGTATAGGTGAGAGGGGGCTTCTTTAAGAAATCTTGCTGTGCAACAAATTATTTTCTTACATTTTCTGTCCCAAATCAAAAATTGCATGCAAACAGATTGTTATGAAAGGTTATGGATAAATTACAGGCAGACCCATTTAAAAAGCAGTGTATACATTATCTTGGTACTGGGGGCAAACATACGGACTTCAACAGTTAAACATCTGCATTAAGGGTATGCCCTGTCTAATCTATCTATTCATGTTCTGTGTAATAAAGTTGATATGTTTAGCTACTTCTATTCCCTTTTTTGTTTATTCGTTTTCAAATAATATGCTATCTAGACAGAGAACCAATTTAAATCCAAGAACTGCTGATGCCAGAAAAGAATGTATGATGTGGGATTCTAAAAGCCAAGAAGTGTTGAAACAACAGTTTGAAACCATACATTGAAAGCTATAGTTCTTCACAACCACAGAACAGGTGACAAACAAGGTCATACTCATCCATCCATTATCCAACCCGCTATATCCTAACTACATGGTCACGGGGGTCTACTGGAGCCAGTCCCAGCCAACACATGGCGCAAGGCAGGAAACAAACCCTGGGCAGGGTGCCAGCCCACCGCAGGGTCATACTCATTCAAATAATAATCTGATTTCCAATAATTTTCCATTCTATTTTAACCATCTGCAGTTCTTTATTTGTGTCTGCTTTGCTGTGACCATAAATTAATCACAGGGTCAGACTCTGAAAATTGCAGGCATTGATTTAAAAACAGATTGTTTCTTTCTTGTGCATCTTTGTTGCTTGCTTATGAGTGACACCAAACATCAAGCTTGCTTCCTGTATGCTCCATGAAATACAACAAAAATATGTTTGTACAGGAGCAATTGCTTGACATTTGATGTTTATTTACCTCAGATGACTTAAAACAACAGTACATATATAATATCAGTTTAATTGTAATATTTCTGTTAATGTAATATTGATATGCTTTACAAAATAGAATATTTAACTATTTCTTTTATTTATTTATTTATTTATTTATTTAAGAAATTAAATCATGTGCTGTTCATTCTTCTACAGTTTTGAACCAGTAATCTGCTCTTGGGTAAATGACAAAGTACTAAATAAATTCATTGTAATCATTTCATGGCATCATGGTACATATTGAAAAGCTAAGGTACAATATGGTATATAGGGTAGGTAGGTCTGTGCCACAGTGTTAACTGTGCAGCTACGCAGCTCCAAGGGCCTGAGATCATATCCATCCAGATATGTGCAGTGTTCACGCATTCTCCCTGTGTTCACTGTAAGAAGTATATTTGGTTTAATGACTACTCTTCATTGGCTTGGTATAAGTGCGTGAAGTTGTATATGTTTATGTTACTGGGCATATCCCTTTCAAAAGTCAATTTTCAGCCTTTAAATGAAAAATAAAAAGCACAGGTGGATAGAATATGGAGAGGCTTTAAAGAGCTCACGTGTCAGGTGTTTTACTGGGTTTAATTTCCTCATCCTTGTGCTGTCAGAGAATAATTTTCGGATGAGGAAGCTAACAAGTGGAGCTTTCATGGGACACACAGCCTGTTCTCCTCACGATTCTTTTCTGCACGATTGTTCCTATAGCAGCTTCATTGTAATGGCATTATATTGTAAATGATCTTCCGCTAATGTGCTCCTCTCGTTCATTAACAGATGTTAAATGCTGCATTCATAGCACAGAATCATTTAACTCTATACCGGATAATGGTTTATGATGGGGAGGAATAAATTACATGCTTTAAAAGAGAAGAGGGAGGAGCAAACACATTTTAAAGTGCTTCTTAACTGACATTTAAACTTTGACAATTTTTAATTCAGCGTCAGTTAGTGACGATGGGAATTTGAATAATAGTCCATTCAGCTTCCATTTCTGTCACATGTGAGCACATGCCATTGTTTAAATACATCTCTTTTGTTTAATCTGTGCCCCACTTTGAATCCACATCCCATCTGTGGTGCTGCCGTAACTTGCAGTTTAGTTGACAGAAATAGTAAAGCTGCTGCTCCCTAAGGTGGCCTTTGCATCGCATTTCTCACTCTGAATATGAAGGATGCAGCTTTTCCTATACCTGGCTATTTCTTGTAGCTCCCTTAATGACACAGTAGAAGGGACTGGGGTGCTAGAAATGGGCAATAGATTATATAAGGGGCATCAACTCTTTACATATTTATAAAGAAATCAAAATTCTTCCATTTAAAACTAAACTCACAAAAATAGCTCTTTGTATTGTTCTACATCATGTATGTTTTAAGTGACTTAAACATTTACAACAGGAAGATTGCTACGTTCCATTCTTCATGAGCAGTAAGACTGGCCCAGGAGACTCAGACCTTTGTTCTACCTACACCAGCTCTCATGCAGGTCAGCTAAGGTCTGTTTGGAAAAAAGATTCAAAATTAAAAACAGATATAGACCCATGATGTCATTTTGGCTCCCCTCCCTTGCCTGTGGGTTTAGTACAAAAGGCCAGGTACATCAGTAAAGTGCCGCATGCAAAAGAGTTGTGTATTGATATGCAGCTTGAGCCAAGTTTTCAGTCCTTAAAGACTTTGGTTTCTGAGAGCTGGAATGCCTCAAGCTGGCAGTTGACTGGGCTTGGAGCTGCCCAGGTCAGTCAAGTTTAAAAGCAGCAGGGATCGGGTTTCTCATTATGCTGGCAAAGCATGCTAGAAAGAATTTGGCAAGAATGAAGTTCACAAAGCTCAGGGAGAGAGTAAGGAATGGAGTGAGTGCTGATGCTATCATGCAGCATTATTTTTAACTCTACATTTACTTGCTAGCTTCAATGTAGTTATGGTTGTTCACTTTATATACTGTATTAGAATTTTGTATTTTTGGACTTGCCTCTGCATTCCAGTTTGTAGTTTAACATTGCTTTTATAGCGCTTTTCCAAGTTGTAGTCTATTGTGGCATCAACCAGACCAAAGAAACAACTGCTGTTTATTATAAAGCATTATTACACACACACACATTCACAATGACAAAATGTAAAAGCATGTTTGTTTTGTGATGTTGCCCTTTTCTGTTTACCTGTGACATAATCAATAGTACCAGTATGTGTTTCATTTCTATTGTTGTTGTGAAATATTAGGGTGATTTTGTACATGGGAACATTTATTTCAGGTTTACACAGTTATAACAAAACAAAGACCCACTTTTACTGAGCTTCTGCACTTTATTTCTCTAACGGAAAGACTTGCTGGCAGAAGAAGATAAACTTCTTGTTCAGTTTCTTTTGATTTTTTTTTTTTTTTGGTTTTGAGTTTTGATAGCTTTTCAAAACATTTCAAATTGTGCTTGTTCTCAATAAAATGTTAGGTGTTATCCTGATTTGTTTTTAGAACTTTTTATTCATTATAAGTTTTCGCTGCATAATTGTTTTATTGTTAGATTAGGTTGGGTAGAATTTTTTACTCCAGAAAGGAATTTCTTTACAGCAGAAAAGTACAAAACATAAGACACTATTACACAGTGTGGCTTGGTACAGGAATGACAACTCCATGAAATTGAAAAAAATAGGGCGCCGACTGGGATGTCCCATTTATTGTCCAAAATTATCAACCAAAAACTAATGGTCTTTGCCAAGTGTGTCCCACAAAAAAGGGTTTAAACTCAAATCAAAAAGTAGCTTGGCTGATTAGCCATAAGCAAGGTTGCTTCTGTAGTGGAGTTCCATCTGGCAGGTTGCTCCTGCCAGAAATAACGCTTCCTTCCAGGAAGTTTTGGCTTTTATGGAGGCTGAGCAGGATGGGACGGAGTCAGTTGCCCTCACTGGGTGGATTCCTGGCACTGCGAAGAGAGAAGGAGATGACATTGTTAGCAATAGCACCCCACCTTGTCCGGCAGGTTATTACATACCTCAGCAGAGCCTGTAAGGAGCTCTGTGCATGCATGACAACAGATACAAAAAATAAGCGAAGACATAGCAACTGACAAGATTAGTACAAAGCCAAATGATTACCTTTAACAGTGCACAAAATAATAATTCAGAATTTTGCAGCATCCCTGCAAATGACAGAATTCAAAGTGCTTTTAGCACTAGGAATAAAAGAGTTCTTTATGTGCTGTTCTTTAATGTTCAAGAACCTAAATCTGAAATTAAGTAAAAAAGACGAATGGCTACAGTCTGACAAAACTGAGTTGGTCTTCTTTCTAACCTGTTTTTGATTGGTTTAGAGTTCAGTGATAGAGGTGTGCTGCAAACCAATCATTTTACTGCTAATTTTTACAATGTTGTTAAGATGGTTTATATTTGTAAGGCTGAAGTTGCCAAACCAACAAATAAAAACAAATGACTATGTCACCTGGCTGCTATTTAGTTTGGTGGGTGACAGTATTTCATGCTGCATTTTAAATCAACAAAACCATATTATTTATTCTTACAAAATTGAATTTGTAGTAAAACTCAAAAATGATTTTCCTCACCATGAATTCATGAAACAAAAGATGTTTTGCCTCCAGTTAAATTTGTAATATTGCTACAATAAGAAAGGTGCTTATTTCCTGTCTGGAAGCATTTTCATTCATTAATTCTGCATGCATCTACCTGTCATTTAGTATTTAAATAAAGAGCTGTAGTGGGAAAAAAATCACTTGACTCATTTCCTGTCATGTGTAGACCAGAGCCATCAGACGCAGGTTTTGTTTGTACTGGTAAGAGGATGCCCCCTTTGCAAATTTTGATGACAATATTGGCATTCTCGTCCCTAAAGATGCATCAGAGGCAGAACTGAAACTCAAAGCTCTGTGGTGCATGAAGTGTTGTAAATCGTCATCTATGGGAATCAAGAAACAGGTAAAGTCAATTGCTGGGTAATGACAGGGTGGCTAGTGAACTTTCCCGTGGAGAAACACAGTAGTGTGCACAATGGTGCCTTTTGGTGAGTTTTCAAGAAGAAAACATGTAGCATGTCAAATAAAAAAAAATGCACTGCACCTCCGTGGAATGTAAGTGAAAGGTGTAAATGAAATTGATCTTAATAGTGTGCAAGCGATTCTCTGCACTATGCAAACCAATATAAACATGGAAGTGTAAAAGAGTATTTAGGGAACAATATCATTTGTTTTCTATCCCTAATAAATGTGAATAAACTTGAAATAAATTTTACTGTCAGTATTCTGAAACTATATGCAAATCGAATCTTCCTTGTTTCACTCATCACAATTTGTGGCAATGACCCTGTTGTAAATGATATTGCTTATGACCTACAACTTTGTCACTCCACCCCACTAAAAGACAGTAACGCATTCACTTCTGTCCGAACTTTGCTTCAAACACAAATGAATGACTCGCTGTAGTCCTGCACAACAGCACTTCAAAAATGTAAATAAATAGCAGTGTTTGGTTTGAATTCAACTTTGTATGTTGAGGTTTTAATTTCTAGTTCTCAGGAACACCATTTTATTGACATTTAGACTTTTCTCTGATATCTCTGTTGTTTTGTCCTCAAATATAATGCCATATCTTCATCACTGCTACTAAAATTAATTACTTGTACACTTGTGTCTCTTTCTGCTCCTTCCAGTAATGTTCTACCCCTTCCTCTGATATAATCCAATTGAGAAGTCTCTTCTAGCAGTATTAGGTGAAAGGCACACTTTCACTCACATTGGACCTGTATAGAATTGCAAGTTAACCTAATCTGCCTATCTGGATCATTGGTGGAAATCTAAATGCTGCAAGTATATACCCAAGCAGACAAAAACTAGAACATTCCACACTAGGCTAGGATTCAAAACCTATTTCCTGGAGTAATTATAACTGCACCATTAGCTGTATTAGCCAACAGCAGTGTGCATTTTTACATTCAATATCCCACACTATTGTACAAGTCTATTTAAAGAACACTCTGCGACAGGCTGGCATGGCATGCTGCCTCATGAAGTTTATGCCAAGTGCAGACTGCTGCTTGAAAAGACACTGGTTGTCCTACAAAGCTGATTGAAATAAAGCAGTTGTGAAATGCGTAGATGGATTATCAGCTAGTCCTCCTTGGTTTGATGCAAATGCAGAGAAATTGGGTTCAAACCAATCATCAAACTATAACGTAATGAAAGAATGCATTTTGAAAGTGAAATATTGCAGCAAGGAAGCAAATGGTAAGATGTGTGATGTTTAAACTGTAATGTTGAATCACTTCTGTCCCTTTCATTTCATCTCCACCTCAGACCCTAACAAACTAGCTCTGGTGAATGTAGTGATACATGAGTCACCCCTTTTATGAACTGAGGGACCATGATACCAGGCTGTCAAACAACAGCATTCAAATGTCAAAAAATATGTAAATAAGGAGATAGTGAGAGAATTTCCATTCCATTGACAGAGGCCATTGTTTGGTGGACTCCTCTGTACTACATGAAAGCAATGATATGTACAGTCCAGAGTAACAGAGAATAAAATAATTAATAAAATAATAAATGGAGTAACATTAATCTGAACAAGAGCCTGTGTGCTGAAAAAATTATCCATCCATTTCGATCTCCAGGACTATAGGAAGGCACACTGTATAGCAGTCCACCAAAGAGCATCCTAAATATGATCGAATACAGTTAGATCCATAAATATTTGGACAGAGACAACTTTTTTCTAATTTTGGTTCTGTACATTACCACAATGAATTTTAAATGAAACAACTCAAATGCAGTTGAAGTGTAGACTTTCAACTTTAATTCAGTGGGGTGAACAAAACAATAACATAAAAATGTGAGGCAACTAAAGCATTTTTTCAACACAATAGTCTTTTTTTCAGAACCCAATTTTTTCTTCTTTACTGTTGTTGGACTCCAGACTATGACAGTTTATCACAGCTCCATAAACATAAAGGCAGGATCCAACTCCGGACCAGGCACCTGTCCATCATAGACTAAAATCACCCAAGTCACTCATGTCAGGTAGTTTTATTGCCACTAAGATCGAGCTAACAACAGGTCTTTGGACTGCAGGAGCACATACCTATGACACAGAGAAAATATGCACACACTGACCAGCCTAAGAAAGCTCAGCCAAAAATTAAATTGTGGTCCAAGCACTGGTAACTGTGCCCTCCACAAACATTATTAAATCATAATTATTAAACAAATTGGAAGAAGACAATGTGTAAAAGCAGATTGTCTGTTAAATCATAATGACCACTGGTAGATGGGGGTTGGGGGTAGTTAGATTTTTGGCAAGAAGCTAAGTGTGACTTTGGGCTAATTAATGACATATTCCTGTGTAAGATTTTTGCATCATAAACAGAACACTTTTTCCAGCTAATTAGTAGTTCCAAAGATCTTGTCCAAATCTTGGGGAGAAAACTACTGTGGCCACATATTAAGGCAAAACTCACACTAAGCAAATTTTGTCTGTTGCATCCAAAGTATGGTAAAGTGAAGTACCTTAAGCTGAGACAGTGTACATATTGTTTAATCTATAAGAAGAAACCAGGATGACAAAAGAACGCCTACATGTGTATGAATAGATGGATGGATGGATGGATGGATGGATGGATGGATGGATAGATAGATAGATAGATAGATAGATAGATAGATAGATAGATAGAT
>JANRMT010062854.1:105570023-105581809 GCA_026402145.1 Polypterus bichir lapradei | reverse complement strand
AGATAGATAGATAGATAGATAGATAGATAGATAGATAGATAGATAGACTTTATTTGTCCCCAAAGGTAAATTAAAACTTTACAGAAGCTCAAGAAAAAAAAGAAACAAAAAACTATACTATACATAGTAGTATAGTATACTATTACTATAGTATAGTATGATATAGTATACTAGTGTACTATATATATACTGTATATTTCTCCAAACACACTTAAGAACTTCTGGAGAACATTCAGAGTCAGTAAACATCTCAGTTGGAATCTGGATATAGTGTGCATTTCCACTGTTATCCCCACATTTCTCACCCCTACACCACAGACAAAGGTCCAGATTCCCTGGTCACTTCACATGGATGCAATTTATGTGTGTGTATGTGAACTGGTCTTTCTGTACCTTGTATCCATTATAATCGTCATCCTAACATTGTGTCTGTGTTTTCATTTTCACACATTGCCTCCATGCTGTTGCATGCTTACTTAGAAAACCTTGTCTGTTTATTGTCAGTCTGCTCAGAGAGTCATGGGTAGTCTGACAGACATTATTTTGATGGAAAAACCTATGGGCCCACATGAGTTTGTTTCTTTTTTAAAACTATGTCTAGGACTTGTGCCATTAATCCAATTTTTTTATTATTTCTTTTTAAGGATGGCTGGAAAGTTTTTTGGTGTTTGACAGTATATCAAAAACAAAACGTTCAGGCTATTATAATCCAGACTCTGGAATGGATAAAAAGGCAAGAAATGGATAGAAAGTATTACGTGCACTGTGAAAGGGAAGAGTGTCCTGAAGTATATTTAAAAGAAAAAAAAGAACAGGAGATGAAAAGGATTAGCGCCAAAAAGGATTAAAAAGAATCCTAGTCAAGGGTCAGGCAGTTGGTTAAAAACACAAAGAAAGCATTGATAGAACAGATAACAAATCCCAATACACAAAACACAAAGGAAGCTGGGAATACAAAGCAGTAACGTTCCAACACTAAATTCTTCTTCGAATCGCCTTTTAGCTTCCTCTGGCATTAAAGAGATTTGAAGGATTTGAATCAAAGAGAGGGTACTTTGGAGATGCATTCCATTCATTTAAATAATGTGGTGTGCATGCATTTCAGTATCCAATCATGTGGTATCAACCAGGTGGCAGCAGCTGTCAAATAAAACTATCAATAGTATTATTGATATAATAATATCAATAATACCCAAACAGCAGCCCCCCAAAAAAATAAAAGACATTATAAAATAATTATTAATAATAAGAATTTACCCAGATTAGATTATAACAGAAGGATTACAGTAACAAGTTGTTCATTTATGTAAAGTGAAATTAACATAAAATAAAATTACAACTTTTATTATTTACAATTGCTTCACAGATTAAGGGTTCTCTGCTTAAATCCTGAATCTGTCTATATCTGTGTGGGTTTTCCTTCTGGGACTGAAATATTTCTCCCACATCCCTAAAGATGTAGTTAGGTGTGTGAATGGGGCCTGTGACTGGTATGTTGTTTCAAGCCTTGCACCTAATGGTGCTGGGATAGGTGACCGACCATTGCAACTCTGATTTGGATTTAACGGGTGCATGATATATACCACCAAGCAGTGTGGTATAGAAGTTCTTTGATGGACTTCAAAGTTCATCTTGATCTCATTTTGGAAATATTAGTTGAATAGAACTGACAAGCTTTGTTGGGCCTGTTCAACTCAAAACTGTTCGAATGTTGTAATATCTATCTATCTATCTATCTATCTATCTATCTATCTATCTATCTATCTATCTATCTATCTATCTATCTTTGTTGATTGTGAAGCAGAAAAGATTACAGTAATCAAAGGATGATAATTGCAACCCAGCATATCCCAGTACTAAGATGAAAGTCCATCCACTTGTCAGAGATTATGGCCCAGTGCCACCTTTTAAGAATTTCTTTGTCATGAGTCTTCAGATGTTTCCAGACAGTATTCCGCTTCCTTAAATTGAGCCCTCGTTATCCACAAAGTCTTTGATCGGCTATAGCAGTTGCTGTCATATTAATTCAGGTCAGGAGTATTGACCAGTCTGGCCCCACATTAGCACTATGGCTTTCAGGCTACCCATGTGTGATCATCTCTGTCTGCCATGGCTTAGCCGCTTCTTTATGTACTATGTGATCTTAAACGCGTGTGTCACTCAGCTTCTGCCCAGTGTTACCATTGCTGTTTAGCTGTATTGATCATCGGCTGCATTTCTTTTGTTTTCTCAAGGGATGTGGCCTTCTGCTGTCACTGATTTTACAAGCATAAGAAACCACACGGCTTGCACCCTCTGATGTAGCACACAATCAGTTTAAATAGTTTTCCTAACCACTTCAGTGCAAATTCAGTTAAGATGGCATAGGGTCCTGTTTCAATGTGTAACCAGCAGTTGATTGTGGATATTTTTCTGAATACTGCTGTTTTCTTTCATTTCCCAAACAAATGTGGATTCAATAAAATGACATGTGTAAGCTGGTAATATGTGTGACACTCAAACACACTGGGTTAGTGGCTAGAAAACAAATGAGTGATTATTAATATTTGATCAATTTATTCCTCATCATGTGTCTGTAATTATAACTGGTTTAATAATTAAATGACAATAATATTTAGAGTGAATCTCTCAGGTCCATCTCACCAGTGTGAACATTTCTGCAAAAATAATCATTATCCTACTCATCTTTTAGCTGCCATGTCATGTTTTCTCTGCTTCTCACCTGAAGTGCATCATATCTGGTGATGAGCCTCCCCTGCCTACTGTCTCTGTCTTACTGAGCTTCAGTCCTGCGCCTTTACCCTTGTGGCTTGTTTCACTAAGTAACAGCAGAGCCTTCAGAGCTCATTCCTTGTTGACAGTGCTGCTCCGTTTGCAAAGATAGATGGAGTCTTGTGCTCGAGGCAGAATCCTCTGTAACTCAGCATAATTGTGTAGCACACCCATCTCCAGGTTTGTCAACCATGTAGATGCACTTTGCTATAAATGAATAGTGATATTTAATGATGTAGAAACAGTTACAGTTACTCATTGTCTGATACAGTAAATGACCACTAGTTTTAGGGGGGCCTCTGCTAACAACCAGCGGATAAATTGCATATTCAGTAATCGATCAATAAATATATCATTACCAAATCCCCAGAAGTACTGCCATCTCTGTCTTTTCCAGACTCTGAAATATTGGAGTGCAGCGATATGTTGATCAATCATGCAAGTAAGAACGTCCCTGCACTCTGTACACATAACAATGCGGCTACTACTACTACCTTCCTTGCAGAAACTGAGCCTTTGCCACTTGACATGGACTTCAGTAAACTCTTGTCATGAAGGCATCTTTGAATGCCATCCTGGAATCACTCCTGGGATGTGATTCCACCTAGAGCTGTCTGTGTGATGTACCTGTAGGCCGGAGCCTTTAGATGATCATGAAGGGCTAAGAGTTCAAGGCAGATTGCCCAGCTGCCTGCTTTGTTAGAGGGACAACAGGGTTCCATACATTCATTTGGGATTGTGTGTTCTAGAAAGTGTCTTTTCCTCTCTGGCCTTGGTCCTACTCTCCCAAGTATTAGGCTGTTGGCTGTCTAGCATTCTGAGGAGTAGTGATTCATTTCATATAAAATTGCCCTGAAATTTGTTTTGCATGTGATTTGCAGGTAGGCAGTGTGGCATAGTGATTAACATTTTGGACTTCAAACCCTGAGGCTGTGGCTTCAAATCCCACTACTGACACATTGTGATCATGTGCAAGTCACTACACTACAAAAAATGCATATTCAAAAACTAGACAAAAAAACTTTTTTTGCTTTTATGTGGCAAAAAAAACTGCCAATGGAGTAAGCAAAATGTACTTGACAAGATTTCTTAAAGTAAGCTAAATAATCATAAATTTTCTGATTAGTCAATAATTCTTACAATAAGGAAAACAAGATTTAATGTCATGATATAAATACTTTTCCACTTGCTTAGATTTTATTTTTTGTAGTTTAGACCTGCCTGTGCTCCAACTGGAAAAACAAAATAAATGTAATCAATTGCATCACAAATGTTGTAAGTCACCTTAGATAAAAAAAACTCACTAAGATGTGCTTTCTGGTGTTTTTTTTATTGTTGTTTCTTGTGAAACATAAGGATAACTGCTTCCCTAAGGGTTATTCTGCTGGTATGACTGCAGCTCCATACTTTGGCTTCCCCGTAATGGTGCTGCAGTTTCCCCAGTCTTCCTGTCTGCTTCCATGCAGCTCCATGCACCCTTGTGCATTGCCTGCTTGCGTATTTATGCCTTCAGATTCTCCCTTACACCACTTATGTTCTCCAAGCCAGTGGCCGTTTACTTAGACCAGTGGATTTTAGTAGAGAAGAACCAACTCTGAAATACGTGCAGGTAAGTGCTCTCTATCTGAAGTGCCCTCTCTTGCCATCCCTGCACCGTAATATAGCACCCAATTCTGTTCTCCATCCTTTTTTGGAAAAAAAAGTTGTAGATGAAATGAAAATGCCTAATTAAGGTGATTTCACTAGTTGCAAAATGCTATTTTTTTTTTCAAATTGCTTTGCAAAGCAAAAAGTTTTATCTGAGAATATAGTTTTGCACAAATCATTCTGCTCATTACTGTTTAGGAGTATTTCATGATTCCACCCAGGTCATTTCTATCTAGTTGTTATGCTGGTGCCTCGTCGTTTTGTCTTACTGAGGTTTGCAGCACTTAATTCAGAGCATAGCCCTGTGGTTACATACAACTATCTGCATGGCCGCACCCTCTCTGTCCGTGATGTCTTCTGTATAACTCGGTTCAGCCCTGTGCTATAGTTTGGCAGCTATTCACAGAGTACCATTATGGACTCTTGATGATGTTGGACATACTTTCTAAACTATTAAAGGAGCTGTATTAAGTAAAAATATAACACTCTGCACATTGATTTGTGGTGCAAAAAAACACTAGAGCAGGCACAAGCTAAAGAACGCTCAGAGCTTTGTTGAATGATCTCCATTCCATTTACTAACAAACTGATATACATAGCAACTTCTGATATAACATACTACGAAATTACACTACTATATTACAAACCGCTTCCTGAGGTAAGGCCTGTTGTAGACATTTCTACCCATTAGCCTTCATTGAGACACAGGGGCCTGAAAGAACTATAATAGAAAACAAGCTGAAGTCTATGGTTAAACTAGTGGTGTCAATCCTAGGTACTGCCTAAAGATGGAAATCTTTATAAAATACAGAGTGTGAGCGCTTGTAACAAATGGCACTGTGTAGTAATATATGTTGACTGTAGTCAGAGTACTGTGTGACATGACACTGTTTAAGCCGAATTTTATAATGTCTCTGTGTGGGTCATATGACATCTTGCACAGTCTTTAACAATTTCACCTGGTGTAGACGGTTAACACTGGCACATGACTTCGTTTGTGGGAGGTGGAAAGATATCACAGTATTTTTTTTTTAAATCCAGATAATTAGAGTCTTCTTTAGTTAAGTCAGCCCACATATAAGCTCCATTAATTTTTTGTAACAAATGTGGAGAAGGTGGGTGTATCTAAAATGCTACTTTTTCTGTCACTATAGAGCTACTGCAGTGACATATTCTAGGTGTCCTTCCTTTGTTTGTATGCAGGAAGAATAACGTATTAGAAAGAGATTACTTATAAATAAAACTGTTGGTTTAATCTAAGGTGTAGCCCAACCATAAAGTCTCTTTAGGAAACTCAACAACGGACACAAACTCATCATTAAAGGAAGGTGGAGGAGAAGGAATTATAAATTGAGAACCACTCTGCCTTAAAAAAAAATATTTGACCTTGTCTGTGGGTTGCCAAAGCATAATACTTTTAAAAAAGTTTAATGTTTTCTCATGAGGATTCATGAGCCTGTTTTGACTATACATAGTACATGGCAACCCAAAATTGTATCGTTGTTTTGTATAGAGTTTTTTATACTGGTGATTGTTGCCACAAAGCAATCAGTTATATATAACACTTTTCTAAAGCTGATAACATCTCTGGAGAGAAATCCATCTTTATTTTATGTGGCTCCTGGGGCAGAGGCCACTATCGCAACAGAGTAATATTTTTTTTAATATAATGCCATTCATAACTAAATCTTGACAAGCAATCCATCATTTGTTTATATGGTGCCTTTAATAGAAGGCACTATAACAGCACACAAACTGACATATACAGTAAAACACCTTTTAAAGCTAACAACATTTCATCAAAAAATATGTTTTTATGTTACATGGCACCCTTTGATAGGCCAGTATTCCAAACAAGTTTGAAGAAATATAACATTTTCAGATCTGCTATTTACAATTCATGGTTGTGGGAGCACTGGTCACAAGGCAGGAAACAACCATGAACAGGGTGCTAATCCATTACATGGTTCACTCTTGTGCATACCTACACAAGGGCCAATTAGAAACCATTAATTAACCTAACCAGCTCATCTTTGGGAATATGAGTAGAAAACTATAGTAGCCAAATTAAGGCCCATGCAGATATGACGAGAGTGTCAATTAGTCATACTTCATTATGTATAGCACATATTACAGCAATAAACACCTCAACAAAGAAATGCATCCTTATTTTTTGTAGTGCTGTCCATATAGCAAGCACTTAGCTTTCACAGCAAAGTGTCAACATGACCATCATCATTTTCTAAACCACTTTATCCATTACAGGATTGCAGGTAGCTAAGTGCAAAACAGGAAATTATCCAACCCATTAGAGGTCAGTGAAGGCCAATTTTGAGTTACCAATTATTCTAATGTACACATTTTTAGGATTCAAGAGGAAATAAGAGTTTATTCATCTATACTTTTTCAGCATCTCAAAATCCAATCGATGAATGGAGTTCAACTTTTTAATGTTAAACTACAACAAAGCTAAATTCACACTAACTGGAAATTGCTAGATATTAAGAAAATGTACCTTTTTCCATCATTCTAAGTGATATTACCATATCTTCCACTTCTCCAATGAATAAGGAAATCCCTGTTACATATTCACCTGACATAAATTACGTTAAGAAAATTTCCTACTTCCATTGATGTACAAACACATATCCTGTGTTCCCTAATTCTCATCCTTCTCTAATACTGAAAAGTTTGTCCAGGCTTTTATCTTGTCCCACCTTGACTCTTGTAACTTTCTATAGGTTGGTGCTTCTACTATTATGACAGCTCAAGCTGGTTCAAAATTCAGTTGCAAGAGTTCTCAGTCTGACCTACAGCAGTGAGCACAGTTAAATATGACACTGGAGAGTGGCAACATATTGCTTGTTTGTTGGACATGCAAGTTAAGAATTTCAAGTACATGACAGTACTTCTACTACCACTACTACTTGGATCTTCGATCTTCACTAATCTCACGGTGTCTTCTTGGATTGAATAAAAAATAACTTATCAAGCTGATTTATAAAGCTTTAAATGGCCATGAACCACACAACAATTCTTGATCATTTGACTGCAGTAATACTGAACTTAGGTCACAGTTCAAAGGCATTATCAAACAGCACCATTGTCCATAGCCTCTTACACCCAGAGAGGCCGAGCGATTGTTTAAAAATCTTTTGCTATATCATACAGGTGAAATGTGCCACACAGCAACACAAATTATACCTTGTTTGCAAGCGACAGGTGTCCACTTCACACTTCTAGTAATCAAATTGTTGCAATATTTATGGTTGAGTTTTAGTCTGGTATGAAGTCAATACATATGGTGGTTCATAAATTGTCACAAAAATATTTGAAAAAAATCATAGTAATTATTCTGTATAAGGAATACCCAAATGTTATGCATCAATCAAAAAGTCCCAACTAATAGATTTCAACTAATGTGATGAACCCTCCCATCTACCAAGCAAATGTGAGCTATAGGCTGAAAACTTCAAACAGTGTTGCACCATGAAAGAACAACAAATATCTGCACATCACATAAGTGACACATCAGTACTTACAGTAGATTCTCCTGATCAAAATAAGTGCAAGCACAATATTGTATGATGCACCAGTCATGAGATATCCTCCAACCTTTGGCAAGTGCCAGCTCTGACTCAGTTGATCACACACTCACAAACCTCGTACCACTGGATGGCAGTGACTGTGACGTTTCCAATGATCTGTAGATGGCCATATATGGACATAATGAGACACAGCAGGAGTAAACAATGTGCATAATTTCATGTAAATGTGTCTACTTGGTTGTAAGAGTGCACTAGGGGATGGGGTTCAGTGTTTTTATATGTTTCACTGATTTATGTGCAATAAAATTGCTCTGAACCTGGATCCTGGTTTGAAAAGGGGATTGGGACCCATGGTGCCAAATGCTGTAACTATTTATTTCTTTGTAACATCAAGATGAAACTTTAGACAGGTGCAGATGACATGTCTGGGAACACCACAGAGGTGACAACACTGCACTGGTAATACTTGTACCTGACATATACTGTATCAGACAAGACAAATTTGAAAATTACTGTGACTGTTTTTTTCATAGTTTAGCAGCAGTAAACGACTGCTTAAATTTGACACAAACACTAATTCTAGTTATCCGTTAGGTTTCATCGAAAAATTGACTGTCCTGCCTTTATTTTTTGAGTAATTAGACTTTATTTTGGGGTAACCCCCCCTCAGGTGGAAATTGACCCCAGAGTGTAATTTTAAGATGTCTCCCAAGTACACACATATGACAATATATATTATTATAATAAATTTAAAATACCACTTTTCCTAGCCATAGCTAAACTATGTTTATAAGTATATAGGGTCATTATTGTCACAGGTACAGAATACAGAGAAATTATTACTTGCATGTACTTATCAACATGTCACCATTCTCCAGTGCCATAATTTTAACTATCTTACCTCAAAACGTTTGTCTGTCTTGACTGAAAATCTCGATCATATTTGCTGTAACAGACAGTAAAGATTCAATTTATATCCAAGTGAGACAGTGTTCATCATTCCATGGGCATGTCAAATTAGCAAATTCAGATGACCAGAAAATAGCTGCTCATGTGTATATTTATGGGATATGGAAGAAAACCTGGGCAGACTAGATGTATAACTACTAAGTTAAGCACTATTTAAAAGCATTTAAACTGGAGAGTCCTGACAGAAGAATACATAACAGAAGCTTACAGCCCAATTCCTAGTCATTGATAAGAAGATCTGAAGGCTATAACACATGCACATGCATTGTTTTTATGTGTGTGTGTTCAGAAGTGGAGCAAAAACTGACATGTTTATGCACAGGGCTGTGGGGGTGTTGCAATAAAATGTCTCATTTTCAGTGGCCTAGAACCTGCTCTTACTTTCAGTGGTATCAGTATTGACTAGGATATATAATGCCTGAAAGAGCAATAGATAGTTCCCACAATAATAGTAACCACAGAAAGATCTGTGGGAATATGTCTGTTGTACAACACCATTTTAAAATTATTTGCTTAGTTTGGGGCAAATTTAGAAATTCAAAATAAAAAACGTCAATAAAAAGTTCATACAAACCAGTTTATGTCATTTTGCAGTGAGTCTACAACTTTTAAAAGGTGCGGAAATCAAAAAAGAGAACTCCTACCTTTTTCAATTATGCGAAACACTAGAAGTTTAACCATGAAGTGAATTTTGTATAGAATGATCTCTGTGGAAGGGTGTCACTCTGACACATATTGCATCAATACTGGAATTTTCTGGTACTCAAAGCATTAATGTGTACAGTAACTTTAGCAAAGTAACAAAGGTTATTCCCAGAGTGTATAGTTGCATCGTAATTCAGCATGTCCTGTTTAGCTTTGGGCAAGAAAAAACATTTAGGTTTTAAAGACTAAATATGGGCCATCAATTGTAACAGGGTTGGGTTCATTCTCTGGACAACAAAGACTCTGTATCTTGTTTCAGACCACTGTGTTCTTTTTTGTTTTCCTCCAGTGTCCAATCTAAAATATTCACTTTCCACAAAAGTCTATGATCAAAAACTAGGGTGTGTATACAATGAAGAAGCAATTTCATTGTGCAAATGACACCTAAATCTTTATCCGGATTACAAGTGTGCCTTCAATGACTGAAGTTACACAAAGCCATTCATCAGCAGATTGTGTAATAAGTTATTAGATACTTCACAGGGACCCCAACACATTAACCTTTTAGAACTATACCTGGGCAGTAGCACAATACAATAATTAAAGTATGTCAAACTTACGCCTATATTAGTCAGTTTTACAGTTACAGGTAAAACTGTAACTTCAAAAATCAAAATGGAATTTGGTTATGTGGGCCAGTACTAAGGTAATAGATGATTATTTGTGCCTGTATATTCTATCCAAACGTACATGGTCATTACTGGATCTCTTCTTATATCTTAATTAATGACAAATGGCTTTTTTCTAAAACTTATAAACCTCCTATAGATTGAATGAGAAGTCTTTTGGTTTCGAAACTGTTCCAGGTCAGAGAGTTACAATAATAAGACAACTTCATATTTTGCAACCCCAGACTAAAAGTGGATTTAACTTCTACATGCAGCTAGAGCACAGTGTGTCCTACTTAAATGATTATGGTGAACCCATTTTATTTTCAGCAGTGCACTTAATTGGTATCCTTAAATCTCATTATCTGCATAAGGGATATGTGACACGTGAAGGCAAAGCATTTTCTTATTAATCCAGACATGTTGCAAATTTTATGTTTACTTTTGCAAATTGTTGTGAAATATGGATGCAAAATAGCTTAAAGGGTTTAACCTAGGCAGCAAGGCCCCAACCTCCAAAGGTAGGCTTCAAGGCCTGCACAGTCACAAAACGGAGCATGAATTTTAAAAGTTCAGAAATATTTTTAAATGTCCCAAAACACAAACAAACCCTTCAAGGATGTGGATAACTGAAAACCCCTACCATGAAATGAGAAAACATAACAGAATTCCTTATATTTAAAAAATTTAATTTAAAGAGTTGCTATTATTACTATAATACTGTATAATAAAAACATACATTTGATTTTAGTCTGTAACATCTGGTTTAAATTTTGGCTCTTTGTAAAAGTTAGCACTTGTTTTTTATTATTCAGTTTTATTCTCTCAGTGACGTTCACGTGGTACAACGAATTTGCCTCTCCCTCTCTGAGTTGATGGCATTTATCTCCATTCTTTTAACAATAGCTGCGATAACCACAGTTGGTGCTGTAGTTGATGCCTGCTCAGAACTATTTGTTGCACCATTAGTTCTCAACAAAACATTGCCAGATGTCCGAGATCACAACAAATCTGTCATTTTTCACACGTTCTGCACGGGCGCCTTTGTTGTCAAACCACAAATGCCACATGGTTAGCTCTTACAGGACATCGTATCTTTGATTGCCGGTACAACAAATAGTTCTGAGAAGGCATCAGCCACAGCACCAACTGTGATCATCGCTGCTCTTTGGAGATAAACGCCATTGACACAGAGAGGGAGAGACAAGTTCGTTGTACCATGTGAAAGTCACTGACAGAATAAAACTGAATAATAAAAAAGCAAGTGCTAATTTTTACAAGCAGCCAAAATTTACACTTTGTGTTACAGACTAAAATCAAATGTATGTTTTTTATTATATTATAGTAACTAGCAAAATACCCGCGCTTCGCAGCGGAGAAGTAGTGTGTTAAAGAAGCAATGAAAAAGAAAAGGAAACATTTTGAAAATAACGTAACATGATTGTCAATGTAATTGTTTTGTCACTGTTGTGAGTGATGAGTGTTGCTGTCATATATATATATATATATATATATATATATATATATATATATATAT
>JANRMT010062854.1:105539163-105569623 GCA_026402145.1 Polypterus bichir lapradei | reverse complement strand
TTCCCAGCTGTGCTGTTGCCATGTCGTGCTATGTCCATGGCTGTATCTAATGCTACCGAAGTCCCGGTACTTAAAACTTTCTCTCGCAGTTTCGCTGAGTTTGTGCCAAACACCACCCTGACCATCTCATCTTCCTCTGCATAAGCACAGTCCTTCACCCGTGAATATTTACCCGTGGCAGTTTGCTATTGGATTGCCGCTGACGGACGGCCTTATATGGGCAGGCACTAAATTACAAACGCCAGCGGCAGCCTGTCTATGAACTTAATTTAAAGTGTAGGTTTACACTGTGCTTTGTTTCCGAAGTAGCAGAACTCATGAATATGGTTGTATATATCACTCGCTCGCTTCTTATTGTTTCGCTGCCTTCTCAATTATATAATGCATGTTTTCTAAAGCGCTTTTTGGGCCTCTTCCTGGTTTTCTACGTACTGTGTGATTACGTAGGAGGCGTGATGATGTCAGACGAAACTCCGCCCCCACGGGTTTCAAGCTCATCTCCATTACAGTAAATGGAGAAAAACAGCTTCCAGTTATGACCATTACGCGTAGAATTTCGAAATGAAACCTGCCCAACTTTTGTAAGGAAGCTGTAAGGAATAAGCCTGCCAAATTTCAGCCTTCTACCTACACGGGAAGTTGGAGAATTAGTGATGAGTCAGTCAGTCAGTCAGTCAGTGAGTGAGTGAGGGCTTTGCCGTTTATTAGTATAGATAATAATAATAGCAGCTCAATACTGAAAACGTATTCTTGTCAATTGACATCTGAGCTTGGGTTTTTAAATCATTGACAGCAACATGTAAATCAAATTCTTTTTTTTTTTTTTGCTTTAGTTATATCCTTGAATAAAAGCGCACGTGTTTATTTGATATTTGGACTTCACGTCATTATTAGTATAACATGGAAAAAGTTTCTACTTTAGGTATGTGTTCAGCGTTTCTTGCCTCGCATCTCCTGCCATCCTACACAGATCATTGTAGACATGGAACACACATGAAATGTATGTATTCCAAATAATGATATATTATTTACCCAATACAACTCCAGGCGCCTTACTCCTAGATAAAGAGACCTGAGCTCTTTGAATTTTGCGACAGACTCCGCTCCGTCGGTGGAGGAGGTGGGACAGCAGGCTGCTTGCTGCTTGTGCTGATCGACACATTTGAAAAACAAAAGTTGCTGATGGAGAAGTGTGAAGGAATTTAAGGTGGCCCAGGATCATGCATTTTTTGTAGGCTTCAGGGATTTTAGTGTTAATCAAAGGCCAGAGCCTATTGCTCCAGGATAAGGGTACAAGATACAAAACACCCTTGGATATGGCACCAGTCCATTGCAGGGCCCAATCATACACACCTACCTTCACATTCATAGTCATAGAGGGCCAGTTTAGAATGTGTATTTTTGGAGATGTGGGAGGAAATCAGAGTAGCTGCAGGAAAACCCATTTAAGAATGGGGTTAGCCAGTGAGCCATTCAGTCAAGGCAAAATTGAAATGTATTAATCCTTCTCCTTTTTTTGAATGCTTCAGATTTCATGTTTTTTTAATTAATATTTCTTTAAATGAAAATATTTTAAATAGTTTGCTTTTATTAAGAAGAAAACAAACATTAAGACTTTGTAGGTTGAATTGTGTTAGCATTCAAACTCAGAGACATGAATACCATAGGAAACTGTAAGCATAACCATATTTCCTGCCAGAAGACTCCTTTGTAATTTTTAAATATTAATGCACATCAAATTTAAATGTCAAATGGCCTTGATAAAAAATACCTAGTTTTCATTGCTTAACCTACAAGTGACAGTCCCTTTGTATCATAACTGCTGTACATGCCCTTCTGTCTGAATTGAGTGCTGGTGACTTCATCTGTGTGATTAAAACTACAGTATTAGGCCTTAAGACTAGACTGCACCTAAATAATCCTGGCTATTACACGTCGCCACTTTACATCCTTTGGTGATCTTTGCAAAGCACTTATGAAAGGAAAAGTAATTAACAATACCTATGATGATTATTGCTGTCCACTTGTTCTTTGATTTTTTTTTACAAACCAGATTAAAATTTAGTTTTGCTGGATTAGTCATTGAAGGGAGGCTAGCTATATAAGAGGACATTTTAGATCTTGCATTAGTAGGTTACAAAAGCAGACATGATTATAAACTGATACAAGTAACAAGCTGGTTGAGTTTGCAGATGATACCAAGATTGGCAGCTAATCTAGAATCCATTGAATTGTCTCAGAGGGACTTGGACAACATATAGGATTGGGCAGATTTGTGGCAGATGAAATTTAATATAAGTACAATTTCAAATATTACATGTAGGAAGTAAAACATGATAGGTTGGAAGACACAATGAGAGGTCTGAAAATTGAAAGAACACCTTAAGAAAATGATTTAGGAGTTGTAGAGAACTCCACACTGTCATCATCCAGACAATATTCGGAAGCCATTAAGAAGGCTAACCCAATGTCAGGTTATGTCTCACGGTGTGAAGAGTACAAGTCCAAGGAGGTTATGCTCAACCTCTATAATGCACGGGTGAGGCCTCATCTTGTGTACTGTGTGCAGTTTTGGTCTCCAGGCTACAAAAAGGACATAGCAGTGCTAGAAAAGATCCAGAGAAGAGTGACTAGGCTGATTCCAGGACTGCAAGGAATGAATAATGAGGAAAGATTAAAAGAGCTGAGCCTTTTTCAGTTTAACCAAAAGAAGATTTGAGTGTTTAAAATTATGAAGGGAATTAGTACAGTGGATTTACACTGTTACAGTTGAAAACGTGTTAAGGGTAAATTTCACACCCACATTAGGAAGTTTTTCTTTACAAAAAAGACCACAGACAAATGGAATAAGCTATCAAGTAGACAATAGGACTTTAGGGACTTACACAACTAGACATGACTTTATTTTAGAAAACTTAAGTGCATAGGACTGGCAAGCAATATAGGTCTTAATGTTCTGAATTGCTTCGCAATTTCGTCTGTATATTTGTACTGTACAGGTATATGGTGAAGATAAGAATAAAGTTCACTTTGACTTTGACTGTTCTCATTTAGATTGTTCTAATGATGTTGTAATGCAATAATGGGATTCTTCTTCACACACTCAGGCAGATTGATATTGAAATGGCTTAGACTATAACTGATGTCAGAATTTTTAAATAGAAAATAGGGGTTGGGGGTACCTCAAAATAAAGCCTTATTATTCAAGAACTTTTTCACTAAAACTTGACAGATAACTTCTCAAATGTGATAGAATCTGTGTTTGTGTCAAATTTAAATATCCCTTAGGAACTGCTGCTAAACTAGGAAAAAAATAGACACAATTTTTTAATTTGTTTTCTTTTCTGATACAGTATTATTTAAACACATAGTGCATTGAACCAAACAGGTGAATCAATGGAGATCGTCCCCACCTCATCTTAACGAAATCATATGTGCTGTGCTTTCCAAACTGCTGTGAATTATGTCATTGTCTTGATTTGGCTGAACATCAGTCACACAGAGGTCATCAGCTGGGTGCCTCTGTCAAGTGGTGTTTTGCTGGTAATAAGGCCCACCACAAAAGGTTTCAACATTGCGTATGACATCCTCCTTTCCTGATGACTGAGGCTCAGCCAATTCTAACTACTGTCAGGGATGCCATGGGCGACGACCCGGCCGGGACGCCATGAAGGACCGGAAGAGGATGTGCGCCCACCTTGGACCACGTGGGGGCTGCCACCCTCGTGCTTTTGGGGGCCACGGGTAGAGGGCTTGGAAGCCCATCCCTGAAGGGGCTCGTGGTCACCGCCAGGGGGCGCACCGAGGCCTTGGAGACCCTGGACCTCAGCATTTCCACCACACCAGGAAGTGCTGGGGGGAAGAGAAGCAGGGACACCCGGAGTGCTTCCGGGAGTACAGCCGGCACTTCCGCCACACGGGGTCGTTTCAGTGGAAGATTGCCGGGAAGCACCCGGAGAACATTCGGGTGTGGATAAAAGGGGCCGCCTCCCTTCATTCTGGGCTGGAGTCGGGTGGAAGTAGGACAAAGCAGGAGAAGCAAGAGTGGAGGCGGCCCAAAGAAAGGCATAGTGTGTGGCCAGGACTTTGGGGGTTTGTGTGTGCACTTTTGAACATTGTACAGTAGATACAGAAAATATTCAGACCCCCTTCAATTTTTCACTCTTTGTTATATTGCAGCCATTTGCTAAAATCATTTAAATTAATTTTTTCCCTCATTAATGTACACACAGCACCCCATATTGACAGACAAAAAAAATAATTTTTTAAATTGTTGCAGATTTATTAAAAAAGAAAAACTGAAATATCACATGGTCCTAAGTATTCAGACCCTTTGCTCAGTATTTAGTAGAAGCACCCTTTTGAGCTAATACAGCATGAGTCTTCTTGGGAAAAATGCAACAAGTTTTTCACACCTGGATTTGGGGATCCTCTGCCATTCCTCCTTGCAGATCCTCTCCAGTTCTGTCAGGTTGGATGGTAAACGTTGGTGGACAGCCATTTTTAGGTCTCTCCAGAGATGCTCAACTGGGTTTAAGTCAGGGCTCTGGCTGGGCCATTCAGGAACAGTCACAGAGTTGTTGTGAAGCCACTCCTTCGTTATTTTAGCTGTGTGCTTAGGGTCATTGTCTTGTTGGAAGGTAAACCTTCGGCCCAGTCTGAGGTCCTTAGCACTCTGGAGAAGGTTTTTGTCCAGGATATCCCTGTACTTGGCCGCATTCATCTTTCCCTGGATTGCAACCAGTCGTCCTGTCCCTGCAGCTGAAAAACACCCCCACAGCATGATGCTGCCACCGCCATGCTTCACTGTGGGGACTGTATTGGACAAGTGATGAGCAGTGCCTGGTTGTCTCCACACATACCGCTTAGAATTAAGGCCAAAAAGTTCTATCTTGGTCTCATCAGACCAGAGAATCTTATTTCTCACTTTAGCAAACTCCATGCGGGCTGTCATGTGTCTTGCACTGAGGAGAGGCTTCCGACAGGCCACTCTGCCATAAAGCTCTGACTGGTGGAGGGCTGCAGTGATGGTTGACTTTCTACAACTTTCTCCCATCTCCTGACTGCATCTCTGGAGCTCAGCCAAAGTGATCTTTGGGTTCTTCTTTACCTCTCTCACCAAGGCCCTTCTCCCCCGGTAGTTCAGCTTGGCCGGACGGCCAGCTCTAGGAAGGGTTCTGGTCGTCCCAAACGTCTTCCATTTAAGGATTATGGAGGCCACTGTGCTCTTGGGAACCTTAAGTGCAGCAGAATTTTTTTTGTAACCTTGGCCAGATCCGTGCCTTGCCACAATTCTGTCTCTGAGCTCTTCAGGCAGTTCCTTTGACCTCATGATTTTCATTTGCTCTGACATGCATTGTGAGCTGTAAGGTCTTATATAGACAGGTGTGTGGCTCAGTATAATCAAACACAGCTGGACTCAAATGAAGGTGATCTCAAGGATGATCAGAAGAAATGGAAAGCACCTGAGTTAAATATGAGTGTCACAGCAAAGGGTCTGAATACTTAGGACCATGTGATATTTCAGTTTTTCTTTTTTAATAAATCTGCAACAATTTCAAAAATTCTTTTTTTTGTCAGTCAATATGGGGTGCTGTGTGTACATTAATGAGGGAAAAAATTAATTTAAATGATTTTAGCAAATGGCTGCAATATAACAAAGAGTGAAAAATTGAAGGGGGTCTGAATACTTTCCATACCCACTGTAAATATTTGTAAATAAATGTGTGGTGGTGGAAAAAGAACATGTCTGCCTGTCTGTGCCCAGGTTCCGTTCACACTACACACCCCCTTTAGTATTACTGAAACCATTAATAATATAAAACCAACCCACTTTTTCCCTATACAAGTCTATTCTGTCAACCTCAGAGGTAAACTCTTATCAGAGTCACACAAAACAGACTTGTAATGGAGTTGTGCTGGACATGCTCGTTCTTATCAAAAAACAATTATCTAGAACCGTTAAAACCCTAAAATTAATAAATAAACCATCAAATCCTAAAATATAAACATGTACATCGTCAAACTATGCATTCAATACATATCTCATAAAAAATAAATAAAATATTTATCAATATCTAAATGCCATGAATAAAATAAAAACATACCTCTTATTACATGAAAGACCTAGCCATCTTTTCCCCACTCCATATTCTGCCGCCTTAGCCATAACCAACAGTTTGCTTCTTCTGCCGCACTTATCCATTTTTTAACACTTGCCTAAGCTGATTTAATGAGAAGCCAAACTCTCTCAATAACAATGTTACTGAGCTAGCTACCAAACTGCAGCAATTTACCTCAGTTGACTGCACAATTGCAGCCCAACCTCTCTGGGTGGCATCAGCTGCAAAGTCTGCATATTTCTCTCTTTTCGTTTCATGCGCTTCCTCAATTAACCCTTTCAACAGAAGTTTTAATTCAATGAAGTAAACTATTTGTTTCTTTTCTGACCACAATATCATATCTGACTGCAAATTACTCGTAGCTTTTTCTTTTGGGACTACTAGCCTTGCATTAAGGTCTACATTAAGCTTCGAATCATTCGCCACCCTTAATTGACCCCCATTCTGTTTAGTTAGGCTTACAGGCGAGTTGCTCTCTCCCTCCTTAATAAACACCTGCCTAATCACACTTACCTGCTTTACAGAATTTACTCTGTTCCTTTTTTTGTTCCAATGTAGTGGCAACACATGATAGTACTTTATTATGTCTCCACATATATCAGCCTTGGCTCAGACTAACTTTGCAGCCTGACTGAATGTGCCGTATTGAAGCAACACCTGCACATGACACACAATTTGGGTCAGCCCCTGTCCACACCATCATGTACAAGTAATGCCAGGGGAGATTTTTTCACCTCTGTGGTGTTTCCAGACATGTCAACTGTACCTGTGTAAGGTTTCATGTTGATAACACAATGAAATAAATAGTTACAGAATTTGACACCATGGGTCCCTCTCCCCTATCCAAAACCTATCCAAACCAGGAAACAGGTTCAGAACAATTTTATTGCACATAAAACAGTGAATCATATAAAAACTCTGAACCCCATCCCCTAATACATCCCACTACCAAGTTCTCCCCTACTCTACCTACACATTTACATTAAGCTATTTACATTGTTTGTTCCTGCTTCAAATAGTGTATTTTTTTATTATGCATGCCCTCTGCTATGCATCATTTTGTCCATATATGGATATTTACGTATGTCAGAGACTTCACAGTCACTGTTATCCAATAGTATAAGGTGTGCAAGTGTGTTACTAATTGAGTCAAAGCTAATGACCCAGAAATGTGAGGTGGTACTTGCCAAATGTGGCCTCATGACTCCTTTTATTTTTAGGATATCTCATGAATGATGTATTGTACAATAATGTGCTTGGACTTGTTTTGATTTAGCAGAATCAACTGTAAGTACCAATGTGTCAGTTATAGATATTTACTGTTATTTTTTGAAGTAATATGCAAGAGCACATGAAAAATCAGAAGAGTGGTGTAACGCTGTTTACAGTTTTCATTTTTTAACCTACAGCTCATGTTTACTCAGTTAGTGGGAGGGTTCATCGCATTGGTTGAAATCTATTGATCGGGGCTTTTTGATTGATACATAACACTTGGGTATTCCTTATACTGAATAATATCTATGATTTTTGACAATTTGTGAAACACCACATATATGATTTCATACCAGACTGTAAATACAGTATTGTAACAATTTAATTACTAGGAGTGTGAAGTTGACACCCTTCACTTACAAATGAGGCGTTGTTTGTGTCAGCGTGTGACCTAGTTCACCTGTATGATATAGCAAAAGATTTTTAAGTGATCTCTCAGCTTGGTACTGGGTCACTAAGAGTGTAAGAGGCTACGCAAGACTTTTCTTCAATTTTTTCTTTAAAGATTTAATTTTAAAGTTTAAACACTGTCAGATGCATGCTGCTGTAATGTCATCTGCCATGTGACATATACATCACATTAAGGTTGAGCAGTATGCCTAAAGATTTATACCTTTAATATAATTAAAATTTATCATGGCTATGGTATATATCATGGTATACTCTATGAGATCTACCTTTCTCATTCTCAAAGCATTTCACACAGTTTCAAAATGAACAACAGGGAAAAAGCAGAAAAAATATCAAATACACAACACTGAATACAAAATATATGAGCATTAAATACTAAATAAAGATAAATACAGGAAATACAAAGATTTGGAGAAGAATAACTGATAATAAAATAGAATAAAATATAAAAAATACCACAAAAAAACCCTGAACAAAATTTGTAATACAAATGCAAATCATCTTGAGCACGTGGACAGAGGTAAACTAAAAGAAGGATTAGACTGTCAGGTGTAAGAATGAAACACAACAAGAGATCATAAAGAGTTGGGGGCACCACAGGTGACAGAAAAATAAAATAAAAAACAACACACGGTTTAAGTGGAACATTTTTTCAGATAGGCATCTTCTATTGTCTGCCTCCAGTTGTTAGTAGAGCCAATTACAAGGATGAGCAAGTGTAAAGGGCAGGTCCAGGAGGCCGGAACAGGAAGTGATGTCAGAGGTCTTTCTGCATGTGAATCTTCCAATCTGTAAAGTGGAGAGGCAGTTAGATATGGTACCACCCTGTGGCTCGGAGTAAAATTACCATTTCATGAGCCCTGAAGTTGTCCCCCAAGCAAACATGTGTGACACAAAGTAAATCCTAAACAAATTAGTTTAAAGTTGACTTCCAAAAGAATTAATTGAGTCAGCTAATCTAATTAATTTATATATAAAATATCTTCATTGTGAAAAATAATAAAGTAAGAAGATCTCAAAAAGAAACAAGTACACACATTGCCATTAAAAAGACCCAGAATCTTTCAAAATATGTAGACTGTATAGATTATATAGTAAAAAATGAAAAATGATTGTCAAAAAAAAATATTCAAATAACTATTTATCCCAGTTCCTTTGGTTCCCTTTGAACAAAAACAAGTAAACCCAATTCGACTTAATATTGCTTATGAAAATGTCTAACTTAAAATGAAGAAGAAGAAAATTAAAACTAAATACTGCCTCAGTTGAGGCTATCAAAACAAGCCCTACAGTCTTGTCTACTAAAGAAACCTTTCACGCTTGTCACACAACTGATTTTCAAAATCCTTTTTCTAATGAAATCGATGCTAGTTGAAGATACTGTATTCTAATGAATAATTTGCATGAAAAAAAGTCTTGCATTACATTGCTTTCTAACATTCAAGATATTACAACATTTTTATATACATGTATCAAAAGATGTAAAAATAATGCGTAGTTATAACTTTATCCATCATCCAACCCGCTATATCCTAACTACAGGGTCACAGGGGTCTGCTGGAGCCAATCCCAGCCAACACTGGGCGCAAGGCAGGAAATAAACCCTGGGCAGGGCGCCAACCCACCGCAGGGCACACACGCACAGAGGATCCGGGAAGCAAACCCGGGTCTCCTTACTGCGAGGCAGCAGCGCTACCACTGCACCACCGGGCTGCCCAATTTTATTTGTAATTAAAGTTTTTTCCTACTTTCTTAAAAATGTTGTGGTGCCCTAGGCATGTGCTTATTTTGCTTAATGGCTAATCCAGGGCTACCTCATTATTATTATTATTATTGTTATTAGCAATGCTTAAAGTGGAACAAATAGTACTCTGTTTTATTGGCTTCTTCGCAGGATTGAGGCAATAGTCCCCCTTTAAAGTTGTAAGACTCAATCAAATATAAAAATGATTTTAGAGAGCAGGGGAGAGGGCCCGAAGACCCAGTCTAAGGACTGTGGCCATTTAATGCTGGTGCTCTTAAGGCAAAAACGAAAAAATGGTGCATACCGGCCCACTTGAAGCACTGATTATAATAAACTGTGGAAAGTATCCGCATGCACATGTTAAATTGAATCACAGATTTATTTTCTGTTGTTAGCATTCTGTCCTGACGGCATCTTAATAATTGTCGTTGGTTTTGTAGTACTTTATTTTCCTCATTTTTAATATCGCTGCATTATATTTAGTTGCCCAGTTGTTTAATGTTTGTAAAAAATATAACAGTACAGAATGCACATTTTAACATTAATAAAACAAAAGTAGCAGGGGTCCTAATGTCCTATTCCACTGTCCATGATTATTATTATAACATGCATTTTCTGCAATACACATGTGTTTACGTTTTATATTATATAAGTTCAAATTGCTAAAACTACTGCAACACACTATCAGTTTTAGGGCATGTAGGTTAAATTCCACTTAATTGCATGTGAACATTCAAATTTAGTCATAACAATTTATAGTCTGTGTGGATTGAGCATGCACCTTTTTTTACCTAACCAGCTCTTCATTTTGTTTGACATGTGAATGTGCAGCATCCTCATCTGCCATTTTCGCCTTCTTTTTCAGTTATACTGCCATATGCCTTGCTATGTCAGAAGGTAACGGAATGCCCACTCCACAGCACACTGATGATTCAATATTACGCCAAGAAACAAAGACGGCTTCCTGATGTGCTAAACCATGGTAAAAATAATATATGAAAATTTCCTCTAGTTGACACATTTCTACCGATGTCTTGTTTCTACCGGTGTACCATGCACCACTGCATCACATTCTGTCAACTACATATCATAGCCACCAAAATTCTAAAATGCAGCACCCATGAAACAAACAGAAAATGGTGACACCCATGAAAAGAAAAACAGACTCAAAAAGCGATGACATATTTAAAGAAACAACAACAAAAATTAGTAGCACATGGAAAGAAAAGCAAATTAAATTAATAAATTATGTTTATAGTGTAGTTATTCAATATAAACTAGTTATTAAAAGTCTATAAACATTTTATTAGGGATGCTACTGACAATAATAAATTATCATTAAGAATAATGACTCTTAAAATGTTACTGTAATTTCTCATAGTTTTATGTGATGATAAATTTATATATTTTATAACATGCAGACTGTTACTAGCAACTCATAGCAGATATCTAAGCTAAAGAGTTACCTTGAATTATTACTCCTCTTGTTTGTATATATGAAGATTAATGTGTTATAGCCCTTCTGCAAAGTGCAGAAACAATCAGGTACCCTGCTGATTTAAGGGAACGTTACTTTAACCTATAAAGCCTCCATTACCTTTGACTGTTGGGATATGATATCACTGCACCGCACCTTTTCCGGGTGGCTTAGCCTCAGGTAGCTCCATCAGCAAAGGGTCCCCCAAGGGGCACCATTGTATCAGGTGTTTCCTGAGCTATTATCCTTCAAATGCAGACAATCCCAAGGCACAGAGCGGGTTGCTGACTAGCTAACAATCAAGCTCAAGTGCTGATTTTAGCTTTGGAAAACCTGAACCTCCTGCGATTGAAACTGTCTTGTGCATTTAAAAATCCCTAATTGTTCTGTCGTTGTGTCTTCTGGTTAATGTTGGCATCTTTTTTGAATTTGATAGAGCAAGGCTCCAGCCCCCATAACCTTAATTTGGACTAAATAGATTTGGAGAATGTTTTGTTACACTGTGTTGCCATACGTTATGTTACCTCTAGTCGTTTGACGTTTTCCAATATTTTCAAAGTATTTCCTCAACCAATTTCTTGTTATCCTGTCTGGATGGATTTCCTTTCTGCAATGTGTACTAGCACAGCGTAACTGTCATTTATGTGATTCTCATGATGTTGTCATCGAGAGGATTCTTCAAAGGTTCTGCATTATTTTAGCATTGCAGTCTTTTTATTTTCCAAATCAGAGAGCATCACTATTTTGAAAGCTGGTTGGATGTTGTCATGGACTACTACTCCATTGTTTAGTGAGTATGGATGTTATGGAAACCTTTCTTATTTTTAAGCAAATTCCATGCACATATGACAGGTTAGGAAAGCCATGACGTCTCAGAAGTGACACAGTATAATACAGAGTAATAGAAAAGTACAAGTGAGCACCTATGGTTTTTGATTCAAGTTTTACTATTAAATCAGAATTACTGTGTTTGCTGGCAAGATAATTTTTCTTTTTAGCCAATTGTTTCTGTTTCCATTACCCTTTATCCTGTAGGCTGCCTCAATGACTGTTAGGTCACAGCTTTCACCATGTTCACAGTTAGTGTGTTTCCATGTGCTTCAATAACCCTATTATTCACAGAAACTTGATTTCTAAAATGCCAGGTGAACCCTTATTCCAATTAGAGAAATTGGGTTATTGGCCCTGGTAGATTTCTGTTCAAATAACCCGATCATGTGGCCATGTAAACCCTTAATCAAGTTGCTGTTAAGGATTTTGTAGTCTGCACATGTCCATTGCTCTCTATTAGCCTGCACATTTATTTGCTTCATAAATGCCTTTAGCAGCCATGTGTAGAAATGTCCACAAAGTACATTTCCAGAGACAAATGTTTAGGGGATCGCCTTATTCCTTCTCCTGGCTGGAATAATCTGTGTCACTATTTCAGAAATCACTAAATTTATGTCGGCAAGCTGAATGTAGAGTGGTACGCTCAGCAACACAATCTTACGGGCAATAGGTAACAAGTTAAAAGTAACATATATCAAGTAGTCCGATTACTTTTTAAAAATACCTGCATAATTATTAACACAGCAGCACTGGGTATAAGGTAAGAAACTCAGGTACATGGTCCTCTGCAAGGCACAGCCAAGCAGAAAAAATGTGCTGTATGCATTCCAGTAACAAAAACCTCTAAATAAAGATTCAATTTGACTGATCATATTTATAAAGCGCAACAAAATTAACACAGGAGTCATGCCTATATTCTGATTCACGATGGTTGATGACGACGTTTAACTCTTTTTTGCTCAGCTTAATGACATTGGAGTGTTTTTTTGTTTTTTTGGACATTGGAGAACTCAGAATGATTTCTAGAACATGTAAATGCAGATTATTAAGAAAACAGGCCTCTACCTTGACTGGGTTATTCACCTTAACCCGATTACGTGTGCATGTAAAGACACTTTGTCACACATGACTTAGCTACTAACTAAAAATAAATAAAATAAAGAGGTATAACTTCTGCCAAGTCATGAATAAAATTAACCAGTATCTTGAGGAATACTAAGTGGCAGAGACATTTAACATGCTAAACCAGAATTGTAACCAGAAATGTAAATGTAAAAATAATTGGTCAAAACAGCCTAAAGAACAAGATAAAAACTCAGAAACCAAATTGGAACATCTAAGAACTTGAAATTCTTAAAACAAGTGTTATTTTTTATTTCAAAACTAAAAAGACTCTTCCTTTTTTTACTTAAACATACAGATAAGAAACTTGCCTAGCCCCCTGGCTACTGTACTTCAATAAGATGATAGTGGCTACCACACAAGTTGACGTGTGCATCAATACCTCCAGGCAATAGCAAGCCATTCCTAAAAAGTGACTCAGCATTCTGGAAGTAGTCACACAATGAATTATCCAAAAAACAGAAAACAAAAAATGCAATACATTTCTAAGAATCAAAAATCTGACTTGTTATCTCTGCTCACCCTGAGCTGTCCTCTGTGCTCACAAAAGAATGTGACTCTCAACTGGCCAGTAAAATTCAGGGGAAGAAGAGGTGAAAATCAGACATGAAAAAATATAAGCCCGTGGCACTGTGACAGTATCACCCATGCTGGCATTGTTCTTGTCCTAGAAAGGCACATCTCTTAAAAAAATAAAAATAAAAAAACTACTACATCATGACTGCAAGCCCAGAGCCTCTTTGCACTTTTCAGCTTGTATAAAATCACATTTATTGCTGAACCCCCAGCTGGGGACTCGATACTGACCACAATAAAAATATGCTCAAACTGAGATGTGATTCTATTCTTTTCTATTCTCTATGAGTGAATAAGAGTGTGTGCATGAGTGATGGATGTATGCCTCAATGTGGATGGCTTCCTGCCTGTTTGCTGATGTTGCTGGAGTAGGATTCAGCATTCACAACCCAAAACTGAGTAACTGAAATAGAAATTGGATTGAGGGATTTATGGATTAATTGATTGATTGATTGATTGATTGATGGATTGATTGATTGATTGATTCATTGAAAAAATGAGCCAGGACTTGTGCTACAGGTGTCTTACTTTTGGTTCTAATTCAGTGAGAAGGTCATCATTTCAAGAAGCCATTGGCTGTCATAGGATCTTTTAATCAGAAAAGGAGCTTTGAGATGACTGGTATTGATCAATGGCAGAAACACAGCCTGCTCACTTTCTAGATGCCTTACAGCCAGTTGTCAGGCATGCATTTTCAATGGATTGGCAAGCATGATGTGGTCACATCTGCTGTTTTCTGAACATCTGGTAATGTGCATGACAGTCTGTTCTTGGGTCTCTCCTGGACACAGCCCAGCAGAAAAAAGGTTTACTGTTTTAATCAATCAGCATTCCCAATGAGCATTGATGCTGAGATGTAAAACTTTGTGTTATCATAGGCTTACCTTTTGAATAGCAGGAGACCTCATTATGTGTTGCTATGCAACAGCATTAAATTTCTTTGATAATAAAAGTACACTATAAGCGCTGGCATAATGGGTAAGAATTACAAGGGTGTAAGAGATTGTTAATAAACTGCATTATTCCCTTTTTACTTTGTTGAACTTCACTCACAAATGATTTAATGTTTGGAACAGAACCACAAATCTCCAGGGGCCTCATGCATAACGGCATGTGTGGAATTCACACTATAACATGGCGTACGTACAAAAGCAGAATTGTTTGTACGCACAAAAAAATCCAGATGCATAAATCTGTGTGAACACCAACTTCCACATTCTTCCACTACATAAATCCCAGTCAGTGTGAAAAGTAACACACGTGCACATGCCTGCGGTCTTTGAATATTCAAATCAATATAAATAGCCCTTAAGTGCAGCCTTCTGTGAAAAAACAATGGCAGAAGCACGGGGGAAAATAGAAGAATTTCAGCGAATACCAAGTGGAGGCAAAAAAAGTATTATTTGTTGGTTTAAACAGTGGTATAAACAACAAAAGGAAGTTGATCGATTGACATAGAGTGTCAGAGAAACTCAAAAGCTCAAGTTCATAAAGTTGCACAGTGCCCGAAATAAAAAAGAAGTTGTCAGATATCAAAGTCGCCGTGAAAAGGTGAGTCGTAGCTGTCTGAGTGTCATATGAAAGCTTATTAGGGTACAGAGAAAAAAAAATAGGCACACAGTGGGAAAAAGTATGAAATGTCAACTTTAATCACGTAGTTTATTTTGTCATTAAAGTAGAACATCATAAACTTCATCTTAAAATCGTTTAATTTACTAGTTTCTCAAATCCCATAGTAACTAAAGTAGCACGTTAAATGCTTTGTTTTGTATTTGATCTTCTATGTGCTCAATGTGTGTGAATCACTACCTGCTTCCGGGTTTCTTCCTCCTACAGAACACAGAATCCATTACATTCGTACTATTACACCTCTCTGAATAATTAAAATACAGTACTGAGATGTATACGTGATATCATTTTCATGATAAAAGGAGTTAAAGCATATTATTAAACATGTCTCATGCAAGACTCCGTTACAAAGTGTTTAAAAGTCTCGTTTATACTCTGCGTCCTCTTATTAAACTTGTATCTCGCGAATATCGTATTCGTCTTAGGCATGACAATCGCCAGCGGCAGTGTGTCTATGAACTTAATTTAAAGTTAAGCTTTACACCTTGCTTTCCTATTCGTTTGCATAAGCACAGTCCTTCACCAGCAATTTTAACTCCGTTACAAAGTGATCAAAAGTCTCGTTTATACCCTGCATCTTCTCATTAAACTTGTATCTCGCGAATATTGTATTCGTCGTAGGCATGACAAACGCCCAGCGGTAGCGTGTCTATGAACTTAATTTAAACTTAAGGTTTACACCGTGCTTTGTTTCCGCAGTAGCTGCACTTATGAATATGCTTGTATGCGTCACTCGCTTCATATTCTTTTGCTGCCTTTTCAATTGTGTAATGCGTTTTTTGTTCAGCGCTCTTTGGAGCTCTTGCTTGTTCTCTGCATACTGCGTTCGCAGTCAGTTCACATGAGCCACTCGGAGTACATACATCGAAGGTTCTCAGCTGTGCTTGTGCTATGTCGTGTGATCTTGCGATGTCTACGGCTTTATTTAATGTTAGCTAAGACCTGGGACTTAAAAGTTTCTCTCGCAGTTTCGCTGAGTTTGTGCCAAACACTACTCTATCCCTGACCATCTCATCTTCATTTGCATAAGCACAGTCCTTCACCCGCGAATATTTAGCGGCAGCGTGTCTATTGGATTGCCGCTGACGGACGGCCTTATATGGGCAGGCAGTCAATTACGTGGGAGGCGTGCTGATGGAGGGCGCAACTCCTCCTCACGCGGCGACTGAGCTGCAGGCTATGGCCGTATATATGTACGTAAGTAGGTTCCAGTTATGACTGTTATGCGTAGAATTTTGAAATGAAACCTGCCTAACTTTTGTAAGTAAGCTGGGAAGTTAGAGAATTAGTGATGAGTCAGTCAGTCAGTCAGTCAATGAGGGCTTTGCCTTTTATTAGTATATATATTATATATATATATATATATATATATATATATATATATATATATAGTACAGGCCAAAAGTTTGGACACACTTCCTCATTCAATGTGTTTTCTTTATTGTCATTACTGAAGGCATCAAAACTATGAATGAACACATTTGGAGTTATGTACTTAACAAAAAAAGGTGAAATAACTGAAAACATGTTTTATATTCTAGTTTCTTCAAAATAGCCACCCTTTGCTCTGATTACTGCTTTGCACACTCTTGGCATTCTCTCGATGAGCTTCAACAGGTAGTCACCTAAAATGGTTTTCACTTCACAGGTGTGCCTTATCAGGGTTATTTAGTGGAATTTCTTGCTTTATCAATGGGGTTAGGACCAGCAGTTGTGTTGTGCAGAAGTCAGGTTAGTTGGACGATCATTTATTTTTCAACAGGACAATGACCCCAAACACACCTCCAGGCTGTGTAAGGGCTATTTGACCAAGAAGGAGAGTGATGGAGTGCTGTAAATGGTCATGAAAATAAAGAAAACACATTGAATGAGGAGGTGTGTCCAAACTTTTGGCCGGTACTGTATATAAATGGAGACACTTGTGAGGTCCTGTTGCTTTTTGACCTCTCACATCTGCTGATGAACAGCATCTGGTGATGCCACCTATGCGTGGTATCAAATCTCAGTCCGGACTCCTGACTGATGAAATGAGCTACCCACCTCCATTTGAAACTCAAACTAAGGAAATGTTTGAAGACTCTCTTGTTTGGTGAATTTTTGTCTAAGTAATAGCTGTTAGGTTTTGTAAATATGGGAATTGCAACTATCTTATATTTTGTTTTGAGCTGTTCACTTGTGAAAATTAATTGTGTACCCTTGTCCTGTAACACTTGTTCCCAAACAATGATGTTACTTGTTTATGTTGATCTCTTTTGTAGGTCACTTTGAATAAAGGTGTCTTCTAAGCTAATAAATGTATATATTTAATTTTTGCATTCTTGACAGTTAGTGACACTCCTATATTTAGTTTAGCTGAATTTATTGTATGTATTTTTTACTAGGGGGTTCCCCCCTTTTCGCTTCGCTCGCCAACCCCCCCAGTTTGCGCTACACGCAAGCCACTTCGCGTCTCTGCCGATTGCATTGTGAAGAGAGGGGCTGAACGCAACCCAAGGAGATGCGGTCACTCCTCTGAAACCCCCTCTTAAATGGTGATACAATGGGAAACAAATATTTTTTTTTACCTCCACTTTGCTCGATCAGCTGCTGGCTTGCTGCTGCTGTCATGCCGCATGATATGCATCTTGCGCAGCGCTTCAAACATTTGAAAGCCTGTACAGCAGCTGTCCTACTCTTTGTCTTTTATTTCCAGCCGTGGGCGTAGTTAAATCTTTTGGTGTAAAGTCTCGTCTTGTGTGACGTGAGTTCTTGATATTTTTTAGTTTATAATTTAAAAACAGAATTAAGAATCTGAAAATCTAACAACATCACATTAAAGTTCGATAAATTCTGAAAAGATGATACCAAACATATATAGTGTAGGTTTTAAAATAAGCCCAATTTTAAGCGTGACAAAAAACATGACATTAAAAACATGACATAAAATCGTTGCACAAAATTGTAGCACTTTTAGGCCTAGGATTATATATATATATTTTAGATATACAGCAGCTGACTTTCCTAGTTCATTACATAAACTAGTATCCATGCATAATCAAGGGTGCTAAATCTGTTTTATGGCCAAAGCCTATTGTAACAGAAGCAGATGTGTTGCAAAGCTCTGGACAGGATACACTTCCATTACAAGGTATGCTCACTTGCACTTAATAAGAAACAATAAAGGGTCTTTATGAGGTGTGTGGAAAACTCACTCCCTGATGTAGAAACCACATAGCATGGGAAGAACATGCAAAATCCACACATATGTTGACAAGGCAGGGATTTGGAGCTGTGAGTCACCACTGAGTTAACAAAACAAAGACAGAGCTAACCACTGAGCCATCAAGCTAACATATCAACCCAATTTTCAAAGTCAAATCTTGATACAAATTTCAATGTGGTGCCGGTCACCCAGGACCAATTTATGGCTCCTTATTAATCTAATCTGGAATGTAAGAAGAAAACTGAAGTACTTGACAGAAAAACCAATGTGGACACAAGCAAGTGCTAAATGTAGGAAGTCTTGAATATTACAAATCCTGCTGATTCTTCATTTCATGATATGCATACTAGCATTGTGACTGAACCATTTTAAACAAATTCCTGTTGAGAGGCAACCTCCATTATGAAACACATTTTAAAGAACATCACAAATGCTCATGAACTCTAGATATTTGAACAAATTTCAATGTGATTAGTCTGAGGTTTTAATGCCTTATTTTCCGTTCATTCCATGTTTAAACTGTGTTTTATTTTGTTTTTGAGCTTATCAGTTTTTTTACTGCTGCCCTGATGAAGTCATTTTGTGTTCTGTTTTTTGTATGGTCACCATAGTTTTGTGACAATCTCTGCATGGCTGCATCCATATTGTTGATCTGGTTATACAAGATGGCATTACACAGCTTCTGGAATCTGTGAAATGAGTTCACTTTAAAAATCAGTGCCTTTATCAGAAACTGTGGGGACTTTCTGTCAACATTCTGTGGATTATGAGTTCTGATCTCAGACATTTTTGGCATACACTCTATCTCATTCAGGTAACAAAGCCCAAAAATGAAATGTCACCAACTATGTCTAGCACAGCCACCTTTTAAAGAGTCAGATGCGTCTTTAACTAGTTAAACAGATTAATTATTGTGAACCTCCCCAGTTCAATAAATTGGACATAGCAGCATCTACTGTATGTTGCACTAGAAAAGATACAAAAAGTGTCAAAAAATCTGTTAACTTGCATTAGATGAGAAATCCTACAGTGATGACAGAAAACAATAGACTGTTGTGTGCTTAAGCTGACAGGATCTTTAAAGCACCGCTGCTGATCCACCAAAATGAAGCGTAATCCTTTGCAGCTTGTCACATAACATTCTAGGGCTCTGTCATTATCAGGACATACACTTCTATAATTAGAAAAAATTAGGTGGAATGGGATGGCGGCTTTACGTATCCATTATCCTGGGTTTGAATCTTGCCTGTGTGTACCCTGCATGCTACCACTCACACATCTCATCATTACATTTTTTTAAAATATGGCTCGACATACCTAAAAACATTTGTAGACATTAAAATTATATTTGTTAATAACTGGCATGCAATAAAACACTTATTGCAAAAACTGCAAAACTTGTGAAAGTAATGCAGAAATTGCCTTGTTTTTCCTTTTGAACCATTTGAAAGATGGTATGCATTGTGATGTAATGCAGTGTACACCATGCATCTTTGCTTCTCGATGACTGCTATTTCATAAAATTGGGGTTTTAATTTCGTTCACCTTTGAAATCCAATTGCACAAATTTATTGGAGTTGTGGCTATCAGCTATCCAGCTTTTCCATAGGTTGACTTCTGCTTAACTAATTAGACAGTCCCAAAAGGTTAACCTTCAAACAACATGGCTCACCACAGCTAGCTTTTAAAGAACCCTAATATGTCTAATACCTCCTCTAACTTGCTTTTTTGTTTTTTCCATAGGATTTTATATTTATTTGTGAACAAGCTGTATTTACATCAGTAATGGGGAAAGCAGAACATATTTTTTCTATTGTCACACACATACGAGTAGGAAGGAGCTGTATGGACCAAGTGAAGGTAATTCCACACCAGGCCAGGAGGTGGTGTGGTGCACTAAATCCTCTTCTGTTGTCTCTACAGACCAAAAACATGAAAACCTGCCTGATTCACCCATAATGACATCACTTCCAGTTCTGGTACACAGAAGAATGTTACTTCCTGTTTGGGCACCCAGGGGAATGTTACTTCCAGTTCCGCAATGTCACTTCCGGTCATGGCCATTACAGCCGCCATGCTTTAATGAGTAACGAAGGTCAGTTTAGGTCTCGATTCAGTGCACTTGAGTGCTCATTCTAAAGCCTTTTGCAGCCAGGGACAATATATGGGTGGCTGCCCCAAACCTTTTTTTGTGTGTCGAGGCTGTTCATTTCACACTATCTATCAATCTATTGTCACACATGTGCACATGGGAGGCAGTCTAAGGGCTTAGTTGGGATAAAAATTCAGAGACAGGGGTTGATGAACGGTATTAATGCTTTCCCTCCTTCCTCCACAGATCACCGCAAGACAAAACCAACTGACACTCCACCCACTTCCTCATCAACTTCACGCCCTCTTACAGACCTCAGTTCCGATTGAAAGCTTGCCTCTTCCTGTCCTTTTTCCATAAAACCCTAAGCTTGCACTCCCTTCCTCAGTCTATTGTATGACTCAGTCCTTTGTGATTACTTGTTCCAGTGATTCTCTACAGTATATGGGATGGAGTCCCAAAACCGCTATTTGTGCTATTTGTGCTATATATCTATGTAATAGTAAGCATTCTCTATTTATACATAGCTTTCCATATCTATCATTCTTTCTTATACTGTGCCTTTTTATACATCTATCTATATATAGTGTCTTTCAAATCTGTTTGCCTGTCTATCATATCAGTTTGCAACACTTCCCTGCGAGGTAAGAGATGGCGGCATGAGAAAAACTGTAAGGTAGGAGATGGGGAACTTCAGCTGCCTGAAAGCATGAACAAGGACAAACTAGGAACTAGAAGTCTTTGGAAGAAGTTCCAAAACATTGAGATTATATATAAAGAACAATTTACCCCTTTCAGTGATGTAAACTGAAGCTACTATAAAAAAGGACATAAAATATAGAAGTCCAGTTCCGTTCTAGCAGGCAAGGACAAAGGTTCTCCACTAAGAAAACATTAGCAGTACTATCACGTGTGTACAGTTAAAAAAGTGATACCAGTGTGAACCTGCCAATAGTACCTTGCTGCAACAATCTCATCAGTATAGCAATATCTGCTGTCACATTTTTCCCAGCAATATCAAAAATACAGACAGATGACTTAAAATACATTGCAGGAAAGTATTTGATATTGTATGTGCCAGTTAGGAACTCATTCACGAAAGGCAATAAAATTACAAATGAACTCACAACAACCATTGAAAAAAGCAAATGAAAATCAAAAACTAAGGGTGCCACCTTACATGTGTTTCATTGATATAACCTTTGGCTTGTTCCAGTGAGATCTGGGGGCATTGGGTTCTGTCAGATGAAGTTCTATTGGCTTTTATCAGTTGCTAAAGCTCTCTCAGGAATATCTGTTGTGAATTGAGAGTGATGCTGGCTTTATTTGTATTTCAATCATGCATTGCTCCCCCCATGGCAATCGAGTGTCCTTCTGGTAAACTTCTTGTGGCGTCAAGCTTGTTTCACAGTTGAGGTGTTTTCATAGCTCCTCAAAGATGAAGAGCAGATATCATATTATTAAAAACCTAATAATATGAATGCAATTCAAATTCTGATATTTTTCAGGATGGTTTTAGTTAGTAAGATTTTCAAACAAAATAGTAGCTTGATCTTTGATTGAGTGTAAGTAGGCAAACTAGTGTTGAAATCACACCTTGTAGCATTTTAGTATTTAGAAGATTCTTTCCTGCACATGCAACTAACATTCAACACATTGCCATGATAAAATTCATTTTATTGAAAAGAAAACACAAATATGTTCCCAGTTCATAAAACCATTTTGATGAATATCTGATAAATACTCTAGCATAGTTAGTGAGGCTCTGAAATAGTGCAAATAAAAATACAGATTTATATGTAAACCTTCAACTTAATGGACTATGATAGAGAAATAATTTTGATCTCCACTAAACTGCACATTTTAGTTTGCAATATCAAGTTAAGTTTAATGTCTACATATTACAGTGAAATCTGTACTTGCATATCTCATCAGAAAAGATGAAAAAACACAGGGAACAGGCTAAGCTGGTGTAATGGTTACTTCTGCTGATTCACTGTTTCAGGCTGGTGTAGTATAACTGGCAGCATTTTGATCACAGGTGTCACAATTTCACCACACACTATGGATGTGAGTTACTGTCACTACTAGTAATGCTGAATATACAGTATATGAGCTTTGAATGTGTGAATTTTCTTAGTAAACTCTCATTTTTCTCCTACAGTCTCAACGACATTTCTGTTGGGTTGATTGTTTTCTCTTTATTGGCCCAATGTGTTTATGGCAGTCATGCAATGGTAACCAATTTAGTATTGGCTCCTGCCTTGAGCCTCATCCTCTCAGGAAAGGCTCCAGTTCTGCTCGACACAGAATAAGGGAGACAGTGGTTACTGAATGTGTATAGCTGAACATTAAGCTCAGGAACAACATCATAAGAGTGCAGGGTGGGTTTTAGTCTGAAGAGTTCAAAGACACATTGAGGATAGCAGAAAGAAGCCTGTTAGAGACATGTGCATTATGGACTTTGTGGAACACAAAAAGACACCACTGGGAATGTCATAAGTCCTTCAAACAGTATATAATTATTCCTCCACATTCTAGTTTAAAAGAGCAAACGGTTCATGTACACTATCAGAAGAGAAGGAAGAGACCTGAAGTGCAACTTGAAACAATCCATCTATCCACCATTTCCTAACCTGTTTTTGAGTTCAAGGTCTCAAAAGACTGGAGCCTATCTTTGCAGCATCGGGTCAGCAATGAACCTGAAATGGGACTATAGAAACAAGAAGAATGCTGTTAGATAATACAAAATGAAGTGAGTCAGATAAAATGCTTTGGGCAAGGAGGACTAGTGAAAGTGAATAAAACTTTCTTCAGGCAGAACACCATAAAAGATTATGAGCTGTACACTGCTCTATTATGAGAACTATTTTAAAGATTAACTATTCAGATTCTGCAGAAACATTTCTATGACTTTCCTCTTTCATATCACTTCTTACTTGGAGACTCTGCTGCTTTCTCTAAAGAATTCATATTTTCTTCAGTAGATAATGGGTCAAGAAACAACCATGTCCACAGGCTGTTTCTTTTTAAATGAATATAACAGCTGTTGGAAAATGTAAAGACTAATACAAGTAGTACTTCATTACGCCAATCTACAACAATGAAGCATTAAGCCTTTTCAGTGGAATAACATTCTTCACATCTAGAAAAAAAAACATAGGATTGATGATCCAGCCATTTACATACACACATCTGTAATAGGTTTGTGTGCATATGTCTAGTCCGCATAGTCCTCTAAGAGATAAAACTGAGCATTCATCTTTTCGTTTCAGTTCACACTAACAAAGTACTAGTCAGGTACAAAAAACTTCATCTACAGATCCTTGTTGGGCACACTATTAAACACTGAGTCACCAATCAGCCACCCTGCATGTTTTTGAAATACTCAAAGAAACCCAGACAGAAATGGGGAGAGTACACAGTTTTCACACAGCGAGTGACCAGGCTGAGGTTTCAACACAGGACCCTGAAGGAGTGAGGCAGCCATGCTAACTAAGATGGCAGCATGGTGTTCTAAAGTTGAATCTTATATTATATTCTCAAGTCACAATCATGGGGGTGGCAGGGCTGACTTTGGTAGCAGCAAGGGCAGGACAGCCCTGGAACAGCACCAGTCCATCATCACAGGGCACACTTGCGCATATACAATTTCACGGCTAGTTTACAGACTTTAATTAACATAGCCTACATGTGTTGGAGGAAAAAGCTAGAGGAAAAAAAACACCGACGCAGGCGGAACATGCCAAATCCACACAGATGCAGACACTGGCCATGGCATCTGAATCTGGGTTGCTGCATCCAGGAAGTGCTAAGCACTGTGTCACTTCGCACTGAATGCAAGGCATGTAGACTCACTGTATTTTTGAACATTGACACATTGGTAAATGAACATATCCTTGGAAAGCATATATGGTTTTATACATAGTCTTTAATCTGTGGCTTTTTCACCCATTTAATATGGTACTGTATACTGCTTCTAGTCTGAAAAGCTTTATGCTGAAGAAGCCTTTATTTATTTGCATTTGGTTAACTATTTATCACTACTTTTTTGTTCTTTTTCTCATCTTTTTTCATTTTGAAAGATGCAGATCCCAAGAGTGTACTTTCAGAAATAACACTTTTATCTCCATCTCCCGCTCTCCTTTTCTTGCATGCCATTGCTTATAATTTTGAGAAGTAGTGATAACATGCCATTTATTATCATAAGGCCATTTAAAAATGATTAATTTCATCCTGTTATTTGTAGTGATTTTTTTTTAGATTAAAAAGAAAACTTTCAGCCGTGACAACAGGCACTTAACTACTATCATTAGGATTTTTGTTTTAATTATCCGTCACTTTTTGGAGTGATCGATCTTCATTACAAGTTTGAGAAGCTTTTTAATTTGATAATTGCTAAATAGCTGGCAACATCTGGGATTAACCCTTCTACAGCCACTAACCTATCACACTTCTCATGCTCCATTACATTCCTTCCACATCCCCATTTAGTCCTACAATTATCCCCTATTGAGGGCACATTTAGAAGGTTTCCAACAGCCCCCTATATCCAATGTAAGACAGAAAAGTGTCACAGCCATTTAAGGAACGTCATACTGGATTGTTAGATTCAACAGTACTCTTTTGGAAATTCATTGTGCGCAAAATAACAACCAGATGTAGCATACAGCCATTAGTGTTTTAAGAAGGCACTGATTCATTCCTTGCCTTATAATATTTTTTGATCTGCATGGTGACTCATAAAAGTTCTTACCCATAAACTCTAAATAATATTTCTATATTAATCAGTCTTGTACGCTTTCAGTGTCAAGATTATTTGACTTACTGTTATCAGCACATGGGCTCCTCATACTGTATTCTGTAACTACTGTTAATCTATTATCATTTTATTATTTTATCAGTGTCTTGGATACTATAGCATTAAATTTATCTTTAACTTCAGAACAAGTTATAGCAGTCTGGCACAATCGTAAACTGATTTGAGGATTACTTTGGAATTTAAGTGTAATGTTTTCTTTTGTTATTATTTTGTGTCTGTCTTCCTCTTTTGAACTTGTATTAATATTTATTGTTATTTATGTGATGCTTCCATGCTGTCATTTTGTATCAAGATTTGTATAGTGGACAGACAATACCATTGTGTGTGTTTTTGCATAACAGCAGCCTTATTGTCAATTGCTGCTATGTCACAAAATATGTTATCTGTTCTTGCCTATATAAGATGGTGGTGAACTACTTTCAGTGTCTATGTCTCTGAATATTCTTACAATATTTGTGTGTTAGTAATTTGAAAACCAGTTTAAGTAGTCACAATTTTTCACATTTATTTTAGACTTTGGTTTCTGGTTTATGTGCTGTGCTTTGGTGACTGGTATTTGGGATCTTCATTCTCAGTACCCAAGAATCTTTTAACTTCTCTGTTATTGGCTTTAAATCGTCAGAACAGATTGATATCAGCATCAGCATCATACGTACTACTGGACTGCAGCATTTAAAATGACACTGTTACAATCTGTGACACTTGTTTGAACAGTTGTGACTTCACATTATAAAGCACCCTGGAAGGAGTCTGGTGGTCTGTTGGACAAGTGCTATCAGAAACTGGGTCATAGATTCCCTGAAGTGACTTTTTCCTAAATATTAATCAACCATAGCTTTGTGTTTTATCATTTCTGCTTTCAGTGTGGCTACTTCAGTTAATGTGCCTTGAGGTGGATGACTATTCTGATGGGGCTGATCTTCTCCTATTCCCAAGTCTACTTAGATAGATTCTGGCCGCCAATGACCCTGAACTGTAATAACACATAGAATCAGTAAATAGCATTTCCATACAGTTTTGATAATTCACAAAACAGTTTTGATAATTTCACAAAAGCTGCTAACAAAATAGAAGATGCTATTCTCAAAATGGGTTTGTCCAATTTTGTGTTGGTGGGCTAGAGTCTGTCCTGCCAGCACTGGGTGCAAGGCAGCAAACTGCTTTGGAAAGAGTGCCAGCAAAAACCCACATTAACAGTTTGTAATTACCAATTAATTTATAGACACATCTTTAGGGGACATGGAAAAAAAAATTGGAATACCTATGCAGGCATGAAAAGAACATGTAAACTTCCTACAGACAACAACCAAGCTCATGATTCTAAGCCAGGAAGTTGGATTCATTAAGTAGCAGTTCTAACCACCACATGAATGTGTTGCCTGCTCTTCACAGTCCTGCTTTTTGAATCCGCAGCTCCCTTACATAAGCACATCACACTCCTTATGTTAGGTTACTTAGGTGTCTGGTCTGCCATTAGCACTCCTTATACCTAAGAAAATGAACCCGTTACTTCAAGCAACTGGCTGAGCCTGATGATGTAAGACTACATCAATACTCGTATATAAGGAACACTTTTTAATCAGTGTATAACATGAAGTCAATGAAACTTCTGGGACATTGTTCTGGTCAGTTAAGCAGCAGAGGGGTTTTTTAATCAGTTTCAGTTGCTTTGGTGTTAATGAAATTAACAACAGGTGCACTAAAGGGAGAACAATGAGACGACCCCCAAAACAGGAATGGTTTAACAGGTGGAGGCCACTGGCATTTTCCCTCCTCATCTTTTCTGACTGTTTTTTCACTAGTTTTGAATTTAGCTAGAATTTGGTCATTGTCACTACTGGTAGCATGAGGTGATATCTAGACCCTACAGAGGTTGCACAGGTAGTCCAACTTCTCCAGGATGGCACATCAATACGTGCCATTGCCAGAAGGTTAGCTGTGTCTCCCAGCACAGTCTCAAGGGCATGGAGGAGATTCCAGGAGAATGGCAGTTACTCTAGGAGAGCTGGACAGGTCCGTAGAAGGTCCTTAACCTATCAGCAGGACCGGTGTCTGCTCCTAGGGGCAAGGAGGACCAGGATTAGAGCTGCCAGAGCCCTAAAACATAACCTCCAGCAGGCCACTGGTGTGAATGTCTCTGACCAAACAATCAGAAACAGACTTTATGAGGGTGGCCTGAGGGTCCAACATCCTCTAGTGGGCCCTGTGCTCACTGCCTGGCACACATTATCAGACCCTATGCTTGAGCAGTGGGTCCGGGGTTCTCCCTGGTGCATGACAATGCCCGACCTCATGTGGCGAGAGTATGCAAGCAGTTCCTGGAGGATGAAGGAATTGATACCATTGACTGGTCCCTACGCTTGCCTGACCTAAATCCAATAGAACACCTCTGGGAGATTATGTTTCGGTCCATCCCACGCTGTTGGGTTGCACCTCAGACTGTCCAGGAGCTCAGTGATGCCCTGGTCTAGATCTGGGAGGAGATCCACCAGGACACCATCCGTTGTCTCATTAGGGGCATGCCCTGAAGTTGTCAGGCATGCATACAAGCACATGGGAGGGCCATACAAACTACTGAGTACGATTTTGAGTTGCTGCAATGAAATTTTGGCCTAGCCTGCCACATCATTTTTTCATTTAGATTTTTGGGGTGTGTTTCAGTTCAGCCCTCCGTAGGTTGATAATTTTCATTTCCATCAAATGACGTGGCATCCTTTCGTTCCTAAAACATTAAACAGTCCATATCAGTATAGATATCCAGCATGATTTTTTTTCCCTGATCTGATGTGTTTTCAAAGTGTCCCTTTAATTTTTTGAGCAGCACAGGACAACCTATCACACATATTTCGACAAATGAACAGAAAGCTCTAAAATCGCTACGGAATGACAACAGCATCATTATCACACCAGCCGACAAAGGAGGCGCAACTGTCGTATTAGACAAGGAACAATACACCACAGCAATGGAAGAAATGCTTTCTGACACCAACACTTATCAACAGCTGAATAATGACCCAACGAAAACCATGCTTAACAGAATAAACACTACTCTGACCAAACTCGGAAATAACAACCACCTGGATGCACAGAATTATTACAAAATGAAATCCAATGATGCTAACTGCCCTGAATTTTACGGACTCCCAAAAATACATAAAACACCACCGAAATGCAGACCAGGGTTCAGCCTAATAGGTGGGCCATCTTACAACTTGTTAAAAAGACTTTTCCAGTTACTTAAACATTTAACTTATGACTCAGAATATTCGGTGAACAGCGCCGAGTTGGCATTACAATGCTTGAAAGATGTATCCATCGCCGAGGATGAGATCATGGTCTCACTTGACGTTGTGTCGCTATATACCATGATTCCGATTCATCATTCCGACCCCACCATAGAGACAAGAACCAAACTGTCCACTAAAGACATAATGCACCTAATATCACTTTGCCAAAAACTCACTTTCATTTCAACGGCAAATACTACATTCAAAAAGAAGGCATGCCAATGGGATCGCCGTTATCAGGACTTCTAGCGGAACTGGTAATGCAGCGATTTGTAAACGTGGCTCTATCCCAGTTCACACCCAAAATTTGGATACGCTACGTGGACGACACATTCGTCATACTAAAAAATGACCATCTGAATGAGTTCTTCAACCACATCAACACAATATTCCCTGCAATCCAATTCACCATGGAAAAAGAAATAAACCAACACATCAGCTTCCTGGACATCTACATTGAAAGAAATAATGACGCCACCCTGACCACAAATGTTTACCGTAAAGAATGCTACGCAGACAAGATATTACACTTCGCCAGCAACCACTCGGTATCTCATAAACGGAGCTGTGTTAAAACGCTATTCAGAAGAGTCCACACCCATTGTAATACGAAGGAAACAAAAATGAATGAAAGACGCTACCTCTTCCATCTTTTCACTTCAAACGGATACTCAAAAACATTCATTAATCGAAGCTTACACAGAACACGCCAAAAACTCAGCAAACAATAGACTTGAACCAGAACCCCCACCCCACCTGGCACTCACTCCCTTATCACCACAAGGTGTCTGAAGGTGCAGCACGTATCCTGGCCAAGTCAGGCATTATAATAGCACAAAAACCCACGAACAATCTGTGCACGGTCCTCTTTAATGCTAAAAACAAGAAATCAACAGCAGAAACACGAAACGCAGTTTACAGCATTCCATGCAGTTCTTGCCCAGCGGTATACATAGGACAAATATAAAAAGGATCGCAACACATATACAGGAACATCGCAACGCCGTCAGATGAAAGGACACACAATCACTGATCTATACGCATACTAAATCAACAGGACATACATTTAACTGGGACAATGTACAAGTAAAATTTAAGGCCAGTACTAAAAGTGCAAGAGAGCTGGCCGAATCTTGGGAGAACGCCATCAACAGAATCTTGGACATGAATCCAGCATATGCAAACTTAAGAAGAACATAATAAATAAAACTTTACACCTGATACCCTCCCGCCACGATCACACTGACTTAGCCACCTCCCTATATACTAATAAAAGGCAAAGCCCTCACTGACTGACTGACTGACTGACTGACTGACTCATCACTAATTCTCCAACTTCCCGTGTAGGTAGAAGGCTGAAATTTGGCAGGCTTATTCCTTACAGCTCACTTACAAAAGTTAAGCAGGTTTCATTTTGAAATTCTACACGTAACGGTCATAACGGTCAACAACGTCCACCATGTTGAACTTTCTTATTTATGGCCCCATCTTCTCGAAATTTGGTAGGCAGCTTCCCTGCACTAACCGAAACCAATGTACGTACTTATTTCGGTGGTATGATGCCACTGTCGGCCGCCATATTGAACTTTTCAACAGTCTTTGTTACTTATGGGCCCATCTTCAAGAAATTTGGTACACGGGTTCCCAACGCTAACTGAATCCTACTTACGTACATATATACGTCCATAGCCTGCAGCTTGGTCACCATGTGAGGCGGCGTTGGGTCCCCCATCTCAACGCCTCCCACGTTGTTGGCTGCCTGCCTATATAAGGCCGTCCGTCGCTCCAGTCTCTACATTCCCTTCCTTGCTTCGCCACGGGATTCACGTCTCCCTGCTGATAACTACAGCCTTTTTGTTTAATCCACGGCTTC
>JANRMT010062854.1:105401160-105534163 GCA_026402145.1 Polypterus bichir lapradei | reverse complement strand
ATACACAGTAGAGTCTCGCTTATCCGACATAAACGGGCCAGCAGAATGTCGGATAAGCGAAAATGTTGGATAATGGCAGGTGTTAAGAAAAAGCCTATTAAATGTCAAACTTTGTTATAATTTTACACATTATGAACCTAATAATCATGTTTTACAACAAAACAACAGAATAAATTAACTGAAATGAACTTACAGTTAAAGAATTGTATGGAGTTAAATACAGTATGTACTGTACTTAAAAAGTTCAGTCCTGTGATGATTTAAAGACATTTTTGATTGTAGTCTGCTTTCCTGACGAGTGCCATTTCTTCGCTGTCAAGTCTCACCATCTTTGCAGCATCATTATGTCGATTCCTGTAGCAGCTTCTTGTTGCTCAATGTAATTAATTGCAGTTTCTAGAGCCTTAACTCCGTCACTCATATAGTCAACATCTGTACGAGCGTATACTGTTTACTACAGCATTGTGACTGCGTGTGTGTGTGTGTTTGTGCTGTGACGTGCGAGTCCCCATCTTGTATCCGAAAACTAGAAGCTGAGTCTCAGTACTTTTAGCAACACCAGCTTTATTCAACTTGAAACAACAACAGCACGGTTATTTATTTTAACAGGATCTGCCACTCTCCAATACACAGACACAGCAGTCAGGCAGGGTCGGGGGAAAGTAACACTGTGCCCTGCGCATTTATAATGTTCCTTGTTCCTTGTATCACCCATCGATGGCAGGCGCTTATAGCATGTCCGCGATCTTTTCGGATTGGCCTTTATGGCGAACTGCTACAGCGCTGGGAGACTGTGATTGCTTTAGGATGCTTTTCCGCGTGTCGTCCCGTTGGGTGGAATCCCACAAGAGTTTAGAAACTCACTCACACCAGCCATGATTCTTTTCAAAGGTAAAGTGCAGGTTAATTTGCTTTATTTATTTTTAGTTTATATTATGTATTAATCATTTTTATATGAATAGTTTTGGGTTGTGGAACGAATCATCTGAGTTTCCATTATTTCTTATGGGGAAATTCGCATTGATATACTGTACGAGTGCTTTGGACTGCGAGCACATTTCCAGAATGAATTATGCTTGCAAACCGAGGTTCCACTGTAATTAGCTGCAGAAGAGTCGGGAGCAACAAAAAACAGACTACGCTCACGCTCGCAACTTGCAGTTCTTGTTGCAGATTGATGCTTTTTTTTTTTTTCTGCGGTGGGACGTTGGATAATACGGAATGTTGGATAAGCGAAGGTAGGATAAGCGAGACTCTACTGTATATATATATAGATACATATCCACTAACTACTTTGTAGGCAAGCATCGAGGATTTGAATTTAAGGCATGCCACTACAAGAAGCCAATGTAGTGATTTAAGGAGAGGAGTGGCATGTGCCTGACTCGACTGGTTGAACATCAGATGTGCCATTGTATTTTGAATCATCTGTAGCTGCTTGGTGACACATGCCAGTGCTTCTGCCAGTGGAAAGCTGCAGTAGTCCAGCTGTGACAAGACCAGAGCTTGGATCAGAAGTGCTGCATATTTTCTCAGGTACGGTCTGATTTAGTGGATATTGTACAAAGTGAACCTGCAAGTCCTAGAAACCGTATCAACAAAGTCGTTGAAGGACAGCAGGTCATCAATCACCACCCCAAGGCATCATACCAACTTGGCAGGCATTAGTGACAATCAACGAAGCTAAATAGTGATGGGGTGCTGAATAAATGAAGCTGGAATAACAAGACAGTCTGTCTTTATCAAGTTGAGCTGGGGATGGTGTTCCTTCATCTAGGTTGCAGTATGAGATATGAAGACATTCTAGATGGCACCATCTGGAGGGAATGACAGTTGTAGCTGTGTATCATGAGCATAGCACTGATAAAAGAAACCATAGGGCAAGATGATAGATCCTAGTGAAAAGATGTATAGGGAGAACAGGAGAGGGCCCAACACCGATCCTTGGGGCACCTCCATGCTTGCCTAGTCCACTCAAACATCTCTTCACGCCAGGACACATGATAGGATCTGCCCAAGAGGTAGGACTCAAATCACCCAATGGCAGTCCCAGTGATGCCAAGTTCAGAGAGTGTGGCAAGGAGGATCAGGTGATTAATTGTGTCAAAGGCAGAGGAGAGCTCTAGCAGGATAAGCACAAATGACATGAATATGGAAAATGTCAGAAATGAAAGTAAATCAAGTAATGAAGATAAACGGACCAGGGGGTATTTTTCATACGTGGATTACTCGTTTAGCCGGATGTAATTGTTGACGATTTGGCATGATCCTGGATCTATCGGTTTTCGAAACTCTTGCTGGATGTGTTGTCTTAGCAGCATGTAAACAAGGATTAGCTCACACACTTAATCAGTGTCCGTGCATGGAATTCATTCAGTCATGGCTTCGTCGTTCATGAATGAGCGACCAATTGATATCGGTGCGCAAATTATAAGAAGAGAATTTCATATAAAGAGGGTTTTGCGCGATTGACAAGATCCTTTATTGCTCCCAGAGGAAATCTTTTTGAAAGAGCCAGGGGGGAATATTGTACCTCAAAGATTTATTAGCACCTTATATTCGAAGTCAAACTAGGCGAAGTCGGGCTCTCACAACCACACAGTATACATTGCTTTGAGGTTTTTTGCAAGCGGCACTTTTTTTATATACTGTAGGCGATGCAGAAAATCTATCTAAAAGTGCAGTTTGCCAGGCAATTCGTAAAATCTGTTTGGCTCTGAAATATTTCCTTCAGGTTTTCATGGTGTTTCCTGGACACCTGCGTGTGCAGACAATAAAAGAGGCGTTTCATGCCATTGCAGGTTGGTAATACACAGGCAAAACACCCACAGTTCCATAAAGAATCTCACAATCAGCCTTACATTCTCATTACCCAGGATTTCCAAATGTAATTGGAGCACATGGGACTGATCAGAGTGGAGTTTGATCAAACATTATTTGGAAAATTTACCTCTCCTCCTGATGAATAATCAGGTACAGTGTCTTCAGGAAATATTTGACATTCGTCAATATCTCGTCAGACACAGGTTCTAGGAATATAAAATTCCCCGCAACTGACCCAACAAAAAAAAGAGGGCTATATGGAACATACCTATGGCACACATTGAGGACAAATATATGCAATGACCATCCTTTACCTGAAATGAAGTGACCACTGCATCCTGCCACTGGTTCTGAGGAGGAGCTTCCCCCTGGAATGCCCTCAGAAACAGGGTGATGGGCATTTTGCTGGAGAGCCAACTCTTCTGCAGGGGTTAGGTCTGGACCGCGTGGACCTCCACCTGTTTTTTGATTGTCTGCCTTCTTATTAGCTTTGAAATTAATGTTTTTTATATTATATATGATTCTTTATGTCAACAGTTCTTTAAATAATTATATACCAATATTTACCAGTTTGAAATATATTCTTGTACTTCACTTTAACCTGTTCCCATGTTCTCCTTGTGCTCATGTTTGATATGGAATTATGACATATTAAATAATAATCTGACACATAGGAAATGAAACGCTGCATTCAGTAAGTACAATGCACACTACTTACGCGTTTAATTTGTCGGCCACTTTTTGCCAGCCATCTTTTCTGGTTTGATATCCTTCGAGTAAAAAGTCCTGCTCTGCCTGTGTGAAAAAATGCACCCGTTCTTTCATCATTTTGTTGCATCCTATCAAGAACTTGCTGATCGTGTTTTCAATACTCAATATATTTGGGCTTTTCAATCAGCACGGACATGCACAATCATCTCGGATGATTAAATCCAACTAGACTAATCTACTACACAGCTGCGTTTGAAAAACCGACTTATCCCAGATGAGTTTCACCGGCATTAACTCATCCAAGATGAGGCATCTGATCTTGGATGATTTAAGCAACGTACAAAAAATACCCTCCAGTTCTGGGTGATCTGCTCAGATACCACCATGACAGCCTACTGTGGGTTAGCATGGTTCCTGCAGCAGCCAATCCACAGAAAGCCTCTCTATAATCTATAATGAACACTTTTTAAAAGTTGAATCCAGTATCTTCATCTTTCAATCCATCTATCAATACATCTACTCTTCTTCAAAGAACCCTATTTAGTCCAGAGTTTATGATCACAGTCTGATTTTATTGTAAATTCTAACTTTCAAATTGGGTTGAATTAGTAACATGAAGTATAATTATGTGCAAATTATACCAAACAGACAGAACTGGCCTTTAATATACAAGCTTTTATTTATACAGAAATCACACACACACACACACAGATTTTATTTTATAAAAAATAAAGCCATTAGTCACAGATGTTACATCTTGCATAAACAATCTTGCAGATGAGCTGCACACTAACTGTTAACTCAAGAATATGCTGGGAAAAGGTATAAATAATTACTTTTGTTTTTCCCTCAGTATTCTTATATATTCCTCAGTGATGGATTGAGCTTCTTGCGGGGGCGAAACTTCTTTAAACACAGAGAGCACACTTGCCAAGATAACAGAACATAGGTGACCTTTATTTCTTCTGAACCCAGACACACTTCACTACTTCTTCATAAACATGAACTCTGCGATAAACACGGACAACCTGTCAACCACATAAAATTAATCAGTTATAAATTTTATATAGTAACATTAATTGCAAGCACTAGTACAAGATGGTTTATAAGATAGCTTTAGACAGCAAAGTGGTAAATGGGTAAATAGTCAGATAACAAGCAGAGCCAGAAAATGTCCTAGGGTGAAATCAGAATAGAAAACCAAGAACTTAATGTTCACTAGAAGTGGAATACATGACACATAGAGGAGAGCACAGAGTGAGCCAATCCCTTGTGGTGTTTGTTTGCCATCTTTGTAATCAAATAGAAAACTCGATCTGGGGTGCACAGTGAACAGCTGATGATGATGGAACTGTAACCACATTCAAGATAATACTCAAGAATAATTGATTCCTGTTACATCAATATGTACTCTAAATTGATCACGTATGAGTAACTGTGTGTATGTGTGTGTGTGTGTACTGTGATGGGCTGGCTCCTTGTCCATAGTTCCTGCCTGGTTTCCAGTACTCTCACATTAGGTATTGGTTCCCCATGATTATGTACTGGATAAATAGTTAAGGATGGATGTGTAAAATAATGTGGGCATGGTAGCATAGTAATAAGCACTACTGCCTCACAACTTCAGGAGACTAGGACTGAATCCTAGCCTGGATACCATCTGTACAGAGTTTGCATTTTCCCATTACCTCCATTTTTTTTTTTTTCTACATACTCCAGTTTCATCACTATACCCTAAAGAAGTGTGTTAAATAAATTGGATTGAATAAAGAGGGAGTGGTTGAGTGAAATCTCTGATGGACTATTTAATTTTGTGTGAATGTTAAGTTAAATTTCCCAGCATCACTGACAAGGGTCGTTTTGCTTAAATGCACTTTATCAGCATAAGCCTCTCATGTTTTTTCTTCAGCAGGCTCTTTCCTTCCTCTCAATTGCATTAATAACTTTGACATTTCCTTTCCTTTGGCCGCTTTGTCAGTAAAGGAATTCCGCATCTGCTAATTGACACGGGATTCCATCTTTCAATCTGGTGGATACTCTGTGAAATGAGGGAAAGCCGCCTATCTGTTGTAACCTCTGCCTCAGTTCAATCCAGCTTACAAATATAACTCATTGTGTGTGAGTCAGCACACACTTCAAAATAGGGTTCCTAAATGGCAGCCTAGATTTCAGTCTCAGTAAGATTACCACCAGCTGGAGATTCTTCTTACATATATATTGTGCAAAAATGAGGCTATTAAAAAGAAAAGATAAGAGAGATGTGTGTGTGTACATGGTGCTTAAGATGAAAGGCGTTAATACAGTAGTGTCAAACATATTCTTGTGCAGTTCAGGATCCTGGATACCGGAAAATGCTTGAGAAAAGAAGGTGGTCTAGAATGTAAAGTTGACAGATGGCTAAGCCATGGTGGTGGATTTTGAACACTAGAAAGGCCAATGAACACAGTAGGAGCCACAAAATAGATAAGAGTTAAGAAACACGTGCCAGAAGACAGAGTGTTTGTAACGATAAGAGCAGAACAGAAACAGAAAATAATCTAAACTTCACAGCAAGGCAAGAAGAGCCAGAAGGTGGAGTCATTTTCTTATTTAAGGTCATTCTTTTCACATAAAAGCAGGAGTGAAGACAAGATTAAAACTAGATTCATAATGGAAAAAGATGGAAGAGAAAAATATGATAGAAAAGCATTTTAACAGATATATGCCATTCAATTCAGCTTATTATTATTATAAAGTTCACCTCTAACATCAAGAATATCAGCAAAAATAAAGTGATGAGATTCTCCCAGTAACACTATAGGACCGGTGGAAGGGGTGTTGCCTCATTTGGGAGATGGTGGAGGTGATTGGCTTGTTGACTTATAAAGATTCATTAGTGTTGTTGCATTTTTTTCCTATTTTAAAAAAATCTCTGCAATAATGCTGGTATTAAAGCACACATCTATAAATATTTGCCTATTTTAACTCAGCTAGCGTTACCACAGAACTTAAAAAGGTTTTTATTCTGCATTATTAGTGCATACTATACAAAGTATTATGACTGAGGAATGCGGACTACAGACTCTAAATAATATCCAGTTACAAATGTATGTGGTAGCAGTAATTTACAAAAGATACAATGCATTTGTGTTCTTTCTTAGCTGGAGATGTTAGGCTAGTCACTCTTTGTTTGAGGGCTGTATTTTATGCCTGACATATGTGTGAGTTTCACATAGTCACATTTTCTATCTTTTTTCAATAAAACTGATGTGATTGTCGATTAAACAAAGCACACTAATCTACAACTGGGAAGGATCTAAGTGGATCAGTGTGTACAGCATAATGTCTGCATAAGGTGAATAAATGAGAAATTAGCCATTTCTAAAATACATGATAAAGATTTTTTTAAGAATAAGCAAGGACATCTGCACTGATAGCATTAAAACAACTGACAGGTGAAGAGAATGACATTGATTATCTCATTACAATGGCACCTGTCAAGGGGCGGGATGCATTAGGCAGTGAACAGTCAGGTAATATGCTGGAAACAGAAAAAATGGCACAGATCTGAGCAACTTTCACAAGGGACAAACTGTGATGACTAGATGACTGGGTCAGAGCATCTCCGAAGCAGCAGGTCTTTTAGGGGGGATACCAGTATGCAGTGGTTAGTACCTACTAAAAGTGGTCCGAGGAAAGACAACCTATCAACTTGTGAGAGGATCAAGCTGCCCAGGGCTCATTGCTTCACATACAGTAGGAACCAAAGGCTAGTCCATTTGGTCCATTCCCACAGAAGAACTAAAGTAGTGCAGATTGCTGCAACACATAATACTGGCTATGAGGGAATGGTGGCATTGCAACTTTCTACATATAGGGGTTCATAGCCACATACTGGTCAGAGTGTCCATGCTGACCTCTGTCCACCACCGAAAGCACCTGCAATGGGCATATGAGCATTGTCAGGGATGCCAGGGGCGACGACCCGGCCGGGACGCCCTGAAGGACCGGAAGAGAGTCTACGCCCTGGATCACGTGGGGGCCACCACCCTGGATGCTTTGGGGACCACGGGTAGAGGGCCTGGAAGCCCAACCCTGTAGGGGCCCATGGTCACCGCCAGGGGGCACCCCGATGCCTTTGGAGCCCTGGACCTCAGCACTTCCGCCACACCAGGAAGTGCTGGGGGGAAGAGAAGAAGGGACACTCAGAGAGCTTCCGGGGGTACAGCCGGCACTTCTGTCACACAGGGGCGTGTCGGTGGGTGATTGCCGGAATTCACCTGGAGCACATCCGGGTGCTAATAAAAGGGGCCGCCTCCCTTCATTCGAGGCAGGAGTCGGGTGGAGGCAGGACAAGGCAGGAGAAGAGAGAGTAGAGGCGGCCCGAAGAAAGGTGTTGTGTGGCCAGGACTTTGGGGGGTTTGTGTGTACATTAGACTTTTGTAAATATTGTCAATATACGTGTGGTGATGGAAAAAGAACATGTCTGCCTGTCTGTGTCCGGGCCACGTTCACAGCATCAAAATTGGACCATGGAACAATGGAAGAACATGGCCTGGTTTGATTAATCACATTTTGTTTTAGTGGATGGTTAGATGTGCGTGCATCATTTACCAGGGGAAAAGATGGCAGCATGAAGCACTTTGGGAGGAAGGCAAGCTCATGGAGGTAGTGCAGTGCTCTGTGTAATGTTCTGCTGGGAAACCTTAGGGTCCTGGTTGTTGTATCTAAAATAATTACTTGCTAGACACTTTTTTCAAACAAATGTTCTCCTTTAAATTATTCTGTCCTTTCCAACGAACCCTTCACCCTGTTAACCACATACACTTATCCAAATCCCACCAATTGGCCTCATACATATTCAACTATGTACACACCCTAACTCTTAAAGAAGCATGGGGTGCAAATATGAACACAACATCCCCCCTTCCCCTTCGCTTTCACCTTCAACCTTCTTTACACTGTGCCAATGTGGGGGAACCCAAGCTGCTTGGAGTGGATAAAAGATCTGTGAGAAAGCAGGAGGAAGCTTGGAAGATACTCCCAAGGAGATGGTTTCTGGTGGAAGGGGCTGCCAGGTGAGGGCAGAAGTCCCTAGAGGAGTCTTTCTGGCTGATAACAGTGGTGGCACTGCACACAGGTGGTTAGCATGCCAGCGAAACAGATCTGTTAGCAGGAAAGTGGCAGAAACAAATTACCTTAGAATTTGAAAGGGATCCAACCAGTAAGACTAACTTGTTCTTTCAATTTACATACTTTTTTCTTACTCATTCACAAACTGCCATTCTAGGTGACTTCACATGCTTGGCCCCGTCAAATTTGATTTCGTTCTGGGATTCTAAGATGCTTTTCCCTGCTCTTGTGGGTGTCAGGGCCCCATTCCCAGGTCTGGACTTTGCTGCTAGTTGAGTCAAAGGCAATTTAAATTCCCTGCCTATCATTAAGGAAACAGGAGAGATGCCTGTTGTAGTATGCCAGGAAGCTTGTGTATGCAGCAGGGTTAGGTGGAGGGCATCAACAAAACTCATCCCTTCTACTGAAAATGCTTTGATGCCCTCTTTCAGTCTTCAGTTTAGACGTTCCACTCCTCAATTAGATTCTGTGTAGTATACGCTTAATAATAATGTTTTTGAGAAACAAAGTAAACACTGATGATGAAAACTTGTGTCCGTTGCCTGTTTTAATAACACTTGGTAAACCCCATTGGCTAAACAGGTGGCTTATAGGATGTATGATTGAATGTGTCTTAGCTTAGCGTGATGGCCTCGGGCCATTTTGAATACAAATTATGTGAAGGTTTCCACAAATATGTATTTCTAAGTGTTTCCGAGGTGATGCCAGCCATGCCACATGTTTCAAAGAAGCTTGTGTAGGTTTTACTGTCGTGCTGCCTTAATAGACAGGCAGAATAGTCCTAAGCTAGCAGTTCCATATCACAGTCAATATTTGGTTACCAGTGTTGTTTTATTTATCCTCACAATCCCAAGATGGCCCACATGAGCCATGTGAAGTACTTCTTGCCTGTGGGCTGTGTACCACAATGTCATCCAGATATATTGACATGCCAGAGATGTGACATGATCTTTTGAACACAGCTTGGAGCTGAGCTTAATCCATAGGCCATTCATGTGATTCTGAAGAACCCAGGTGATTAACAAAGGCAGTCAGTTCCCAGCTAGTGGTATATAATGGCATATGTAAATAACCCTGTGCAAGGTACAGTTTGCTAAAACAGCAGAGCACTAAAAATGCTTTGTAAACTCCTCTGTCTTAGGTAGTGGATATGTGTCAGGAATTATAGCTTTATTAACTAACCTGAAATCTACACGCAAAGTAATTTTGCTATTCTTTTTCCGTGTAGTAACAAGGTTTGATATCCAGGGTGAGGCATCAACCAGCTTGATAAGGCCAGCCTTCCGCAGCCCTTTTAACCACTAGAGACCCCCTCTCGTGTTGCTAGCAGAATGTGATGATGGGGCTGAATCATGGAGGAAATGTCAAGGTTAGCTGTTGGCTTGTGGACAAAAGCAGTAATGAAGCTAAGGCTGGAAATCTCTGTAGCAAGGCATCGGACACTTGCAAAATTTGGAAGCCCTCAAATTTAGAGACTGTAAAGCATACAGTATGGAAAAATTCAGGCCCTGTTATGTTGGCTTCTCCCTGTTTGCGATGTGGAAAAAACACTGCTGAAGGAGTACAAATATTGGCCCTATCCAGTGAGTTGAACAGCTGCAGGTTTTAGGGGCACATGAGAAAAAAATGCTCAAAGTGATTTAATTTAATATTGACACCCTAGCTCCAGTTTTCAGTAAGACTGAAATTTCCACACCACCCACCATCCAGATGCAGAGTTTCAAGAAGGGTGCGTCCTACTACTACAAAATTAATAGGTTGTAGAGAATGATGACACACATACTGTACCTACATGCAGACTCGCATGAAGTTATAGGTGCAGGAGTTGACCAGCACCAATGCGCAAAGTGATTCAGTTTGCTACTGCAGTGGCATTGCTGACCTTGTGTGGGACATGTGGCTGCCCTCATATTATGCTGATTTGACCTACAGTTTGAGTGGCATTGCGATGTGGTCACAGCTGTGACTTTGTGCACCAGCATTGGATTTAAAGTTTCTGTGTGCACCACCTGTAACATTTGTGCATCTGACACAGCATTTTCTGTTTGCTTTCCTAGTGACACCATCTTCTTTTAAATGAGGTCATCAGATTCAAGAATCAGCTTTGCATGCAGTTGATGACAATTGATCTTCTCTATGATTTGTTACAGATCATTTAGTTTTGCATGGTGCCAAATGTATAACACCATGCCTATTTGTATAAACCTGAAACTTACTGAGTAATCGACTCACCTGGCTGCTGAGCTCTTTGATGAAAATGAAAGCTGGGCACAATGACACTGTGACACAAGCGGAAATATGCCGCTAACACTACTTTTGCTGCTGCACACGTGGGCGCCTCTGGTTGAAGAATGGAGAAAATATACTAGCCCTCTTCTCCCAACAGGGTAATAGCAGAGGCCTCTTCTAGCTACAGCACAACCATTTCTTAAACATCAAGGGCTAACAAATATAATTCAGATGACTCAGTCCACCTTTGCCAGGGCACAAGTGGCTTTCCTGGGACAATCAGGAATGGGCATGTAGATGGTAACACGAATTTAGCCTTCATCTACCAAAATGTTGTATCCAAAAGAATACTCGCTAAACACGTTTTCCAACCAAACATTCACTCTTTATTTATTTTCTTTTTCCTACCAACTCCTCTACGTCATTAACCACGCCCATTTATTCAAATCTCTTCGACTTGCCTCATACATACTCAACTATGTACAGACTGTAACTCTCAGGAAGCACAGGATGCAATTCTGGACATAACACTGGCAATTATGTGGATGTTTCACATATGCCACCAGCTTAAAGATTGTTGCAGACCACATACACTATCTCATGACAACAGTACACCCTGATGGCAGTGGCCTCTTTCAGCAGGATAATATGCCCTGCCACAGTGCAAAAATTGTTCAGGAATGGCTTGAAGAACATGAAAAAGAGTACAAGGTGTTGAGTTGGCCTCTGAAATCCCCATATCTCAATAAAATCGAATACTTGTGGGAGTGCTGGAATAACACACCCAATCCATGGAGGCCCCAGCTTACAATGTACAGTACATTACTTACTTCTACCATCTTGGTTCCAGATACCACAGGACACCTTCAGATGTCTTGTGGAGTTCATGCCTTGACAGGTCAGAGCTGTTTTGGCAGCACGAGGGGGACTTACACATTATTAGGCAGGTGATCTTGAAACTGTAACAGCAATTACCCAAAGTAAGAGAGTAATGCGTAGCTCCTCTTTTATACAGTCCAGTATTTTAGATGCTGTGGAAGAATATGGAGGGAATAACATGCCAGGGCATGAAAATATATGACTCGAACAAGGCAGGCAAAGATAGAAAACATTTGAAGGGAGTTCTACATCAACGTGATTCTGAGAGGAGAAGGTTTGTGAAAATAGTCCTTTGCAATTTTATTAGAATAAACAAGCAAAGGTAGAAACCAAGAACAGTGAACGTAAGACAAGTAAATGGGAGGCCTTGTACAAAGGATTCAAAAGAAAAGTTGAAGAACAGCATGCTGAAAGCGAGGACATGGCTTCAATAATAAAAATCTAAAAATAATTTAAAAGAAATATTTTCCTTACCACAACCAGGTCAATGGCAGTGATTGCCTGGCTTCCCATTCCTCTTCATCCTTTGACCTTGTGATGACACTGAGCAGTGTAACATGGCATCACAATATATTGAAACAAGTATGAAAATGTACACATTTTATAACATTACCATGCTTCGGAAAATTAGGTAGCTGTTTTGAAAGGTGGAGAATTTTTCTTTTTATGTACAGTATTTACTTCATTAAAAACAGAAATATCATTTTTATTAAATATTTTTGTAATGAATCATAACCAAAAGTAAGTGATTAATGTAATGTAATTATGTCTGTTAGTAGAGTACATGAAATACATGATTTTTTCGCATTCTACACTATCATACAGTTAAAAAGCAAGCCCAGACAGGTTTGTGGTGACTTTCTAAGACACCAGATTCAAACGTGACATTGATTGATTATACTGTTGTTTGTTGTTGGTTGTCGAATGTCTATAGCTAGTTGTAGTTTGCATTATTTTAACATAACATTTTTGAATGAAGTATCCAATGGAGGGTTAAAATTGATGTTGTCATTGGCGGTAACAATTTTGACTATAATGATTAAAATGTTATTATGCTGCTTTGCCTGTAAATTATAGTGTCAGTGAAAGACTGAATCTTTAAAATAAAAAATAAATAAATAAAAGTCATGGGGTTGTTTCTAGTGTAATATAAAAGGTGAGTATATGTTTATTTACCATATGCTGTACATAACCTCTTACTGACCATGTTTAGAGGCTTCCTTTCCCCATCCTCTTGTTTCTAGTTAAAGTGACTTGTCCTTATCTCATTTACATTACTTACTTTTATGATTGCAAAAATCAGTTAACTTACCTGGCACCACTTAAGAAGTAGCTGTAAAAGTTAGTGTTGTAGAGATTTGTGCAAGGTGACACTGTGCTCTCACCTGCATGTGTGACTCTACTGCTGTTTTAGTAACACATATTGAGGATCCGATGTGATATCAAATATAGAAAATGTACAAGTTAAATAAAACTCTCTCATGGTAAATCTGAAACCTTATATGAATCAGTATTTGAGGTTGCACAGAAGGTTTCTCAGTTTAAACATAGACAGTTCTGAAAATTTGCCAATGCTTCTTAAATTTTAGTTTTTCAAATTACAGACAGTTTTACAGCATGCTATATTGATGGCATCTCAATGTATACGTATCTTTCTCTGTAAATTTCCTTGAACAATAAGTGCCCCAAATTTGAATAAAAATGGTCTACTGGGAGCCAAGTTGTTTCATGTGGATAGACATACCTGACTAAGACAGATGGTATTTTTAACATTTTATTTGAACGGACCTAAAGGCAGATGTACCACAGACTAACCCCCCAATATGAGCCTGACTCCCACTGTATGATGTACATATCATAGAGCTTCAGATTAGTCTTGGGTGCAATGTATTAGTAGATAACACAAGATGTGACGGGGTAAGTTGGGTTGTACCTGTGGTTTAGTATCATAAATGTGTTTTTTTCCTATACTTTCTACACACGGAATGTTTTGGCTTTCCTCGGTTGCTGTATTATGTGCTCTGTATATTTATAGCTTTCTGTTATCAATTAATAAGTGAGTGCTGTATAGTAGCAGAGTGATTAGTACTGCTACTTTAAAGTTTCAGGTACCAGTGTCGGATTCCTCAAGGAGTAAACATGTCCTTTCAATATCAGAGCCCAACTGAAAGTGATATATCACTTTGACAGTGCTTTAAAATACAGATATTAAGATCAGGAAAACATGCCAGTACAGAAAGGATGTGCTTAGTTTCCTTTAAATGTCTATTTACACTCCCAAATATAAATAACGGAAGAAAGCTCATGAAACAGCACATCATCTTAAGTGTGGTCTTTGATTATCATCTGTATCCTATTCAGAGGAGCAGAAAGCATTATCCTAGGCACAGGAAGCTGCAGATATCTCTTAACTTTAGATTATTTGATAGCACTTCACAGATTACAGTCTCACAATGCTGTAACAAATTTATAGCTGTAAAGCAAATTTGATCATTTTCATAGATAAAAGTACAAATTTAAAGTGAAACACAGATGCAATGAACAATTTCAGCATAGCTGATGGCATTCCTGGAGAATGCAGATCTCTGGGTAGTCCAGAGATGATTACTTTTATTTGTTCATAGTCAAGGATTAGATTTCTTGAGACAATACTGGTGAATTCACAGTTTTACCTTCTTTCAAAACTTCATCAACCAATTACAAATGGCCTTTCATTTATTATCCATTTTTTTGTGCACAGGACTTCCAGACATGATGAAAAGGGGGTGCCCCCAAAATCACTGACAAAGTAGGCCAGGACCTTCACCGTCGTAATGTACCCTCGCCCCTAGGCAACCAGTGCCCAACTACTTTACGTAGGCTTCAGTCTTTTCGGACTGAAAATTAGAAATTGGCTGTAAAAATTCAAAATATAATCAACATTCCAAAATAAATTAAAGATGTCTTACAAGGGATGGAAAAACTTAAAACATTGGCTTGTAAAGACAACGCATTAGGGAATCTTTAAAAATTAAAAATTAAAATTAGTAAGAAGAAGAAAAGCAAAAAGGTGGGGTGTCCCATCCATTTACTTACTGTTTCAATCTTTCTTTCTTCTTTGACTTTACAGATGTTGGCCTTACTTTCTTCCAACAGGTGAGTGTTCACTGCACTCTCCTCCTGACCCTGCTACATTCAATTAGCCTCTGACATGTTGGTGGCTTTAAACCAAATCCCAAGATCACTATACCCCAAAATAATTATTGGAAATCAGATGCTTCATTTCATTTACTCTGATTGACACCATACTACAACCCCATCTAGTGGCATCTGATGCCCCAGAACCTCTGACCTGTCTGTTGGCTTTATAGTGCCAAGACTCCACGGCAATTTCCTAGCTGCCTAAAATATTTGAGGAATGGTACATATTTTCCCTTTCTAGCCAGAAGGTGTTCTAACCTCTCATGTGCCCTTCTTGGCCTGAGTCTCACTCTGATCAAACATTCTAGCTCACTGCTAGGTCACCTAGTATCCTGGAGGAGAGTTGCATACTTTCACCCAGATCATCTGGCTGTCAGATCCATTCTAGTGCTCCCTTCTAATACCCTTCTGGAGTTCATTACACCTACATGGCATACAACCCTGCAGTAACACTTGTATTTTCACACTGGTATCTGAAAAACTTTTCCTGCTTCCAATGTGGGTCAGTCGCTTGCCTGAAAGTTGCCTGTAGCTCTTAACAATGTTCTGTGTTGTCCTGGTGGTGCTCTGGTCCTGACAACCTTTTTTCAAACCAGGCTTCCCTTCACAATATGTATATGTTCTGTTGTATGTAAGATGAGTATGTGCTGTATATACTCTGCCAGAAAAGGCCTGGTGGAGTCTGCATGTTCTTCCTATGTCCACACCACATCCCAAAACCTTGCAGTTTTTACGTTAATTGGAGGCTCAAAACTGCCCCCATTATGAATTAATGTGAGTGTTCAAGAGTTTACACTGCTGAGAACTAGCCTGTAATCTGGGACTTGCTTTGACTTTGCTCTCAGATAAAAAATATCTACTCAGCACTCTAAGTCGACCGTTTAAGAAAAACAAGCTCAACTGAATGTATTTCATAGCTGTAACCAATAAAGGAAAATGAAATCCAAAGTGACAGTGATGGGGACACTAGCAGCCTGCTTGCATCTGCTTATTTTTAAGCTGGCAACAGGCTTGCAATCTCTCAGTGTGCTTTACTGATTGTAGAGCTTTAAGAGGAAATTGGCCAGAGGCATTTTAACAGAACGGAATCAGTGAAGCCTGATTATCTAGTGATGATACTGGAATCGCCTAGCTGGATATAGTCATCTCCCCTGCTGGGTTCTGAATTGCTGCTATGGACAGTCGGGCACATCCTTTTCTTTTTCTGAGTGGGATTTATGACATGACATATGCAGAATATTTTCCCTCCTACAGTAAAATAGAACATTTAATGGGCCAGTCATCTGTTTGCATGGTCACTACAAAAAACTGTTTCCTTGTTTCCACAGTGATGCCACATAACTGCCGGTTTCTAAGAACATGATACCAAATGCATCCAGATGGGCATAAAAGAGTCATTGACGAGTCAGGGGTCTTGATTGAGTGTTTATTCTGTCTGGTTTTGTACAGACCTTTTTTAGGGAAGAATTTGAAAGCCAGGGCTCCGTATAAATCATAGTACAGATATGCTCATGGTACTGACTAATTTGAAAACTATTATTTTATTTTTTCCTCATTATTTAAACCTTAGGAACAAGGAAGAAAGAAACCAATCTTGGACAGGCTAACACTAACACATTGTTGTAGTTAGGGGTTATAAACATCTAGGGCATATTTTTGTGCTCTTTCTGTTTTTACATTTTGTTTTTGGTAGTTTTTAAAATATTGTATTGTTATTCTGTTGATGCTATTTTGTATTCTGTGTATTGGGGACTCATCACAATTTTGTGTCATGTCTGGCTGGGTTTCAAATGCCATTTTTACGTCTGTTTTGTTCATTTTTGATTCCTTTGTTTATGTTAGTATTGTTGGTCATTTTAGCTTCTACATAGCTGTGTATCTTCCTTTATGTTCTGTGTGTTTTGTGGGTGATTCACCCAAGTGGCTAGCAAGGGGCTTGTGATGAGAGAGGTTCATGGAGTTCCTTATAAATAAATGAATAAATAAATTGATAGTCCCAAAGCATGCAGGCTCTAAGTGGGTACAGATACACCTATGAGCATGCATGCCCCACTCCGAGGTTGATTGGGCTGCTTGTCTGAGTGGATCAGTCAGGTGCCTCATTCACACGTCAGAGTAGGTGGAGGATAGCTCCTACACCCAATCAGGGCTAATCAAACCCTTTGCATTTGTGATTGGGGCATTATTTGCTTTATATTGATTTTGCCTCCATGGAGCTTTAGTTTGTTACAGAGCAACTTTGTAAAATAAATCTTTTTATTAATAAAAACCTTATTCTGCCTTTTTTGTGACTAGCCAGGTTTTTGATGGTGTTTCCCTCTCTGGTGGGGATTTTAAGCAGTTATTGTGTTTTTTTATGCTTTGGGTCTCTCGAGTTCACAACATTTTATAACTATCTCTGCATAACAGATCACTTTCACTATGCCTGTTGGTGGTCATGTGACATACTGTGAGATGATTCCTCGTGTAAAAAGATGGCAGTGCACTGCTGCTGACATCAGTTCATTGGATACTTCCTGTCAACAAAACAGCTTATTGAGTATGGACAGTTTAAACAAAGACAGCAAAAGAACTTTTGCTTTATTTCCTAACCTTTATTTTTACCTGGTTAGTTGGATTTTGTTATTCAATCCTTTCTCTGACATCCAGTATTTCTGACCATCTACCAATTTGAAATCTAGTTTCCACTCTGCTTTCCCTCCTAGGCATATTTTTTTTCTTGAGATAGAGAAACTGAAAGTTGCCTCTAAGAATACTTTAGTATAGGAATTTCTATCTGACTATTACACATATGACATTTATTACTGTTTTTTCCTGTCCACCTCGTGCTAGGCAACCTTGTTGATCCTCTGTGATCACAACACATGTCCTCATACAGTCGCCAATCAACATGTAACGGATTTCTTTGGAGTATACCAGCAAAAATAACCTACACAGACACAAAAAGAACAAAGTCAAGTCCCGGTTTCTCTGACCATTCTTTCACAGTTCTATAAATTCAGTGCCAAAATTAGTCCACCTTTTTAGCTGTTATATTGCTGACATAGAAAATATGTGCAATGGCTTTGATTCTGCAACAAAAAAAATGCCTTCCATTTATTTTTAACCATTTGATGTTGCCTGGTTACTGGTCTATTTCTTCAGGTTGAAGGAAAGAAGTCAGGCACTCTTCCTCTAACAGCCCCCGGGCCTGCCTTTTCCTGTGACAACAATGGGCTTTCAAGGGCGTAACATGGCAATTTGTTCCAGCCTTTCCCTGTCAATAAGTAGAGAGGTGGTTCTTATTTATTTTCTTATTTACTTTCAGCCCATCCATGGCCTCAAGCTGCAATAAAGCACTGCTAATATTGTAAACAAAGACAGAGTCTGACCTTACTCAAAATGTACTGAGCTAACTAGAGGGGCAGCTACCCTTACACTTTGGAAAAGAAGGTAACAAAATTACCATTCAATTTTTTCTTTTTTTTTTTTTTTTTGTGGATTTGGTTGCTCCTGTTTTATTGGTTTTGAGATTTTTTGACTCTTTGCTGACCATAGTCAGCCATGTTCACACTTTAAGTATATACAGTACATACAGTATATCTATGCGTGCTGTTTCTGCAGTACTATATCTAGAGACTACTGGATGACTTGCTCGTGGGCACATATATCAGAATTTTTATACCTGTCTGAATACCTTTCTTGAGTCCCGGTGTATGGAATGGGGGTGGGCACTGTTCCTCCACCTTAGTCTTTTGTCTACAGTGTGCCCATTAGAAAAGTTCATGAGAGAGACAGGAGGAGCAGGAGAAATGTCTTTACTGGAGAGACTTAGTGAGAGTGCAGTAAAATAGAGAAGGGAGTAGAAAGCCTTCGTGAAGGTGATTTGAGGTATGTGTAAAACTTTTGTGGAAATCACAGAAACAGCAACCTGCACAGAGTGACCCATGCCTCTTTAGGCAGAATGAATTACTGTAAGTTAGGGGTACTCAAACGGCGGACCGCGGTCCACAATCCAGACCGCCAAAGTGTTTTTGGCGGACTGCGACTGTCTTCTGCGTAAGTCAAATGTCCAAATATAAAAGCACCAAAATTATTGTTGTTTTATTATTTGCCAGGAAACGGTAAGCATGAGATGAAACACGCCGAGTACTACAATGCGAATTATCCACCAAAGTCAGAGCTCCGTTTGCATAAGATCGACGCCCTTAAGTCATCGTTGGTAGCAAGTTCATCGCTGATGACGAAAGCGAACACCACACAATCAAATGTTACAGAAGCTTCGCTACGCATTGTTTGGGTTCTTGGCAGACATAAGAAAGCATTTACTGATGCAGAGGTTGTTAAAGAATGCATGATGTCTGCTTGTTCGGTTCTGTTTAGTGACAAAAAGTGTGTTGAACTGATTCAGCAGATACCATTATCAGACAGTACTGCTAGTCGTCGTGCAGATGACCTTTCTGACAATGTCGGTGGTCAGTTAATATCAGATCTTAAAAAGGCTGAATTGTTTGCTCTCGCGTGCGATGAATCCACTGATAATACTGACATGTCTCAACTCTGTGTGTTCACAAGATTTTTTGATGGCCATAATTTTGTTGAAGAGTTTCTGACATTACTACCGCTAGCAAAACAGACCCGCGGTGAGGACGTGTTTTCAGCATTATCGCAGTTTATGCACGCAGCTGGATTGGATATAACAAAAATGGTTTCCCTTACAACAGATGGGACACCAGCAATGACTGGTAAAGATAGAGGACTTGTCACTCGTATGAAGGCCAGACGGTGAATGGACATCTGTGGCTGCCTCAATTTTTCCGAACTCAAACCCGTCACTGTTGCAAATGGAAGCAGCTGATTTGCAAGCTTCTCACGTTTTGAAAGCAAAATTGAACGAAGTCGGCATAACAATTTTTTAGTAAAGGTTTGTTCCAGATTCTCAGTATCTTGCTGCAAAGAAACTGGCGATTTCTGTGCTCACTATGTTTGGTTCAACATATTCTTGTGAGTGTCCGTTCTCCACTATGAACACTATCAAGACGAAACATCAAAGTGTAATCACCGACTGGTTACTCACCGAACTATGCTGCCATTATGAAATCGAAACAACAGTTTCACACTTCACACTGAGTGACAATCATTTACATACCAACTGTTGAAATTGGTATGTTAATTGCAAGTAGTCATGTGACTTTTTTGAATTGTTTTCCATGTTTTCTGCATGTCTTGGTCTTCTGTAAAAATTTTATCATTTGCGTTGAATCTATTACTAGCCTCCTGCAGACTAACACCTACAGTCCTACAGACCTACACGGTAAACCTGGCTATAGCGGACCCCGATGGTTGGTGGCAAACTGAATGTGGACCGGCATTCAAAAATTTTGAGTACCCCTGCTGTAAGGTCAGAAATTATTTTCCAACTCAATATCACTAAAATTAGCCAAAATCTATAAAGATGTATCTTCTAATAGCAGAATTAGATTGTATGTCAGCAATGAACTGTGAAAAAAAAGACCTGTTCTTGTTCACCACATCACCATATAGACAAGCATGGAAATAACAAGCACTTGTGTTTTATATCTGGGAGTATAATAATATCCATTTTTACGGTAAATACACTGAAATGCATTGGATGAGCCTAGAGAAAATGAAAAAAATTGTACATGTCGTAATTATATACAGTATAGAGAAGGGCTGCCTCGGCATACATCTATAAAAGTGAAAAAATATAAAAGGTTATTCCCACACTGACAGAAAATAAGGAGGGAGGTTAGAGATGAAATGTTTCAACTTTATAGTCTTCATCAGCAGTGAGTACATCTGTTCAGGCTGTAATGGGATCAAAATTGAATCACAATCCTTGGAGTTGTAGGGTAGCAGTGCTAACCACTGCATGACCAAGGCTCCATAGCTGAGAAGCCTAACTCTGTTTATCCACATAGGCTTGTTCATTCATTTTTGTTGAGCTTTTGCATTGTGTTCTAACCCCCTTAATCCCGCATCTCCCTACACAACTTTTCCAGCAATTTTCAGTCTCAGACATTATTTAAATAATTTCAGTGAGTTAGGGACAGTTGAGATGTGAACTTGTGACTGCTAGTCATGTAGTTTGACATTTCCTGCAACTCACTCAGACCAGTTCTCAACTTGCTTCAACCAAATCAAACAGATTTTGTCTTAAGTCGAAGAGGTAGACTTATTTATGTGCGAGAGTTGACCACCACTGAGTGCTCAACCAAAAGTGTAGTAGGCCTACAGAGAATGCAGTTAGAAGAAAAGAAGGTGTTTTGGGCAATGAAAATGAAAAAGAGAATTGACTGTTTTGTGATTGTCGTACCACAGCAGAATGGATATAAGAAAAAAGTGAGATCAAGGCTGTGACTGAACTCGCAATACCTGGAAGCTATTTGCACTAGACCTATCAGGCAGTGTGTCATATGGCTATGAAAATGCGGCATGCTTACAGTACTTTGGAAATTTGAAACTGTGCTGAGAAGTCGTGAGGTTGTCATGTTATCTAATATCTGCTGCAATTCTTCATCCTGTATTTCACATCCTTAAGACAACGAGATTTAGCAACTACAGTCGTTATGTAAAATGTGCTCGACAACTAGAGGCCATGTAATGTGGGTCATCTTCCATTTTACTTGTGGTCAACTGTGCCTTCCTGTTGTTTTATGTCCAGATTATGTGCATGCCATCTACTGATCTGCACATGAACTGTTGTCATTCTGTTGTTCAGAAATGTCTTTATAAGTATAAAGTGAAGGTGAAACACAGCAATTATAGGTCAATCCCTTTAAATAACACTCTGGGCAATGTTATTATCAAACTATTGCTTTCTTTATTATTTCATTTTTTTTGTGCTGCTGAGTTTCTCTCACAATACTTGACCACTTTTCCAACTATGTGAATAGCAGCCTTATTTTTTAGCAAGGCCTGTTTTTCTTAAAATTTAAAACATAAGTTTATCTCTTTCCCGTGACCACTTGCATGAGAAGTCGCTCAACCCCTTGGCTGCCTCCCCTCTCAGTCATCTTGTTCTGCTGAGTAACCTCACGCATTGTGTTGCTTGTGTGATCCAAGGGCACCTTTTTGAAACATATCCAACTTCCTTTCTTCCAAGAAAATCACAAGTCATAGATTATTTTCTTGCCGAGTACAATAGTTGGAGGCATATGATGGTGTCCAGCCCATGAATGGTTCCTACCTTGTTCTTCTGGGATTAGGCTGCAGCTCCTAACAACCGTGAGAGGCACAGCATCAGCCTGGGGGTTCACAGCAATGGAATATTTGAATCCACTTAAATTTAATGTGCTACTATTACTTTCCCTCCATGTATTCTGCCAGAGAAGTGAAAACACTAAGAAGATTCTTGTCTGATGCAGAGGATGAACCATTTAAATCAACCATTTTGTGGTCAGCTTTCGGAGAGGCTCTGATCTCATTTTTTAATTAAAAAAGGCCAATGAATGTCAGAAACCACTTTAAGTGTTTTATATCGTTTAAATACTCTGATTCAGGATTTTATTATTTGCAACATTTTGGTTTAAAGAATGCTATCTGTTCCTGTAAATCTCAATGTTATTGTTAGGAAATGATAAGGCCAGCAGTATTAAATAAAATGTTTAGATGGATGGAATCCAACAGCATTTGTGCTACTTAGTTTGCTTAATGCAGAATATGGTTGTGCTTTATAATGTCTCTTCCTTTTTGGAAAAGTAATTATGAAAATAACATAATTTTTAATCAACAGATATTTAATATAGCACTTTTCACATTGCATTTCATGAATAAAATTAGCATTGTTATAATCAATAAATTCATCTTCATTTTGTGTAGTTCTATAAACTCACTGTGACTTTCAAATCGGTAATTTCATGTCTAACTTGTTGGGCTGCATTCTTTGTCAGCTTCATTATAGAGCAGATAGTGACATTAAAATCAGTTTTAATGGGATGCCCAGCTGGCAAAAGGTTGCCAGGGGTTAGCAGCACCAGATGGCTGAAAGAGAGTGGCCTAAAGTCCTGCACACATTTTCTGAAAGAAAGCCAGAACTACAATAGCAGTATGAAAGGCTCTACAAATGCCAGTGTAGAAACACAGGGTCCACTAAATGGTGGTAAGTCCTGCACAAAGACCTGGACACCAGTAGAGGTGAGAGTCAAAGAACCAAGATGAAGCTCAACCTAGAGTGTACCTAGCAGCACCTAGTGTAAGTCAAAAATCAACCATGGATGATCTGTCACAGGGCATATTCCTTCACATCATCCTAAACCACTTGGACTATAGTAGGAAACTGAAGTGCCCTCAGAGATTGCACATTGACATAGAGAGTGATTGGGCCAAGCCTGTCTCCAAGAGCCAGGCCAGCCAGCAATTTGGTTAGTCATGCTTCACTTTTTATTGAGGTATTTAAAAAGAAATAACGTGGTCAAAGTAACATTTTAATAGTTTGTTTTATTATTTTAGGTTTGCGAGTAGTTTAATATTATATTGTTTTTAAGCAAAATGAAAGAATGCTGGGTGATCCTAGATGTAGCTGTTTTTGCTGAATATTACCACATTTTGTATCCAAACAGCAATGCACATTATAAACACAATTTTGAAAATTTAAGTCTTGATTTGATGCAACATAATAAATACTGTGATCAGTTTGTGGGAATGCAGTAGCTCAACAGTGTTAAATGTTACAGATTAACAGACCTTCAAAAACAATCTTTTATTTGCAGAACAATATTTTGACTGTATTATCTACTTTGGACACAGTGACTATATCTTTAGTTTACGTGGTGCTTTTGGAGTGTTCTTAGTAGACACGTTCTCACAGGCAATCCATAAGTCAACTATTTTTATAGCACATTTCAATACATTCAGTGCTGCAGCTATTGTATTTCTCAATTACTACTACTACTCCCAGTAACAATTTAAAATGTTTTATGCAAAATGAGACAAATATCAGATCAATACTAATGAATTGTGAAGATTATAAATATAACCATTTTAAATATGAATCACCAGTAGCACTTCCTCTGATTTTAATAAATGATAGATGAAAAGTTGAAAAGAGGAAATGAATCACAGTTGAAGCACAGTTTATGTCAGTATTTCTTAACTTTTTTGGTGTGTCGACCTACTTTTTCCCATGTTCCTCACAACCTCCAATTGGATGAAGAGAGAGGCCTCCTCCTTGGTAGTTCCAGTGCAGTCATCAGAGCGGGGGAGTCCCCTTGGTGATTCCAGCAGGATCTTCAAAACAGGGAAATCAATCAAAATCGATGGAACAGCAACCTGTCACGACACACCGCGCAATCCACTACTATTATTAGCAAGAGAACCCACGGTCCACACCCCAAAACGGGTCACACCCCTATGGTTGAGAAACACTAGTTTATGTATGGTTAGTAACAATATAAAAAATAAGATCGATAGAAAGATATTTTTGCCCTGATACAATATGAGAAAAATTCAGAGCTCTGATACAATATGCCATGTAGCCTAAATGTGGTAATGGTGATCGTTGGCATTGACAGCATTTTAATTTGAAGTCATGGTTGCCAATATTCTGCATGGAGCAGGCTGCCCTGACCTTAGCTAGTACATTGTGTTTCATTGCCAAACTGCCAGAATGCTTTGTAACCCAAGTGTGAAGATATTATTTTTATTATTATTATTAACATAAAATTTCTAGATGTGTAGACCAATATAGACTTGGAAAAGTGGGGCACTAGTTCTCCTAACAGTTCTTGGTACATTGTGCTGCTTTGTTTTTATTGTGCATCTATTGACAGAGAAAAATCCTGGTTTATCCAAAATGAGTCACTTTGTGTGTGATAAATACCTTGTATTATAGTACATACCTATAGGATGGGTGTAGACCATGAAAGATGCAGCATAAGAATTACCTCATTGTACTGTAACAGGCTCCAGCCATTATGCCGCTGAAGTAATTAACGCTCTATATGCAACCCTGCTCTGATTATTGGGTTAGGAAAATGGATGATATGCAAATTGTCTTTTAGGCTATTCAGTTTCTTTTTTTTTGTGTCTTTCTTTGTTTGAGTGCTAAATGTTGTACCATGTTAGCCAATATGGATGCAATGAGAAGTCAAACAAAAGGGGCTCAGGCCCCTTCTTCAGGCAAGTTGTTGCCTCGAAAGCTTGCATATTGTAAGCTGTTCAGTTAGGCATTGAAAAATATGATTTTGCTTGACTTCTCTTTCAGTGTTAAATAAAGCCCAAGCAACCTCTTGTTACCAACATGAACTAGCTTCACAGGAGGTGGAGAATTTTTCAGCATTATAACCCGACCATAAAGAATGACCCATTCTGTTGCTTCACATGTCACTCTGCAGCCTTGAACACTTAACTAGTGTTATAAGCACCTGGAAGGAGGAAGATGTTTAGAGATAAGTTTTGATTGATGGTAATTAACCATGGGAGGATTATAGGCAAAGGAAAATTTGTAAGTGAGGATAGGCGAGAAATTGAAATGCCTGAGGAGATGTCTAAACTGTGAGACCAAAAACCAATAACACAAAGCAAAATCCTAGTCAAAAAAGATATGAAGCTAAAATTCCAATACTCTGTTAAGTTTCTTAGCCCTAACCAGCCCTACCATTAAATGTGTTTTTACCAGAAAGGTCTAACACTAGGATACTAGCTGCTGCATGCTACCATCCTAAACAGTGGTGGTGCAATGCTTTAATATAAAATGGGGCTGCAATGATGTCTCTGTCGCAATGCCAAAATAAACAAAAAACTAGAAATACATATCTAAAAAGTCCACAGATGTAATAAAAAATTTCATGACACCTAGAAAGGTTTTGCCGGCAGAGGCGCTGTGTGGTCAGGTAGCTAAGGCCTAATGGACAATTCATTTATGTACTGAGCTTTGTTTGTCTATTATTTGTCATGTGTTGATTTTGTTGACCTGTTCAGCACTGCCATTCACCTTAGCCTTGTGTTGTTTTGTTCCTCTGCATACAGCCGTAGTATTTTGTGTTCAATATAGTATAAAAACATGAACTACTGTGTTTTGTTTGAGCTGTAGGACTCACTTGAGCAACTAGCTGATTTGTCCAGTAGATATTGTCACAATCACCAGATGTATAAAAATTCTTATATACAAAATGTGCTGCTGAATCACCCAACATTTTACGAGCAACAAAGAAGGAAACTATGAAAGCAGCCTAATATACAGTGTTTTGTTAAAAAACCTCACCAGACCCTATTGGTAATGTGAAAATGAAGCTAAATGTGGGCTCTTTTTGGTCAAAGACACATGAGTGACACAAAACCAACACAAAACACATTTTGCCTTACATGAGACCTGAAAATTAGTGGCTCAGTCTATAGCTTTATTGAGTTTCTCGTTGACCAATGATGTTGTAACTGTCACGATTTGGTGTGATTTTGAGTCCTCCACAGCCAACAAGTGTTTTTATTTCAATTGTTAGTTCCACTTCCAGCATTGCTAGGGGGTGTGGCCTCCTAGGTCAGGAGTCATGCATAATTGACTCAATGGGATAAAAGGATGACAAGTGCAAAGCCTTCTCCAACCTACAGATACCAAATCTCCAAAGTATTTAAAGTTTATGTTTGTGCTCTTTTCTCGTGTGTTCTTTTGGCTTTGACCCTCTTGTTCTCACAGCCACGATTATTGTCTCTCTTATTGGGCTTCAGTTTTGTTTTGCTTTATACAACTTCCAGATTTTGCTCAAAAATGTATCTGCCAGTTCAGTATGAGCTGACTTTCCTACATTCAGGTTAACAGCTTCAGCACCAGCTGTGTGCCACAGTCACTTGAACTCCAGCTGGTGCGGCAGCAGTAAGCAGCCCTTCTATGGGCAGTGAGCTACCTAACAAAATTAAAAAAAGCATGAAAGTCTATTGCATTGACACTGACAGGCACCACTCAGGGTTGCATGATAAACTTTTAGAGTTTTGTTCATGAGAAATGTCTTTATTTGTCTGTCATTTCTGATAGCATGGCCCAGCTATCAGTGATGAATACTTCTCTGTCTTTATTTTATCCACCACAGAGTTACATTAAATAGGTAATAAAGCTTTAAAGCCTTTTGTTCTGAGACACTTATTAATTAAATAGATGATTCATCCACTTCTGAAGCTTTAGTTAAGATCGCTAGTTCATAAAAAGATAATAATTGTGTTAATCTCACCTTTTACAGGCTCTCACATTTCCTGCCTCTGTATTTAAATCCCTCATCTGAGACTTAAGGCAGACATGTGAATATTTTGATACCATTAATTATTCTCACTTATCGTTCATGAATATTTTCTTCACTTTACTTTTGACTTCAGTGAAGTGTGTCCCAAAAAAATGATATATGTGATCATTCCCTGGTCTGAGGACTCTTTGATCTTTGGAAGTTTGAACAGTGGTGTAGAGGAGATGGTGCAATAATGTTGGAGGAGAGGTCACATCATGTTTCCAACAGATTGTTAATTTCACCTTGGTGAAACAAGTAATTTCAATGTATTCTGTACATGTGACAATGAACTTGAACTTGAAAAGCAGGGATTTTCTGTTATAAATCTTTCAGCCTGTCACTTTCTCTGCTGTTGCTCAAGAGCAAATGTCACATTTACTTATTTTAACTCTTTCCAGGGTTGGTGTTGATCCTGATGAAGAAATGAAAACAGAAGTAGCCAATCAGGTAATATACACATAGAAAATTTTGAACTGAACTTCAGATTTTTCATTAACTCTGCCACAATACCACACTGCTTTGGAAACCTGTGGCAAGACAGTGTCTTAGTGCCTAAAGTGGTGCCAGTCCCAGCAAACTGTTATGCTCTATCAATGAGCAAACCCTTGGCCATACCTCTCATTTGCTATTGACCACCTGAAGCTGTTGGCCTTTATGCAGAGGTAGGGAAATAATGGAAACACCACATGAAAGAGGAGTTTAACTTTACATTGCAATTATAAATGCAGCTGCAAAAGGTGAGTCATATTAGGTCGACTGCCAATTAGCAGTGTGTGTCAGCTATGAAAGAGGTCTGAAAATTAGCACTTGAATATGTGAGTTTTCAAAGCAACATGGGGCAACTACTGTAACAGAGCTCCAAAAAGGCCAAATAGTCAATGCCCTAATTGCAAGGGCTTCAGTCACAAAAACTGTGAAATTATTTCATGAGTCTAGGGTTATGGCCTAAAGAAATAATGACGACATACAGTATGCTGTCATGGACAAACTGCCTTAGCAAAGAGAAATGGCCCTCCCAAGTTGAAAGTCTCAGACAGGGATAGAAGGAATTTTTATGTGAGTTTTGTTAAATGCCACAGAAGTACAGCCTCAAAACTTTACCACAGTATTGGATCAACACCTTTGTGACCCAGTCTCAACAAAAACTGTTATGTAATGATCATCACAAAGCTGGGATTTGTGGCAGGTCTCCCATTTGGAAAAAAAATCTTATATTCTAAGCCTCACATAAAAATATCTAAACATGGAACTTCCCACAGTAAAAAAAAAAAAAGCAATTAGTATGGCCTGATGAGTTTTCTTTAACACTACAAGAAAGAAGAAGCTTAAGATCAATTAACTGTTGTTGAATATGGTGGGGCAGCCATCTTCAGTCATGAGATCTATTAATTACTTTATGTGGTAATAAAAGCTAAGAAATAGACTGTTTAACCAGAACAGGTACATTATATGATGCAAACACTGTTCCATCATAATGTTCTGTTATTCCAGGGCAATAATGCACACCTCTAAACTAATTCAACTATGGTTTTAGTCAGTATTAGTTTAAACTCAAGTGCCTTCCATGGCCTCCCAAATCACCAATTCTACATATCATGGAACCTTTACGGAAGGCTCTCGAGCTCAGAGTGCAAATTCAGTTTCTCCTTTATCCCTCAAATAAATTGAGGCTTTTCTTTCAGGTGAATGATTCAGTATGTGACTATACTTGGTTCAGGATTTGTATGTCAGCATTGTAAGAAGGACCAAAGCTGTTCTGAAAGCAAATGGTGACCGTGCTTCTTATTAAGTCATTACTTTTAATATAGTACTAGACGTTTCCATTATTTTGTCATTCCCTGATATTTAAACAATTTCTTTAAACATAGTCATGGCTTAATTTAGTCTTAATTTAAGTGACTCTTCTAAGGCCGAGTGATACCAGGAGCTTTTAGAAGCCTGTAATGCATACATACAGAAGATTTTCTGAGTTCTAAGATTTGGCTCTCCATCTCTATATTTTCAACAACAACATAGCAAATGCCAAACCTTTCTTTGCATTTGAATAATGGAAAAAAAAAATCTACAACCAAAGAAAGTACAAGAGAGAGAAATAAAAGACTGTGACAGGGGGCGCCAGAGAGCACCAAACCCAAAACACAGTAATAGACCAGACGTTATATGAATAAAATAAATTATATTTATTCACAAGGCACTTCTTTTCTTCAACAATCTGCCACAAAATCATGCATTTAATAATAACTAACATTTTTTCCTCCTTTTTTCCTCTACAAAGTGTTGCCCACTGCCTCCCAACTCTGAATTGTCTATATGTGGCAGCGGACTCCATTTTAAGCAGGACCTGGGAATGCTTCTGGTGTCATGCTATATCTTCCGGGAAGCACTTCTGTGCCATGAAGAAAGTATGGATGTCCTACCCCGACAGCACCCTCTGTTGGCCCATAGGTACTCCGGCAGAGCTGTATTTCTGAACTTCACCTCCCAAGCACCCCTGCAGTTGGCCCAACTAGATTCCTGTATGAAGACCACTGCCTCCTGGTGTATGGGTGATGGAACAGCACCCTAATCTCAGCTTCCATTTATCCATTTATTAAAATATTCCGGCCTGGTCCAAATTCATTTCTCTGCCCTCCTGACAAATCTGTTTACATTGTCATGCTGGCCTCCCAACTGTGTAATGGAACAGCCTCAGATCAGGCCAGGATGCCCGTTCTCCTTCTAAAAAGGTTAAACGTCATCAAATTCTCTTTGATATAACAAAGTGCATTTGGATGACATAGATGACATAGTCATAAACGACTCTATAATACCTTTAGCTCACCAAATGTGTAGCTTGTTGGTGGCATATAGCCACTAAATATCAATTCTCTGGCAAAACATTAATAAAGTTTTTAAATAAAAATAAACCTAGAGTACCATATTATGAGCAGTGGTACTGCTGGGACTGTGCAAATGAAGTTCCATATTTTATACAATTTGTTGATTTTATAATTTTTTCGGGGACACCATTTCAATGCCACTTTGTAGCATTATGAGAGCAGCCATTTTGTGTGATAGTTTGTGTTGGTGTTTCCATTTTCGGTTTCAATTTTTCACTGCACCCCATTGGAACAATCTATTCATCCATCAAACAAATGCACACATCTTTGGGATGCAATAGGGAAGCCACACAATTTACAGCAAAGCTCATATAGACCGTGGGCCTCATGCATAACGCCATGCGTAGAATTCACACTATAACATGGCGCAAGCACAAAACCAGAAATGTGCTTACGCACAAAAAAATCCAGATGCATAAATCTGTGCGAATGCCAACTTCCACGTTCTTCCGCTACATAAATCCCGATCAGCATGAAAAGTAACGCACATGCATGCACCTGCTGTACCGCCCCATCTCCTCCCAGAAATACGCCTCTTTGAATATGCAAATCAATATAAATAGCCCTTAAGCTCAGCGTTCTGTTAAAAGGCAATGGCAAAAGCACAGGGGGAAATAGAAGAACTTCAGTGAATACCAAGTGGAGGCAAGGAAAAACGTACTATTTGTTGGTTTAAACAGTGGTATAAACAACAAACGGAAGTTGATTATAAAGTGTCAGAGAAACTTGAAAGCTCAAGTTCACAAAGTCACACAGTGTCCGAAATAAAAAAGTTGTCAGATATCAAAGTTGCAGTGAAAAGGTGAGCCGTAACCCACCATCTGAGTTCCATATAAAAGCTTATTAAGGTAAAGAGAAATAAAAAAAGGCACACAGTGGGAAAAAAGCATGAAATGTCAACTTTAATCTCGAAATTTCCACTTTAATCATGTAGTTTATTTTGTCATTAAAGTAGAACATCATAAACTTCATCTTAAAATCGTTTAATTTACTAGTTTCTCAATTCCCATCGTAGCTAAAGTAGCACGTTAAATGCTTTGTTTTGTATTTGATCTTCTATGTGCTCTATGTGTATGAATCACTACGTGATTCTCTTCCTCCGACAGGACACAGAATCCATTACATTCGTAATATTATAGCTCTCTGAATAATTAAAATACTGAGATTTATACTTGATATCATTTTTATGATGATAGGAGTTAAAGCATGTTATTAAACATGGGAACACGGTGACGCAGTGATTGTGTGTGACCTTCGATTAAATAATTTATTGCAGCAGTACTGTCTCTTTCAAATGTACTAACCCCCAATTCCTGTCCTTACTTTTCTTTCTCCAAATACCCAATCGCCACACAATCAGCTCTTTAATAGACGTTAAGCCATCTGTAAGCTTAGAATGCTGATTCTTCAAAACGTTTAAGAAACATTGAAATATCTTCATAGTACATGTTTAATTATTCTATCAGTGTCACGCCAGTCCCAGCAAGCATACAGCGCAAGACAGGAACAATCCATGAGCGGAGCACCAGATTCTTGCTAGCAAAGCGACACCATGTCCTCACATGTTTAATTATTAACAATATAGATCATTTAAAGGAAGGTAAAATTTTATCTGTATAATATAATAAACATATTTTGCTGCATTTCATCTTAAAATGATATCGTCATCATATGTAAATACGTGCTTTATAAAGTGGCTTAGGTTGTGCAATATTATAACTAGTGCAAGTTTACAGTGAGGTGATTGTACTAATAAATACAAACAGTTCTACAATGAGCACTTGATGGACTGATTGAGTGCATTTATAGTTCTTGGGATGAAACTGTTTCTGAACCGTGCGGCCCGTACAGGAAAGGCTCTGAAGCGTTTGCCATGTGAGAGCAGTTCAATAGGCAGCATGGCTGAGGCAGCGTGTGCTTGATGCTGTATACCAATAATTCTCTTTCCGATCAGCTGCTGTAGAGCTGTGATTCCACACTCAGATAGAGTGATATAAATACCCCGAGAGTAATATGGAAAAAGATGATCCGCTATGGCAACCCCTAACGGGAGCAACTAAAGCAGCTATGGTATTTTAAATAGTTTGGCCATTCCGTGGACCATTATATTGTTACAGGTTAATTACAATCAGATGCATTACACTAATAAACAATATGCGGTTAATTTCAGTGTATTTATAAAGCCGCGTCAGGGATGTGGATCTTAAAAAGAACGGGTAACCACACTGGAACAGTACCACTGCTTTGACGCTGGGTGCTGCCAGTCTGCAAAACCGAGCGCAGAGCTTGCGCATACCATGGTATGAGCTACCATGGAAATGTGCGTGGCTTTAATCCAAGTTTAGTTTTATACATTGCGATTTGAATGTGGAAACAGGCTTACGCAACATTTTTGTGCGTATGCACCATTTATACATGAGACCCCAGGCCAGGAGTGGAAGCCAGTCCCATGGAGCTGTGAGGCAGCAACATTTACCTGTCTTTTGCACCCATGCTATTCTGAATAAATCACAAGGATGAACAGCAGTTTTTTTCATTTCATCAGTCTATAATGAGGCACACTGGAAATTATTTCAAGGAACTAATTAACATCATATTAGCAGTTTTCAGCACTCCGTCAACAGTAAGCTCAGATGCTTTATTTTTTTTAAATCAATTTCCTCTTCCACATTAGGGCATAGTGAATGGGAATGGACTCTGTCTGACTGTAAGCAATGCCAGCTTTCTCAGTTCATTTCCCCCGCATTCGGTGTACCATACATCTTTGCTGTTAATGCAAGTGGATTAAAAAGGTAAATCCTGGGGCAGCATCCTTAGCAATTAGAAGTATACTCCACCTCCGTTTCATGTGTTTAAGAATGGAAGCCAAAGATGAAGACTACGTTGTTTTAATATAGAGAGCTAAGCTTCCAAGCATGCTTTAATTCAGCTGTTCTTTTGGAAAAGACAAGAGAAAAAAATAATTCCCCATAACAGTTATTCAGTATTTGATGGTATTTTCAAATCTCACTTGTTTCAGTTTAAAAAGGATAAAACTCTTTTTGTGTCTGTAGTTCACCCACTTTTAAGGTTATCTTTCCCACTGAAATATCTGTTTCTGTGGTATAGTAGCTACAGATAATCTAAAAGCAAATCCATGCCTTAGGATCTTAAAATAAAATAGAGTGAAAGCAGCAAACTTTTTATCTAAACCTTTCCTATTGGCAACATATTGGAAAACATATTCACATATTCCACTCATCGTGGCCTAAAATACTTCCGGTGTGATCATGAAGTTGGCTGAAGCATTCGGAGACATATTGTTGTGTTTCCTTTAAGCTCCTAGTCTGGTTGTGAAGGTGTCCTACAGTGTGGTCCTTGCAGTAGCACTTTCCTTACCAAATAAAATAAATCAAGACTTCACATTTCCAGCTTGAGCCTGTTGTTTTTGGCTGTTAAGAAAGTGTTTAAGCAAACCTCACAATGATGGTGACCAGGTGTCATTTGCTGCTTTGAGTTCTTTTCTATAACATTGTCAGACCTTCAGGCTTTGTGGTCATACTATAATATTCCTTTGTTTTCTTTTACAGGCAGCCACTGGGGATTTGGGGACAAGTGTGACACAAGCAGAAAGTGCATGGCTCTTTAGTATGTGGTACACCTTTGATCACAAGTATCCTTTTTATAGTTCAAACCACCATAATGAAATGGTTTTTAACTTTGTGACTTCATCCAAATCACTCTGGTGAATCTGCTGTGGGAAAACTGCTTCATGACATTAAGGTATAAGGAGTTTTGAGCTCTCTTGTGTTTGTGCTGAATGGCCTTTGTTACCTCCTAGCATGCCTCACTGCATTCTTGTGAATCTGCCGGTGGATTCGACAAAAGTCACATCTGGCTTTTACTTTTGGACTTTGCCCCTTTTTTCACAGTGGATTCCATACTTTTTGTTAGCACAGTTGGTGAACATGGTGATGCCATTATAATGGCTGGTTTTGTCTTATGGTGGTTGGATAATTCTTTGCTGTAGGTAGACACATCTTTACCGGGGTATAGTTCTAAGACAGATATTCTTAACCTTGTTCTTCCAGTAACTTCCCTTTACCCCCACAAATCATCATTGGGTTTGTGTTGGTGGTGTTCACTTTTACTTCAGAGCAAGTAGTTATCAATAAAAAGTCCATGATTATTTTATAGAGCATGCTTTAAAGAACTGAGATTTTAGCCAGTAACAGGAGCTGCAGAACCTGCATACGTACATCATTTGCTATTTGTTTTTTTAATCTTAAAAATTGGTCTGAAATATCAGGAGCAAAGCTGCATCATTTTTGGTATAATACTGTACTATGAAAATTCTGCAACCAATATGAAAATAATACAAGTTGTGGGTAATCTAGATGGTTTAGCCTGATTTTGGTGTCTTGCTGTCATTTCCATAAAGCCGTCTAGCGTGTCATAGGTTGGTTGCATTACAGATTCCACACTGCATATTGCCCAGGTGCCTTTCTGGGATGATGAGGTTGGATTATCCTTTGTCCAGTTTGCAGCATTCCTTTGTTATGATTTTAATGTATATGTGCACACATCTGTAGCAGTCAGGGGCCACTAAGATACACACCGTCAATGTGACGGTGATCTATTTATTTTAGTGGAGGAGATCCCAGGAACACCCCCAGCCTTGGATCGACCGACACACACTCACAACAGAGACCAAATAAAGCACACTGGGAACATTAAACAGTTAAGAATATAATGAAGTTAAATTAACTAAATGAAAACAATAATACCACCCCTGACCCCTTCAGCGATATTACATTTAACATATAAACACAAACAGCACAAAGAAAAGTCCATGGAAAAACCAAACCGGATGAAATGAGAGGTGACGAGATTAAGTCCAGAGATCTGTATGTTGAAAGGGAAGGGAAAACACAGTCCTACCGGTAGTTGCTGAAAGGATGAAGACGGATGGATTGTTCAGGAGCGCTCCTTTTCTTGCGGGAAAGCCAATGAATCCAAACACAGTCCTCAGTACACAGGTAGACTGATGATCCAGACCCCAACAAACGAATACAATCCAGGACACAATGATTAAATATGGCTGAATTAACACCAGGCAGGTCGACAGATAAATGCAACACACAACGTACAACAACAAAAACAACTTTTTTCTCTTTTGGTCACCTGCCCTCCTTTTAACCTCATTTGACCACCTTTGACCCCAACAGCCCCTGCATGGACTGCTGGGAGATGCAGTTCTTACTGATAGTAGCACTGCTACACATCTATCTAGGTGATAAAAACTGAAGTCATTCAGTTATGAATGGAAGGGGGCATCTTATCTTGGTGTCAATGTGCTGTTTTAATTTAAACAATTAGCAATGTTTCTGATGTTCAATTACAGTGAAGATTTTAACAGCATCTTATGAGCATTTAATACCACTGCATACAATCAAGCTGAACTTATACAAGAAACTAGAAAAAAGAAAAAAAAAGTCAATAAAAAGAAAGAAGGAACAAAAAAAAAAAACAGAATTCAACCCCACTCAAACTTATGAGCATTTTAAAGAGTAATTTTTTAAATGCTTTTCTTTGACTTACCCCACCCCTGGTTTAAGAAAAACATTAACATGCACTTGGTTATTCCAGTGGGGCGGCGCGGTGGCGCAGCAGTAGCACTGCTGCCTCGCAGTTAGGAGAACTGGGTTCGCTTCCCGGGTCCTCCCTGCGTGGAGTTTGCATGTTCTCCCCATGTCTGTGTGAGTTTCCTCTGGGTACTCCAGTTTCCTCCCACAGTCCAAAGACATAAAGGTTAGGCGCGTTGGCGATTCTAAATTGTCCCTAGTGTGTGCTTGGTCTGTGTGCACGTGACCTGCGGTGGGCTGGTGCCCTGCCCGGGGTTTGTTTCCTGCCTTGCGCCCCCTGTGTTGGCTGGGATTGGCTTCAGCAGACCCCCGTGACCCTGTTTCTCTTTTCTCCTTTGATCATATCATAGCCAGTTACACTAAAGAAAAATTCCTGCTAAGGCAAATCTCTTTGTATTGTGTTAATAGCAGATTGGTCACAATTTCTAAGAGCACCAGATTAGAAATATTTTAACCAGAGCCCATATACTTAACTTTACCAGTCTAAACAGTATTATTATAAAAATAGCTTTAATCTTCAACTGACTATAATTGTATATGTCACGTTTGAGTTTCGTTCTCGGTTTTTGTCACATAAAAGCCCAGAATGCTACATTTTAGTTAATCAATTTCCAAATTAGAATTACCCTTACTTTTAAACCAAAGTTGCACTCGCTTTTATATTGATGTTGCCCATTGGCACTACTAGTGGTTGCCTAGAGCACAGCACAGTAGCTAAAGTGGCCTAGGTGATTTACATTATTGCTTAAAGCATATCACCTTGGCAGGGGCACACTGGTGGTGTCCACCTGTTAAATATATCATCTAACCCATGTTCTGATTTTCTTTATTATCTATCCGTCAGATCTTCAGTAGTCTACCATGGTAGCAAGGCAATTAATACTGTAATTCCTGTATTATTATATGGGTTGGAGACAGTGACACTGACCGACCAGAAAGCAGGAGACAGAGCTGGAGGTGGCAGAGTTAAAGATGCTAAGATTTCCATTGGGTGTGACAAGGATGAACAGGATTAGAAATTAGTACATTAGAGGGTCAGCTCAAGTTGGACAGTTGGCAGACAAAGTCAGAGAGGCGAGATTGCGTTGGTTTGGACATGTGCAGAGGAGAGATGCTGGGTATATTGGGAGAAGGATGCTAAGGATAGAGTTGCCAGGGAAGAGGAAGGCCTAAGAGAAGGTTCATGGATGTGATGAGAGAGGACATGAAGGTGATGGGTGTAACAGAGCAAGATGCAGAGGACAGATATGGAAGAAGATGATCTACTGTGGCGACCCCTAATGGGAGCAGCCTAAAGAAGAAGAAGAATAGTAAATTAAATGAATATTATTGTGGCTGTTTTTATTAGATAATAAATTTGTATTGTTAATTGACACATTAATTTGTTATTGTTCTGGCAAACTTTAGTGAGAAAATTCTTTAGTGCTTTGTCAAGTCCTTTTGCATGTTATTGGAATGAGGTTTGATATTTACAGTAGGTTTTCGTTATGCAAACAGTGGTTTGGCAGTGGTCTGATTGAGGAATTTACATATAAACTATTATGGGAGTAGGAATCCATGTCCATAATAGCAGAATCTACAACACAAGGAAGGACCTGAATGGTTAACCCCCTCTCTCCACTGTAATTTCCTTGCTGTATATTCTTATGTTCATAATGTACGCACCCAGGCTCCAGGAGGCCTTCACAACCCACTTCTCAGCATGGTTCACTAAGTTATCAAGTTTGTTATCATTGTGTCACGGGGCTTTGTTTAAATTAAAACTTATTTCTGTCCAGTCCACCTGATTGTCAGTTTTTGGTACTGATGTTACCCAACAGAAGAAGAGTACAGTGTTTGTAAATGAGCAAGTCCTTTGCAGCAGCTTTGAAGCTGCGTTCTCTAATGGTTTAGGGAATAAAGCAGTGGCAGATTAGCACAGCTAATTTGGAGAGGAATAATTTTACTTATATAGGTGTCTTTCGTTTTGCTTTATGAGAAAGGTTAAGCTCCTAAATTTTCTTATAACACAAAGTGATGCTTCAAAAGCTTCTTCCCTGCTATTTCATTGAGTGTAGGATCTTTGCCTGACTGCATTACCACCCTGTCAGTCAAACATAGCGGGGCTTTTTAATTGTAGTCTCCATCAGAATCAGGGAAGGCCCATCCACACTTGTATCAAACAAATGCGGTACAAATTCCTTCCTTTTCTGACCTTTTGTTTTAAGAGTTTAATTAGAAATAATTAATCTTTTTTCCTCAGAAGATGAGCTTTAAAGTCAGCTCCTTGAAGCTGCACAGTCTTCTGAATTGTAGTCTAGCTACGCCTTTCTTTACTTAACTAGGCCCACTTGTTTCCTGATCTTCATGGTCGACCTGTTCAAGAATACTTATCAAAGATGCTTCATGGTATGAATTTTCCCGCAGAAGGATATATTCAGTGTCTTGTGACTCTTTGTTTTGAGACAGCTCCTTAATTATGCTGCTATACTACTTGAAAGTCAGGGTGTCAAATCGTGTGCACCGTAAGTATAGCTCCAACTGGCTAAATTGTTATGATCAACAGCATTTAAACAAACTAAACAGAATGGCCCCCATAACAAGAGCTTTTAAATGAAAGATGGTAAAATGAGGCTTGCAAAGGTGTCTGTCTTGAAGACTATTTTTAAATCCTCCTACTGAGCTCAAAAAGACAGAAACAAGAAACATAATTAAGAAAGTATTTCCGTAAGCTGACAGAATTAGCTTTTGTGTAAACGTTTGGCTTGAAATACTTGGGTGGGGTGTGGTTTAAAAATCACTTGCACCATCCAGCATGGCACACCCACCCTTGGCTTTACTAGGTCACATAAAAATCAGGTTGTTCCCTTCTCTGCCTTCTTAAGGTTGCCTTTTGTTAAAAAGACTAGGTTTTGGTGAAATACAAATTATTATCCCTGTTCAGCCTTCATGAGCCAGCCCCTCTCCTACCACCAAGCCACCTTCAGGAATAGTTTTGGTACCTTGCCAGTGTCCTTTTGCACTAATCTTGATATGGTGCTTTGTGTGATTTTCTGCCATTCCACATACCCCTATCTAGCCCCCAGTATTACCTCACCGTTGACATTGTTCATGTCACATTACTACCTCTTTTTACTTAGAATATCCTCTGCTATCACTCAGTATTTTACTATTGGGAAGGCAGGCAATATAAAACTCTTATGTGTGATTTTTTTTTAATTTTTATTACTCAGATTTGTTTTTGTTTACCTGCTTTTCATTAATCTAAAATATGCTAATCATAGTGTTTGTCTTTCTTTTTTTGGTTAATGTAGCATCCTAAACAGTGACTGTCAGTTCATTAAAACAGACTAATGTATTTCCAGGCACAGCTTTGATTTTCAGATCCATTTTGTTGTTTGGTTGATTAGTCATATTTGTATGTGTGGCTCGCTCCCTCTGCATCAGTGTCTTTCTTTCTTCTTTCTTTCTCGCCCTCTTTGCCTCTCTGTCTCTTCTCCTCACTTCTAATTATGGACTTGATTTGGTTTTGTTTTCCAACGGCAGTTCTGTTCATTAATCTTATGAAACCTGACAGTTCTTTAGTTTGGTAAGGACAAGGATCTGTGAAAAACACAGTAAACAAAATGCAGCAAGGTGGACTTTGTGTGAATTCTGATTTTAGCATCTGTGTGCTCTATTTACTGTCTTTTCTTGATTTTTTGTCAGGTCTTTTCCATCTTTAGTACCCCTATTGTCTTCTATTTTTCATTTCAGTTAAAGGTTTAGTGAGCTTATGCCAACTTAATTTCATACTCTCCTCAACTATAGATTGCCTCAAAAAATAAAGTTTATGTAGTAAAGTAATTTTAAAAAACTACTTTTCTTGTCCCTTTACTACCCCTTTTTACGTAGAATATCCTCTACTATCTATCACTGAGTATTTTGTTTGAATGCTTATTTGTTTTGGAAAGCAGGCAATATAAACTCCATGTGGGGCTTTTATATTTTTATTGCTCAGATTTACATTGTGCTCTGTATGAACATTCCATCCATTCATTCATTTATCCTTTTTCAGAGCCACTTAATCCAATTTATGGTTGCCAGTGGCCAGAGCATATCCTGGCAAGAAAACTATATAGATAGGACCACTGTGAAAATGGGCTATATAATACTGTTTTTGTATAATTTAAGGAATCACATTCCTAAATGGTTTATTAATAATTTTATTTGTACTTTTGACTGACTACCAGTTGTTTTGTAGATTTTTTTCAAGGGCTGTCCTGCCTAGAAGGCACAACTGGAACCAAATGGCAGGTAAATGGTGGCAGAGCAGTCCCCCAGAATGGTTGTGCACATGCAAGCACAAATAGAATTCGATATTCATATCATCAGATGGTAGCTTGTAATGTTATTTTTTTCAGGCCACACAATAATTCTCCTGTAAGAGACCTGAATGGACATTCACTTGAGTAAACTAGTTCCTTTGTATGTAACTGAGGACTGCGGATGCCTAGAAACAATAGCTGCCAAATGATGGTTCTAGTTGTTTGCCACAAAAGTATTAAGACTGAATTTTAATTTTTTTTCTGAAAAGTGGCCTTGGGAAAACAAGAGATGAAAGGTGGTGTTTAAGAAAGTGGGATAGCTAACTTCTTATAATAATTTATAAAATGCCCCTAATAGTAGGGCCAAAAGTAGATAGATTTATCAGTTTGTTGTATATTTCTGTCTTTCTGAGTATCAAGACTCTCCTCAGTGAAAGATGAGTCTGGACAAGACACTGTTGTAGAATGTACCAAATAAATTAAAAAGTACGGAAGTGTTGTGTTGATTAACAGATAAGTGCAGAGAATGGATGGACAAAGGGAGAACACAAACAATATGCAAGCTTTCGAGGCAACTCAGGCCCCTTCTTCAGGCAAGATGTAATACAGAAACTGGAGTTCCCTGTGTTTATATACACTCTAGGACAAGAAACAACATTGGTAAATCTTTAAATGATAAATCTTAAATGTAAACAAATAATAGATTCATTCAGGCTGGGGTTAATTTAACAAGAGAAAGAAGAACAATGTACTGTATGTTCAAGATCTTTGGATAAGATAACTGTCCAACAAAGTCTTTTGAAGTTTGTAATGAGTTTTTCAAAACAATGTGGATCTGTAGACAGGTTGTTTGTGTCATTCTGAGAGATGTAAACAATCCTCATATCTGGCCACAAAACTCTTGTCTGTATTTAAACCATGCTGTAATGTGTTACATTTCAGCATGAGCTTAACTTCCCATTCTTTTCTCTCTTGCTGTGTTCTGAGGTCGCCCATAAGCACTCTGACTTTAAAGTCCCACTCACAGTGTGCATGGCTGTTGAAGTGAGCTTTTACAGGAACATCTGTGTTGCCATGCTCGATGTGGAACCTGTGTAAATTCATTCTCTGGTGGAATGTTTGTCCAGTTTCTCCCACATAGAGTGCAGTGTCAGGACATTTCATGCAGAGAATTAGGTAGACCACATTAGATGATCTGCAGGAAAAGGATCTCTTTATGCGATGTTCAAGTTGGCAGTGTGGTATAACTATATGGTTTGTATTATTAATGTAGGCATACAGTACGTTTTACATCTTTTCTGTAGGAAGGGAGATGTGACATTTTCTGTTGGTTCACTTAGGGAGCTTCGGACAATTACTTGCTGAAGGTTTGGTGGTTGTCTCTATGCCAGGAGGGGAGGTTCAGGAAGTACATTTTTCAGTGTTTGGTCATTGTTTAGCATTGGCTGAAGTTCTTTTATAATTTTTCGAAGTGTTTCAAGATGTGGGTTGTAGGTGACAACAAGGGGGATGTGGTTCTTGTTGTCTTTATTTTTATATTCCAGAAGGTTGTCTCTGGGTATGACAGTAGCTCTTCTTATTTGAGTGTCTGTTGTTTTCAGGGTATAACCTTGTCTGATGAAATCTTGTCTGAGCTCCTCCAGTTGTTAATCACGGTCTGTTGGGTCTGAGCAAATACGATTGTACCGTATTGCTTGGCTGAAAATTAAGGAGCGCCTTATATGCTTGGGGTGGAAGCTATCACTTCTTTGGTAGGTCCATCTGTATGTTGGTTTGTGAAAAACAGAAGTTACAAGGATGTTGTCTTTCAGTTGAATGGTGGTGTGAAGGAAGCTGACTTCTGTTTTTGAGTAATTCAGCTTCAGCTTTATGTTGGGGTGAAAAGAATTATATTCATTATGAAAATGATGGCAGTCCCGATTATGAAGATGTCATCTATGTAACGGATATACAACATTGGTTTTACGATGCACATTGACATGAAATCTTCTTCCAATTTTGCCATAAATAGGTTTGCAAAGTGAGGTGCAAACCGACAGCCCATTGCAGTCCCCATTTGTTGCAAGTAGCAATCTTGTCCAAAAGAGAATAGATTATGTGTCAGAGTGAATTTTATCATTTCTATTACTGACTTTGTGGGTAAATCATGTTGTCTGAGGTATGTTTCACATGGCAATATGCCATCATCATGGGGGATGTTTGTGTAAAGTGTCTCAACATCCATTGTGGCCAGTAAGGTTCCCTCAGGTAAGGGGCCTAAAGCAGACAGTTTTTTTAAGAAGTCAGTGGCGTCCTGGATGTAGCTGGTTGTATTACGGGTGAGGGGTTTAAGGATGTACTCCACCCAACCTGAAACATTTTCTGTAAGGGAGCCAATTCCTGAGATTATAGGCCTTCATGGGTTCCCTTTGTTGTGGATTTTAGGAAGCATGTAGAAGTAACCCATTTTGGGGTTCTCAGGAATTAAACTGTTTACATGATCCCTGATGTCAAGAGGAAAGCTACTTATTATCTTTTTTAGTTCCTTTTCGTAGAGATCTGTTGGGTCTTCTTGCAGTTTGTAATAATGCATAGTATTGGACAATTGTCTTTGTGCCTCCTGTATATAATCTGATGTGTTCATGATGACTAAAGCACCCCCTTTGTCTGCTGGTTTGATAATGATTTCTGTATTTTCCCTTAGTAAATGCATGGCTCTCCGCTCATCCCCAGTAATGTTTTCTATCCAATTTTGCTGCCTGTTTAAGATTCCTGTTTTCACTCTCTGTCAGAAGCAGTCTATATAATTATCCAGGGTGGAGTTTCTGCCAGCTTCTGGTGTCCATGTGGATTTTTGGTGGGGCTGTTGTAACTGCTTGTTGTTGGTTCCTATGTGTTACTGTTTTTTTTCTTGTAGAAAAATTATTTTAGTCTGAGTTTTCTGAAGAATTCTTCCATATCACTGCAGAGTCTGATGTTGTCAATGGGCTTTGCAGGACAATATGAGAGTCCCTTTGTAAGTACTGAAATCACTGCTTCATTTGGTGTGTATGAGGAGAGATTAACAATGCAGGTCTGTTGCTCTTTGTTTTTTGCTATTAAGTGTCCAGCTTTCTCTCGTAATCTTTGCAGCTTTTTCTTTTTGTTGATAATAAGGAGTTTTTGGTGTCTTTTGTAATAGCGATGGTGCTCTTTTACCATCTCCTACCTGTCATTTTCCATTTTTCATACACACCAAATGAAGCAGAGATTTCAGTACTTTCAAAGGGACTCTCATATTGTCCTGCAAAGCCCATTGACAACATACATGGAACATACATTGTTCTTCTCTCTCTTGTTAAATTAACCCCAGCCTGAATGAATCTATTAATTTTCTAAATTTAAGATTTCTCATTTAAAGATTTACCAATGTTGTTTCTTGTTCTAGAGTGTATATAAACACAGGGAACTCCAGTTTTTGTAATACATCTTGTCTGAAGAAGGGGCCTGAGTTGCCTCGAAAGCTTGCATATTGTAATCTTTTTAGTTAGCCAATAAAAGGTGTAATTTTGCTTGGCTTTTCTCTACATTCATAATGGCTAACATGGTACAACACCCTAGTAATAAAGATATGACAAAGCAACATGCCTGCTATCTCTCTGGCTCTGTCTCAGCACATACAAGTCCCTGTTTACCAGGCAGGGTACTTACTTCTCTCACCTGCCATCTCTATACCTCCTCCTCCTCACAACTGTGAGTTCTTGATTTTCCACACCTCTCAGTTTTGTACTCAAAAAGTTCTTCTGATTCAAGGTGGTTTTATGCCCCAGTCTTGAGTACTAGGCAAAGCCTGGAATCACGTTTTTAGCACCATGGGTGATTGTTGTTCTTCTCCAAGGACACCAAGCTAAAGTCCCAACTTCCTACACCCCTCAAGATTTCTACTTCTTTAACCAGGCCTCAAAGGAAGCTCTTCCGCTGCTAGTCCTTTTAAAGGGAAACTTGGTCACTATCCTCCCAGCATGTGACTATGTGCTGTCCTCTTTTGGTCTATTCCCAGCATTTTGTAGCCTCCTTGTCTTTTTCATTGCAGAAATCCCCGGCATGAGTTATGCCCCGAGGAAACATATTTCTTCCAGGTTACCCATCTCTCTGTTTACCAAATGCTGTGTTTCAGATATCCCTTACATTTACAGACTTGCTATTGCCAAGTGGGACCCTTCTTCCTGTAATTAAAAGATGGTATGTACTGTCAATTTCCAGTGCATGATTTTCTTTTTCTCTTAGGACCTCACTGTGTCTTTCTCATTTTCATTGCTTTTCCCTGCAACCCCTTACACAAGGTGTAATGTAGTTATGGCCAAGTGAATGCCAAAAAATGGAGGGGAACTGTCAAAAATCCAGGACACACAAACAAACTAATTTTGAATTAAAGTACTTTAAGAAATTGAAAAGAAAAGGAGTTAAATTACAAATATTGTAGGGAAAATGAGAAACAACAAAAATGAAGGCAAAGAATACAGGGATAAACAGACTTAGCCAAAATACAAAAAAAAAAAATGGTCAAAGACTGCTAACTAAACCAAAAATATGAACAACAAGGAGGAGTAGAAAAACGCAGAAACGATCTAATGTCACTGCAAAGATGCAGTGGTTAACGGAGACATATGTTGTCTCCTTGTTCTACCGAAACCTAAATAAAGCACCTGGGGCCAGTTAACTAATAAGGGGTCTGTCTCCTCCACCATCAAAGACTATTATATAATTAAACTGCTGTAGCAATAAAAAATAAAAAAGAGGGTTAACAAAAAAACACAATTATCAGAGATTAAACAATAGCAGAACGTTTCAGAAAAGGCAGAGAAAAGAAAACAGAAACAGAAAGTGAAACCCTGTGGTGAGATCTATGGGAGACCACAACTCAATGGTGAAGGATTCTGAACAGTTCCACAGCACCATCAGTTGGCTCTAAGTAGGATCCTGAACTGCCATGTAGGTCAGGTCAGGTCAGGTTGGGGAGCATGCACTGGTACAGCACATTGCTGCACCCACCACACAACGAAACAGCTCAGGATCCTGGTTAGCAACCCCCCAGGGAGACAAGCAGGCCAGTCCCACCCTCCAGAAGTTAAGCTATATCTGCCACAGCCAGGTTTTATGTGGGTGTCCGCTTGGCCCGGTCCAGCGACTCTGCCAATCACCCTTGGGGAATTGCGCCACATGGCCATAGTGCTGTAACTGATGCTCCCTCATAATGCTGGTAATGTGCCTCGTTCGGGACTCCATAAGCAACTGCTCATTCAACACAAAGTCAAACCAGCGGTACCCAAGGATTCTACGAAGAGACACAGTACTGAAGGAGACCAGTGTTCATCTCAGGTCACTGGATAGCATCCAATTCTTGCAACCATATATCAAGACAGGAAACACCAGGACTTGGACCTTCATCCTTTTGCATAGGTACCCCTTTCCAGAGACCTCATGACAACCCCCCATGCTCTCCCAATCAATTGTCTGACTTCATAGGAAGAATCACCAGAGACATGAATGTCACTGCCATGGTAAGTAAACCTCTTGACAAGGTCAACACACTCTCCACAGACACACACACTGCTGATGGCTGTGCCCAAGAGGTCATTAAAGGTCTGGATCTTGGTTTTTTATCCACCACACTTGCAAGCCCAGAAACACATGTAACCAGACTGAAAATATATATGCACAACATGTTTTCTATTAGCCAGGTCCAAAAAGGGAGGGTTTACAGAGCTAACAGTAATTTTCTCATTAAGCATCAGTAAAGGTTTAGGCCAAATCTCTACTGTTTGGTGTAATGACCAGGTATTGTGAATTTCCTACAAGGTTTCCACACTGGCTGAATAACCATTCTTAGAAGAAGCACATGAAACTGTGTAATTTCTTGTGATGCATTGGTGGGGTGTCATTTCTCAAAAGCTTGACAAACTAAAGCGGACAGAATCCATGTACGATTGCGGAATGATGGTGGGATTCTCATTTTTAGAGCTTTAATTTGGTATCTAAAATAAACACTAAGTATTTCTTTTGACTCTACAAAGGAGGTCCACACTCCACTGTGTGATAACTGTGTCAGACATCTACAGGCTTAAGTCAATGTGCTGGAGCTTTTACAACATCTGTGGTTTTACAGTGTAAAGAGTACGGTCGCATTTTTTCACTCTTATTTTAATGGAAAGTTAATTTCAGCTGATGTTCGGTGTTTACCTCATAGTAATAAGCTTTTATCACCAAGCTCTTCCATTTATTAGGTGTCACCTTAATCACTCTTTGTAAACACACCACCTTACTGCTGCTTATACATTATTACCTATTTATGCCTGGTGTTATTATGACTGCTTAGCATTCCATTAGGATTCCTGAGTTCACAATTGAATGTTAATTATATAACATTGATTTATTGTGCTGCAGATTCTAAGGAAAAGTATCCATCACGAGAATGGTGCAGAATGTGAGCTTTTCACCTACGCAGTCTTTTTCTTTAAAGTTGCATTAGCTGTATTTAATACATTATCCTTCAAAAGAGATCATCTAAGCTGAAATTTTTAATTATAAAACTTTAACAATAATATGCATACAACTAAGTAATTAACACTAATATTACAGCATATATCTTATACTGGTTGAAAATAAATGTACAATATATTGTGCTTCATGCAGGATTGTGCCCAATGTTGCCATATTTGGCTCTAGACTCCTTTACCACTGAATTGGGTTTTTAAAATGTAACATACGTTCTACACAATATTTTTTAAATATTGTTTTGGTTGTACTCTTAATGTCTAAGAGTGGTAGTGTGGCACATTCTTGGGTTTTAACTCTAGTGTGGTCAATGTCTGTGTGGAGTCCATGTGAGTTTTCAAGTTCCTCTCTATACTAAAGACATGCAAGTTACATTATGGGGTGCTGTATGAGTTAGTGCTCCCTGTGGTGGGCAGGCACTCTGCCCAGAGTTGGATCCTACTTTGTACCTGAAGCTAATTGAAGTGGGCTTGCTGTAATGGATTAAGCAAACTCAGAATAATGGATGGATAATGGAAGGACTAGTCAATTTTTTATACTATGCAAATGAACTGTCTTTCATTATTGTGAAGTTACCAGTGCCATTTGGTTGGCTGTAATGTCTTTTATTTATACACCTTACATCTAACCACTTTGTAAATATTATACTTTTAAGTAATCAGTAGAATTGTGTTATATATGAAAATCCCTTTTGATTATTTATGCTTATAATATTTGCGTTTTTCCCTGGATGTCAAATTGGTACAATGTTAAAATGGGAAGTGGCCAAATGCAGCCCATTCTTCAAGGGATGTGAGGGTGAAATTCTTCCTGGCATTCTGAGAGCTAAACAGTTAATTTACATAATTGGTAAGACTCCCACTCTTTCCCAATGCAGCCAAAATTTGCATGCCTGCATGTATTTTACCTATGGCAGAACACACCTGCACCTGCTAATGATGGTTTACCACAACAGGAAATGGCATAGCTCATGGAATCAGAGCAGCACTCATGATCCTGAGTCTCCCAATGCCACTTTTAGGAGGCTTTCTGTTTTCAGGCAGGTCCAGGTTTGTGCACAGCACATGGATCCAATTGGCTACATCAGTATAACTAGAGAGGGAACATTTGTTTCATCTCTTCACATTGATAATAATGCCAAGAAGTTAATGATATCAAGGCAGGTAAATTGGCTACTAAAACATACGGGAAAGGTAAAACAAGAAAGAATGCAAAGTAAATGTGAACGAATAATCAAATCAGACCATGGCTGTCCCCTATGCTTGCTGCACACACATAATTTGCTGTCTAATAGGGAGCATTGATTGCTCGACCCTACTGCCAACCTCCAATGTCTGTCATCATACTACTGTAGGTTCTTCCTTCTGCCAGGGACCCAACTCTTTCATGACAGGATACATGAACTCAACTCTTTTGGTCATCCATTATTTCTCAAAAGCCATTCCAGATCTACTACAGTGAAACACAAATATAGTTTTGTGGTTTCTACAAAGAGAACCAAAGCACTCCTCAGCCCCCCAAAACAGTCCTCTTGATAATTTCAAATAATTTTGTGTACTAGAGTAATATACAGTCATCGTAGAGCAGGAGTGGCAAACTCATATTGTGAAGGGTAGCAGTGGCTGAAAGTTTTCGTTCCTGCCTCTTGCTTTAATTAGTAACCAGTAACTAAATTTGCCTTAATTATAATTGACTTCTTTAAATGTTTTTTTTTTCATTATCTAGCAGCCAAACAATAGAGGGAATCAAAGCAAGCTAACAGATGACCAGCTAAATCGGGTCTCAGATGCCCCGCCATAATTTTTACCCATGTAGCTAATAATGAGACCCTCTGTTTAATTCTATGACTTGTTAGTGTTGTCTTTTTAAACGATTTTCCAAAGATTTGTTTTTGTTCTGAGAGCACCATCCAAATGTTTTGTGGACCACAGTGGATTAATATTTCACAGACCTTCACTTTTTTTCTTCAAGCTTTTTCTTCAGACAGCTATTGAATAAAAGACAAAACTGCAAATGGAATCTTAATTAGCAAGGTCACCTGTTGGATCCCTTTGAATCTCATTATTGGTTGGCTTCTGGTTAAAGAAGAAAGGAAACATTTTAAATGCAAGCCATTTAAAATCAAGGCATCACAGTATATTCCATTAGCATTAGTATTTGGTTTATAATGGAAAAAGTGACCAATATGAAAACCTACAGTCATTGCAGCCCTCCAAGATCTGAGTTTGACACCCATTGTTTTGATTTGATATACTTCGTTAATCCCTGAGGGGAAATTGTCTTTTCTCATGACCCTTTGTGGGTTTGAGCGAAGGATCAGCCATTGTACAGCACCACAGGAGAAATTTTCAGGTTTAGGGCCTTGTTCAAGGGCCCAGCAAAGTAGGATCCCTACTGGCAGTAACAGGATTTGAACCAGCAACCCTGCAGGTACCAGTACAGATCCTTAGTTATTGAGCCACCTCTCAAGTCCATTCAGATCTGAGATTATTATATTTTAAACAGACACCATCATTTTCAAAAGTCATAAATACAAGGCACTGAGTCTCTTTGATTTGCGTTTGACCCTTTTTTGATATTTTTTTTAAGGGTCAAAATTTCCATGGCCAATGCCATAGTGACTGTGTAAGATAATAGTTTACTTATTTACAGAATTAAATTTTTTTTTAAGGATAATGTCAGTTGATATTAATATTGTACAGCATAAGTAGGTCTCATGGGTGCCAATTTGCAGCAGGATTATATTCCATTCATATTTTACATTTCTGGTACATTTACTATCACCTCCAATATGATCCAATCAGTAGGCTGTGACTTGGTAACAAACAGTAACTAAAACTACCCAATCTCTTTTACCTTGTTCTTGTGTGTATCATGTAGCTGGAAAAGGGAGACGGTCTGCATAAAGCTTCGTTAAAATGTTTTAGATGGCCCAACCGTGCCAGGCTTGAGGACAGTAAGCATCAAAATCTTCACAAATGCACTCTTCTTCTTATATAAATTATTTACTGATATTGGTAACTGCAACTCCAAGCAATATTTTAGAACATTGAAGCAAATATGCACACAGCTGAAAGATTTAGGTTTTTTTTAATGATTAATAGTACTTGTTATTTGAGTGTTATTGATGTGTATGATCTATGTGTTATTTTTTTCAACTACTCATTCCAGAAAAAAGCGGGTTAGTTTGGTTAGTGACTGGTATGTTTGTGTATGATGGACAGGCACCTCACCCATGGTGTTAAGACATGGTTCTGTTTGACAGGCAGCAGAAGAACATTGCCATTATCAATATTCACTTTGTCTGCCAATTGAACTTTCATGACATCTGGTCTAAGCAAAACAGCGAGCAGCAGTGTGATCCAGAGCAGAGGCATGTACTGAGGCATATCCTGTTCCCTGTAGGCATTTTACAAAGCAGTAAAGTAATCAGTTCCTATATTGTATTGTACATTTTCTGGTGTGCTTGGCAGTCAAACTCAGAGCCATTTCATATGTATTTTACATAGCAACACAAGCAGCAAATATTTTGTCAAAGTGCCTACTTCGACACTGACAACATTATAGTCAGTTTATACAACCATTTGTCTATTCATTTCCACATCCACTTCATCATGTTGAAGCTTGCAGGGGCCAGAGCTTCTCCTTGCAGTGTCAGGGATGAGGCAGGGCCACATCTTATAAGGGCTCCATCCAATCACAGTGTTCCTTTACACACACACAAACATACACCCATATTCACTAATACAAGGCTGACTTGATTACCAAACACATACACATCTTTGTGTATTTAGAAAATAAAAACTTGGTGTACTTGGAAATAAATAAATAAAAACATAAGCATAAGAAAAGCATGCAGGCGCCACATAGACAGTGCCCACACCAAGAACTATTTAAATCCAGAACTATTTAATTTGGAGAGTGTGAAGCAGCAGTGCTGACCACTACTGGTACTGTCAGACAGACTTTATGTTGTGACTTTACCTTTTGTAAAAAATCACAATGCCTCCCCACCCCACCATTCCCCCAAAGGTTTGCTTTGTGGAGTGTTATGTTTCTTTTGTCCGTTGTCCTCAATTATAAAATTAATTTGGAATGCAGGGCTTGATATTGCCATCACCTAGCTTGTGTTAATCAATGACATTCAGTTCCATTTTACTGTTTTCTTTACATTGATGTGTTTATATATGTAAATGTTACATTCTTTGTAATTTACTGTTATCACATTACAAGTCTAAATATTTGTGAATGCTCTGAGCCTACACTCATTGAAGAGCACTGTGCGAGAACTGAATTAAATAATTTACTGCATCTTTCATGGGTAGCAAAGATCTTTACAAATCAGTAAAAATTTAACTGGGATCAGACAAATGACATGCCCTTTCACAAAACACTTCCACTGCAATCCAATAATTGTTGCTTACATGTGTGCACTGTGCTCCTGACAGCTGGGGAAAAAAACAAATCTGCAGGTGTTCCAAGGCCACGAGACCACCCAGCCCCCTCTAGGCATTCTACCTAACAAAAATTAACTTAGTCAGGCTTCATGTGGAAGAACTAGACAATGATGGTCATGTGGACCTCTGGCCTTCAATCCATCAATGTAAGAACCACAGAAAGCTGGAAAAAGAACAGCAGAGAAGGTAGGGGTTAGTACGGATTTCGGAGCCATGAAAAAAAAAGATAATTAAATGCATTTACAGACTATCAATGAAGCTATGACTGTAATAGTAGGGTGTTGTACCATGTTAGCCATTATGAATGTAGTGAAAAGTCAAGCGAAATGACACCTTTTATTGGCTAACTAAAAAGATTACAATATGCAAGCTTTCGAGGCAACTCAGGCCCCTTCTTCAGGCAAGATGTAACGTTTCAATGAAACTATGAGAAAGCCATGTTAAAATAATGGGTTTTTAGCAGTTTTTGTAAAGCACTCCACCATATTAGCCTGGCGAATTTCTATCGGTAAACAACTCCAGATTTTAGGTGCATAACAGCAAAGTGAACAGCAGCCATACCACATGTGCTTCAGAACAGGTCATCCACCTGAAGCTAAGCAAGTTTGAGCCCAGCCAGTACGTGGATAGGAGACCATCAGGGAAAAGCTTGGGATCCTGCTGAAAAACATACTGTATTTGAGAGGTCAACAGGGGACACTTACCCTGTAGTCTGTGTGTGGATCCCAATGCCCCAGTGTAGTGATGGGGACACAGTACTTTTAAAATGGCACTGCTCTTCAGATGAAAAGTAAAACCAAGGTTCCTGGGCATCTTTTGTAAAGTGATTGGAGTATCCCAATGTCCAGGCTAAATTGCCCTCTACTTCCTAGGCATTCTAGTCCCCTAATCATCTCCTATTCCGAATTGGCTATTTCTTTCACACTTCAACCACCTAATAGTGCTGTTTCCACACTGGAGCAAAATGGCTGCCATCACATCATCCAGGTGGATGCTGCACATAGGTGGTGGTGGTGGAAGAAGTGGTTCCCTACTCTCTATGCAAAGTCCTTTGAGTGGTGAGAAAATGCTGCATAAATGTAAGGAATTATTATTATTAACAACAGAATGACAGGTTTCAGCGGTTGTAATGGAAACAAACGTTTCTCTAATAACAAATTTACATTTAAAATGACTAATTAGCTAAGGCGGTTTACCATTAGAACACAGAAGGAATGGCTACTAATAAATGTGGCTTTGCAGTCATATGTGAATAATAAATAAAAAATCAGTCATTTCTAGCAGTAATTGCCATTAACAACACTTGTAATGTGTTGGCTATATTTTTAAATCATTTTCAATCAACTGGATGGTATCTTGATAAAAAGAGTCAGTTTTTTACTGGCGGTATTAATAATTTGAAAATGCTTGCATGTATTTTATTGAAAACTTGAGGATAAGGATAATTGGAAGAGTCCAATTCATATTATAGACTTGATGCTGGTTATTAGTGATTCCAACTTTCCCAGCAATGAACACAGCAGATAAAAAGTATTAATCTCCAAGACCCACATAATATGGACTCTACTTCCTAGGTCCAAGGTGATGCTTGAAACCATGAATTGAGAAGTTAAACATGACAGATACTTACTACTTGATACAATTTTTCGATATACCAGGAACAAGGCTGCAAGGAAAGGGATATACAATGGAACAGAATTTTATAAATCCAAAAAACTGGTTGAATATTATTTTATGTAACCACTTGAACAAATGAATAAATAAGTACAGTAGTATAATTAAATATATATAATATGTCTTAATTAAGAGTGAAAACCTGTGACCTTTCAGCCTTAGAAGAAATTGTTTTGTTGCTACAAGTGTAAATATCTGGGTCAAAGTGAGTTTTGTTAATCTCTGCTGTGATTGACTGCAAGCCAATCGTTCAAGTAAACCAAGCAAATGTCCTAGAGAACCAATGTCCATGCACAGCAACAGGATCTGACCTTTCATATTCCAGAATGATTAATAATTGCTCTACAAAAAAGATGAGTTCCATGCCTTGTAACAAAATTTGTGCATTGTTAGCTATGACCTCTCTGCTTACATATTTCTAAAAGTCTTTACTGTCTGGCGGACCACCAGAGCCCTTACCCGGCCGGGACACCCTGAGTATGGAAAGACCTGGGGAGAGAGTGTTTAAAAGACTGTTTCTTCCCCAGACCGACAGAGGGCAGCCCCCTTGGCCTGCAGCAGGGCCACAGGTTGTGAGCATGAAAGCTCAACCCTGCTGGGGCCTGTGGCCACTGCCAGGGGGTGCCTGGATTTTTACAGGGCCCTGTTTGGCAGCACATCCACCACACCCAGAAGTGCTGCCAGAAGAAGCTCATTGGGCACCTGTACTCCTTCCAGGTGCCCTAAAAAAGGAGCCAGTCACCACCACTCAATGGCCTGAGTTGGGAGGAAGTGGACAAAGCTCTTGAGGAGGAGTGGAGGCAGAAGAACTGGCTGCAAAGGGACTGTGTTGTGCTTTGCCCTTTGAGCATTGTGTGCTGGACTGTAAATAACCTGAATGTTGTGTGGCAAAATCGTGTTCTGTCTGTGTTGGGGAGACACAGCGGCTGTATGTGCCCTTGGGCTTCACATCTGTAATGTACCATTACGTTTGTGCTTTGAAACATACACTCTGTATGGTGCTGTGCAGTACAGAGCCCTTTTCCAGTGCAATCTCTGACCTGCAATGATCTTACTATATATATAAGTAAAAGAGTTCTAAACAGAAAAAACAGTAGGATGAAGAACAAGAGTACACAGAGTATCAAATTGACAAAACTGAATACCAATGCTTGCAACCTCTTTGCTCCCACCTATATAGGTTTGGGATATTGTCTATCGGATAGGGTGGCAAACCGCCAGGCACTAGAAAGCAGTCCAAAATTTAGGTCTCTTTTTCTATAATCTGACCTTTCTTTCTTCCTGTCACCAGTTGAAGCCCGGCTTCAATTCACTTCTAAACTCTAGACTCGGTGAGGCTTTGGGACAGAATAAATTATGATCTCTTCTCCCAGATTACTGTCTGCCAAAGCCAACAATTACTTCAAGTTTAGGGGAAGCCTGTTTTTTTCCACATGGATACCAGACTAGAGCTGCCTCAGATGGCCTTGGGTGCCCCAGCACATTGTGCTTTCAGCCAATCTTTAAAGGCACCTCACTTTCTCTCTTCCAGCCTGTGCCCCCTGCCAACCTGAAGGTCCATAACCAACTGTTTCCTGGCTCGTCTATCGGCCTATCTTTCTCTTTATAAAGACACCCTGACATCCCAGGAATCTGATGGGTTATGTGCCTGTTTTGAGTCCTAGTCATCTTTGCCCACTTCTTCTCAATTCACCCCTTTCTCTCTCTTTTCTTCCTGGGTGCTCCTGTTCATAGCCTTTCCTGTGACGATTCAGGGCACTATCATGGTGGCATTCATCATTCCTTTTCCCAGGCCCATCCCATCTCCCTTTCCAGGTATAAATCATTTTTTTCTTGGCCACCCACCTCAATATGCATTGAAATCTAGAGTAAATAAATTACAGAGACATCATACAACATCTGGGACATTTCCATATATATTCACACATACTGTGCTTAGTTAACAGTTCTGATTATGTAAAGGAGCAGGCTTTTGCTGTTATATTGAAATTAATAAAAATAAAAGTTCACAACTGTAAAAATATAATCGCTTTGTTTTTTAAATAATTTAATGCATACAGTACTTAGTCACTAGCTTTTGTCTCAGCAGCACCTACAAAATATGTATTTTATGTATGCCTTAATCTATGCTGAGAACATTACTTCAAAATTACTTTTGTACTAAAGTACACATCTGGTTCTTCTGCTAAGCTATCCCCTATAGCATTTTGTAAAGTGCATTGTCTTATCACTATCACTTATCACTACCCATGGGCAGCTGAATGAAGGGAGAGGTTTTTTAAACAAATCTTACGCACCAACTCCTACTCATTAAATGTCAAGGTATAGATCAGCACATACCAAACCTGCAAATGTATTTCTGCACTACGAAAAGAAGGAAGCAAAACCCTTATACAATTATCTGTGCATCCACGCTTGTTTGAAAGTTTAAATTAACTGGTTCCAAAGAACAGAGGAATACATCATCATTTGTTAGAATTCACTCTTATGCAATCTTAAGAAGGCTGCTATTTTATTGTCCTGCTATAAATCACTGTGTGGTCCCTTTATTAGGGACACATCGTGAAAACCTTTTTTTTTTTCAGATTTGCCAAGTGAACTAGTTAGTGTGGGAACATGGATTTGGATTTCTATAAGAGGAATGCTGGCTGACATTGACTCTGGCATGTTGTTTTATTTTGCAAGTGAAATGGATGGATGGATATATGATAATTGTAGACATCTACGCAGGATAGTTCATACCATTTCATTCACTGGACTGAGATTGGGCCACTGCATGAATATTCAACCATATAGAGATTGGCCTTCCATGAAGATTATTCATCTAATAAAGCCTGTCTGCAAATGGGTGTACTACCATGTTAAAGTGACACACCTAATTATCAGTGATGTTCACATATTTTCAAACATTGCTACAGCTGAGTCAAATGTCAACCTCAGAAACACATTTACATTATCACTTGTAAAAGAAGCACAACAGACAAGAATGAAGGTTTTGGGTTCCACCCCGTATATTAATAACAAAGTCTCAAAAAGATGTGTTGAATATAGAGCAATCTCAAATGACTGAGTCCAGGATGGGACTGGCTGGGGAAGACAAGTGGCTGGCTTTATATGTGGTGGGAAGGAAGAAGAAAGTCCAATGGGGAACAGGTGGAAGTGAGGTCAGTAGGAGGGCATGGACTGGAGAAGGATATGGAACCTCGTTGGGATATCCTTTTGGTGATCTGCAGGAGAGGGAAAAAAAAAGACATTAATGCACTTCATTAACCCCTGGCCTGGCATTTTACCTTTAGTTTAAGCCCATTGATTGTCTCACATTAATATGTGTGTGACACACTACATGCCTGTATTTTTAGCTTCTGGTATAATGTGGTCCTGAACTCATAATCTTGTCTTCCTCCTATCAAGAAATGGCAGAAACTAGGATTAATTACATTAGGTGGTGTTTTTATTATATTTTATTAGTAGTACATATATTTAGCTCACTCTTTTAACCATAAATAATTTGATATACAAATGTAATCATGAAGTGTTCATACATTTTTACAATTGAAGGACAGGCCAGTTATGGTACTAGCTCAGGGTCACACAATATGTTGAGGTGGTAGATGAACCAAGCACTCTTAGTCATTACACCACACTAACTCTCAGTTCAATTCACAACTCTAACTGATGGTTTGACCCTGAGGAAGCCATTTAACCTGCTTGTGCTCCTTTTTGGAAACTGGATCTCCACTGTCTAGGTTTTTCATCTATCTGTCTCTGTACCGTTTTGTTTTTTGCTGTTAAAATCAGCTAAACTGTTGGCTATTTTTCTGCCTAATCCAAATCAATAGTTTTCCCAGGACTTCCTCCCAGGCTTTAGGTCTTTTCGTCTTTTTTGTTTATTCTGTTGTTTTTATTGATTATTTTGTGATTTATGTTGCTGAATGCAAATGCAAAAATCTGCACTAGCACACAGTATTAGGTATAGCATGAAAGTAAATGTAACAGATTTTAAACATTAACCATCAAAGGCTTTAATAATCAGATACATTGTAGGGGTGTACTGTATAATCACTTAATTATCAGTTTTAATTTTGGCAGTGCTGGTAATTAATCAACAAGACACCCCCCAAATAATGCCAAGTTCCGAGGGATACTGAGGGATCTCTGTTTCACTTCCCAGGTGGGATACCAGAAATATGAAGAGATTTGTACAGCTTATGTACAAGTCTACATTAACACTTTCACTTTCTTTGTTGTGGTGTCCAGACGTGGTTATAGGCTTATTTTCACAAATAACCCAGACACACTTTTTGCAATAAACAATATTTATAACATAGGGATAATAGAAGATGGATATATGCAAATATACTGTATTTATATATTTATATTATATATTTATATTATATATTTATATATTTATAAATATATAAGCAGAGCCTGGGGACTCTGAGGTGGGCTCTCCCATCTCTGGGACTGAAGTCACCGAGGTGGTCAAAAAACTCCTTGGTGGCAGGGCCCCGGGGGTGGATGAGATACGCCCGGAGTTCCTTAAGGCTCTGGATGTTGTAGGACTGTCTTGGTTGACACGTCTCTGCAACATCGCATGGACATCGGGGACAGTGCCTCTGGATTGGCAGACTGGGGTGGTGGTCCCCCTCTTTAAAAAGGGGGACCGGAGGGTGTGTTCCAACTATAGAGGGATCACACTCCTCAGCCTCCCTGGAAAAGTCTATTCGGGGGTTCTGGAGAGGAGGGTCCGTCGGATAGTCGAACCTCGGATTCAGGAGGAACAGTGTGGTTTTCGTCCTGGTCGCGGAACAGTGGACCAGCTCTACACCCTTAGCAGGGTCCTGGAGGGTGCATGGGAGTTTGCCCAACCAGTCTACATGTGCTTTGTGGACTTGGAAAAGGCGTTCGACCGTGTCCCTCGGGGAGTCCTGTGGGGGGTGCTCCGGGAGTATGGGGTACTGGACCCCCTGATAAGAGCTGTTCAGTCCCTGTACAACCGGTGTCAGAGCTTGGTCCGCATTGCCGGCAGTAAGTCGAGCCCGTTTCCAGTGAGAGTTGGACTCCGCCAGGGCTGCCCTTTGTCACCGATTCTGTTCATAACTTTTATGGACAGAATTTCTAGACGCAGCCAGGGTGTTGAAGGGGTCCGGTTTGGTGGACTCAGGATTGGGTCACTGCTTTTTGCAGATGATGTTGTCCTGTTTGCTTCATCAGGCCGTGATCTTCAGCTCTCTCTGGAGCGGTTCGCAGCTGAGTGTGAAGCGGCTGGGATGAGAATCAGCACCTCCAAATCCGAGACCATGGTCCTCAGCCGGAAAAGGGTGGAGTGCCCTCTCAGGGTTGGGGGCGAGATCCTGCCACAAGTGGAGGAATTTAAGTATCTCGGGGTCTTGTTCACGAGTGAGGGAAGAATGGATCGTGAGATCGACAGGCGGATCGGTGCGGCATCCGCAGTGATGCGGGCTCTGCATCGGTCTGTCGTGGTGAAAAAAGAGCTGAGCCGTAAGGCAAGGCTCTCAATTTACCAGTCGATCTACGTTCCTACCCTCACCTATGGTCATGAGCTATGGGTAGTGACCGAAAGAACGAGATCGCGAATACAAGCGGCTGAAATGAGTTTCCTCCGCAGGGTGTCTGGGCTTTCCCTTAAAGATAGGGTGAGGAGCTCAGTCATCCGGGAGGGGCTCAGAGTAGAGCCACTGCTCCTCCGCATCGAAAGGAGTCAGATGAGGTGGCTCGGGCATCTGATCAGGATGCCTCCTGGACGCCTCCCTGGTGAGGTGTTCCGGGCACGTCCAACCGGGAGGAGGCCCCGGGGAAGACCCAGGACACGCTGGAGGGACTATGTCTCCCGGCTGGCCTGGGAACGCCTTGGGATTCTCCCGGAAGAGCTGGAAGAAGTGGCCGGGGAGAGGGAAGTCTGGGCTTCTCTCCTTAAGCTGCTACCCCCGCGACCCGACCTCGGATAAGCGGAAGAGGATGGATGGATGGATGGATGGATGGATATATATATATATGAATGAAAGACAATAGTAAACAACACAAAACATATGAAAGCTTAGATGACTTTTTCTCTCCTATAGAAATAAGCACATAACTTATGAATTCTATCTCTTGGCTTAAGCAATCTTTTTCTTTCATATAGAGAAAGACATATAACTTCTGAATTCTGGTCTTTCAGTTTATGTGTTTAAGATAGAGAAGTTAACCAGAACTTATCGTTCAAAAGGTTTTTATCTTTCAGTTACAGTTATACTAAAATCATCCTCCATTAGCTAGCTCTGTCCTATTTATTAAATTATAATTAATAGTTCTTGGAATCAAAGTAGTTGTACTTCTGTTTTGAGGTAAGCGATGCTTTCTTTCTTTCCTGGTCAGCTTTCCCCAGATATGTAGAAGCATCTTCAGCATACATTCCTCCTTTTGCTTCAGAAGCTCGTCTCCGTCTATGCCTTGCATCTTCTTGTTACTAGCGTTACTACAGTTTATCTTTGATGATTATACACACATACACACACACAGTGTCCTTGGTTGAAGGCATAATTACACCTTCTAAGCACTACTGATCAGTAAGTTGCCATTTTTAACAAGACAAATGTATGGCCTTTTGTATATGGCCTCTCTTCTTGTGCACTTGATATTCTTCACCAAGGTTTGAACTAATGGCACCCTTTTTCAACCCCAATACAGACATATGTTCTACCTTTCCAGTCTAGCACAGTTGCATGTTGGAGTGAAGATATTGCACCACGCCCTATCAGCATTGAGTCTCTTCTATACAAATGAAGTTATGGCCAGTTTGAGAGCTGTAACTTTGAAGAGACAAGAGCAATGTGTTAGGGCATGTTTTAGGTCCCTTGGGTGCACATACTGTATGCCCATCCTTTTGGTTAACCATTGGTACAAAGTCCTGTCCATCAGTGTTACTCATCTTTGAGTTTTGGACCTTTGTTTGAACTTGGGTGTGAGGCACGTACCTCCCTAAGTGTTACTTGGTCTTGTCACTCATCTTAACAGATAAGGTGCAGATTCTGCATTCTGAAGAGGGGGTAGTCACACAAACTGAGACTTTTTATGTAGTATTAACAGTGTCTGACCTGGACTTGTGTTCTAGACAGAGCAGAAAATGTAGAATGTTCGTTTCTCATACATCCACCAAGCCAGTCTTTATGTTTGCAGGGTTTCAGACCTATTCTAGAAGCTTTAGGTGAAAAGCAGGAACCAGCCCTGGACAGAAGGATAATGCAAGTCAAGAACAACTTCCACACTAATTTATACAGGGCTGGTTTAGAAGTGTCAGTTAATATTTGGCATGCAAGAGTAAAACCAAAGTACTTGAATACATTCAAACTTTAATCAGAAAATGGCCAGGAAATCAAATCCAGCTACAGGATAAAACTGTAAAACATGCTATATTGCAGTAGTGATGGTAAACAATTATTTAAAGTACACTTAAAGTCTGTTCATAGGTTCATAAATGAAGTAACAAAAATGAACAAACTGAAATATATTTGATAGAGTTTTGGAAGGTAAATAATCAACAATTTAATTCAGTGTGATTGCAATAGGCCTGCATCAGAAAGTTCCAGTAAATTAGTTAGAACGTCTAGCCGTATTGTGTGAAATAACAGCACAACTGAAAGTAAGAGGCCCAAGTTGGGGTCCCAGGTGGGAAATAGTTGCATTGGCTGGTGTGCTAGCACACTGTGAACAAGAATTAATATCATACAAAACAGAGCATCTCTCCACTGATTTGATGTCATCTGGGTCTTAAAGATCAATGGTGACTTAGGTGATTATGTTTTTATAGAGGTAGCTGAAAGGTGAAAAGTAGATTAAGGTCACATTTGTTCTTTAGGGTCATTGGTTTTTTGGTTAGAAGGGGAAACAGACCAAAACCACTTTAATGTGTTCTCCTTAAGCCACTCTCAATTATCATCCCCTAGATTTATAAGTGTGATTAAACTCCTGCTATTTGTATTGTTTTACATTAATCTGTAAAGTGCCAAACCATAAAAACAAAATTAACATATAACAAGAAGTTAATCCACAATCTTGGATAAACACTGAAACACGCTGTCGACTTACACAGCATTGCACCTTGACATCATGTGTTATGACTGTTAATAAGTGAGCTGTGAGCAGAAGAAGGAAGCAAAGACAGGAGGAGAGAGACAGAGACCCACAGGCCAAAGCTCTGTCTGGCTTAAAGCACAGCTGTCTGCTGTGAGGATTGAAGCTTATTTATATGTGCATTTATTTTGCCTTGGAATTCTTTCTATTTTTCCTCTCACTTCACTATGGATGTCCATTTTAATTTGGGCCTCTGTAGTTTACCAGTACAATAAAAATGGTGCCAGTGGCTGAAGACAATACCTGCTGCTTATCATTACAGAATGCACATCATGGAATTACCTTTACTTTTAAATTGTCATTTGTTACAACTTGTACTGTATGGAGAAGGGTCAGATAAACAGTGCAAGTAATTTCCAAAGCAGTCACAATGGAAGATTAATTATGATGTTTATTTGCAGAAGCCTCGTTTATTAAAGTAGACAAGAAATGAAAAAGTCAATTTTTTGGACTTCATACTTTTGCTGATAAAACTGTTGTCTTTTTGTTTTGCTTTTGATCAATCTTACTCCCATAAAATGTTTTTTTTTTTGTGTGTGTAAAGTTCATTCTCTGGAAATCAGCTGACAGTGGATTTTTTTTTTCTTTTAAGCCAGAATAAGATGCTTTCATTATTGCCTAAAGAAGTCTTTTCTCTTCAGTAAATTTGTGGAATGTGGGAGGAACTGGTTTAACTAAACTGGCCCGGTATGAGTGAGTGTGGATGTGTGCTCTGCAATGGAGTGGCATCCATCAAGGGCTGGTTAGGTTCCACCTGCACATGTCCCTAAAATTGGACCAAGTGACATTATAACATTGATGAATTTTAGGTTAACTCTTCGGAGGCTTTATTTTTTCGTTTTGTCAAACTCCTTTTTATTACACAGATTATGAAAAACATAAAACAAACAAAACGTTTTTTCAGCAGCACTTCCATTGTCTCTTTCCTACGACAGCTCAAAATCGTCATCTCACAGTGCACAATCCAAGTCATCGACAATACACAACACATCTCTGGCAGGGGACTTTTTTGGATGAGAGTGGCTGCCTACATTTGACTCAAGGCTTTAATGAAAATGATTGGCGATTCATCTTCATATCATGGTCTTTCCTGCAGTCTAGTGAATAAAAATTATATAATACATTCTAGGTGATTTTTCTTGGTGGTTAGCCTTCAATTCTTTATGTGTTGGCTGTTGCCTTGAAAGTGTTAATAACATGCAATGTTCAGCCATATGCTGCTTTCAAAAACATTTACCTGAGGACATTTCAAGTGGACTATTTTTCTAAGCAGGAGATGCACAGGTGATCGAAATCAGAAACGTCATGGAATATGAGTTATCACAAATGTGTATAGCAGCCAGTGATTCAGTTACTGCTACAAGAAAAAAAATCAACAAGATTCCAAAGATAACAAATGCATTTTTTGGGTTTGGAAATGATATTGAGAGACTGATCTGTCAAAAATGCAATAGACACATATGGAAAGAACTGGTTTTCATTTCCCAAGAGTCACTAGGCACGGCCTCACTCAGACCCAATGTTGTCTTAGTGGTATCCAAACAGAAATGTAATACAGGGCTGAAAGCGCCATACTAAACAGTGATGCCCCTTAGGTTTCCAAAACAAAGTTATCTTTGTGTATGAAGGGATAAATGTATTCCAGGTTTCCAACCACCCAAAAGTTCTTTTAAGTCCTATTTTCTGTTCTTTCTTTTCCAATCTTTAGCTTCCCTTCCCAAAGAACCATTGTTTTCTACCATTATTGTTGAACTCATTATGTGCAAATGCGGGTGGCCACTCTCAGAAGCCATTCTTTGTAACTTGTGTAGTCAAGGGTTCAGTCTAGGAAGAAAATCACATTTATAGGGGCTTGGCATCAAGACATACTTGTCTGAAGTACTTTTTAAGAATTTGTTTTATAGAATGGCAGTGTATATAATGCCAGCAGTCTAGCCTTACTGTGGATTTATTTTTTTATATCCATTTAAAGAAGAAATTGTAACAAAACACAAACCTTTCAGCTGAAAATAACATAGCCAGTATAATAATATGGTCAGAAGACAATCCGTGAAACTGCAATCAGCCATTACCTGATTGAGAAAGCTGTACATTTTCCAGCATATTATCAAGATTCTTTTTTTTTAAATCCTTATGCTTTATTGGAATAATTATTCCTAGGTATTTAAACTGTTTTGACACAATGAAGGTAAGAAAACTCACTGGAAAAAAGCATATTTTATTGAAAGTATGAAATTTATGATTGTATTAAATTCCTCTAGCAGAAATGTATTACTAATGAAAAATATCAGTATGTGAGTAAGGTATAATGCACCTTGTCAGTAGCATAAAGAGAGATTTTCTGCCCAGCTCCTTCCTTATAATGCCTTTTATTTCAGGCTACTTCCAAAAAACATACAGGTACAGTACTCAAAAAACTTTGTTTTTAATGCATACCCCTGTTTGGCTTCATATTTTGATTTGAAATACTCTGAGTTTATGCAGTATCCTTAATATGTCAGTATAAAGTATTTTTATCCATGCAAATATATTTGGGCTAAATCCAACTTTGACGAGTACCGTAAATAAATATCGCCCTTCCACTCTATCAAAGGCTTTTTCAGCCTTCAAAGACTGTAAGTCTTCTGGAGAACTAGAAGAGGATATATTGCATTACACAATTGTTGGCACCAGACTTTTAGTATCTCACTGTAATAAATCCGGTTTGATGTTGTGATATTACAGAAGGAAGCACATTCTCTGTTGTTTTAACTTAAATTTGCGGTAGGGTTTTAGCATGATTATTCATAAAGGAGGTTGGTCTATATCAGTGTTTCACAAACTCTGTCCGGGGGACCCCCTGTGACTGCAGGTTTTTGTTCCAACCGCATTCCTAATCAGTGACAACACCTGATAACACTGATCTCATAATTAGCTGATGATTTTTTGTTCTTTTATTCAACATTCAGAAAAGCATAGCAGCATGATTTTTACATTTATGAGACATTTATAAATATTTCTGCTTTTGCTATAGATTTAAATGCTTAACTCTCTTTTGCTGATTTCATTATACTTTGCTCTTTCTCTGTGCAGTTTTTCCCCCTTCATTGTATCTTAATAATGACAATTTAAAACAAGCCGATCAGACACCCAGGCAAACAACACTGAATAATCAAAGGCTGCAACTACTTTAGAGTCAGACCCACTAATTAGTAAATAGTGGATTAATTAAACAATTAGAACACCTTGTAGAATGAAAATCAAGATGAAAATACTGTTAAAAAGTAAAAAATACATTATTCCTATATAACTGCTTGGTACATTTTAATATTTTTTTTTTTTAGCAAACTTAGTTTTCTAATTTCTATATTGTTTCCTAAACACAGAACTTGGGAAATATCAGTTCACTTAATTAGCCCAGGAGTTCAATTAAAAACAGAAGCTGGTTGGAACAAAAACCTGCAGTCAAAGGGTGTCCCCAGGGCCGAGTTTGAGAAACACTGGTCTATATGATACACACTCCAGCTGGTTTTTATTTTTTTGGGGGGAAAATGGTAATTGACACTTGAGATAATCTTTATAAATGAATTTAATTATCTCTAGCTTCAAAAAAATATTGCTAAAAGTAATGACAGTAAATGAGTTAAACTGTTTATAAAATTCCACTGAATGACCATCTGGGCCTGCAGGAGTCCCACTTTGCTGTGATGGCATCTTGAATTTTAAGGAGCCTCCAAGATTTATCAAGCTCTGCGACATTCAGAGTATCGAGCTGTGGTGTCTGTATTTTATCAAAGTCCATGGCTTCAGCCTCACCTTCTTTAAATTGTGAGGAAAACAAGGACTTCTAGTATCCCTTAAATGTGCTAGTTAGTTATTTGTGAAGGTGATGTGACTTAAAGATGAGTTGTTCTGTTTCTTTTGTAGTGAAAATATTACATTCTGATTGTATAGTCTTTTTCCAATATAGTCCCTGATTTGATGATCTAGCATTTCCTCATCAGATCTTGAAATCTTAGCAGTCATCTCTTGTGTCCTTCTAGTCCTGACTTTATTTTTTTGTGAAACGTGCATGGTAATTTGTCCTCTTAAAGCTGCCTTCAGTGTCTCCCATAGTTTTTCCTCAGAAATCTCTGGGGAAGCATTGGTCTCTAAGAAAATATAAGCTTGCATGGAAAATGATTTTATAAAGTCCTTGTCACTAAGAATTATTGAATTAACTTCAAAGTCTATTAACTGGTTTTATGAGGCATAATGATCTGATCTCCAAAATTAGAGCAGCATGGTTGGTGATGACAACAGCTTTGTGTTTGCAAGATTTAATAGAAATTAGCAACTTAATCTTAATAAAAAATAATCAGTTTTTGAGTGACTATAATGTACCAACAAGAAAAAGGAATATGCTCTTGAATTTAGGTATAGAAGTCTTCATCAGACTGAAGGATTATTTCCCTAATAAACTGTACAGTTGCTGCAGCAGCTTTAGATGTTATATTTTTAGTTGTTGGGGGCCTATCTAATTCCAGTTTTAATACCAAATTAAAATGTCCAGCCATTATAGAGTTATGAGTGGTCATGCTTAGAACTATGTAACTTAAATTTGTATATATTCCTCATATTCCAACATATTACGCTTCAGGATTGGATATTGTATCAGTTGGAACAAAAGTAACTATTTTGTGAATGAACATTGAAACACCTTTGGTTTTCTTACCAGAGTTACAATGAAAAATTTAACCCACCCGGTCTGTTTTCAGCTGTGATTGATCCTTACTTTCTAAGTGGGTCTCCTACAAAAATACTATCTGCCCGTAAGGAGGTAAGATGCAGGTCTTTTTTCCTTTTAATGTCATGACTGATACTTTTAACGTCCATCTTACAGAATGTACTGATAGATCAGAATTATACTAACTGTGCCTTGTAGAAAACATTTTCTGATTAAAGATGAAAAAGTCACAAGCTATAAATTTAGCTTTATTACCATTTTCACCAGTAAACTAACAAATAAATTGCAGAATGACAGAGTGAGGAAGAAAAGAAAAATTAAAAACGAGCTCTCTTACTACATTGAAAATTTAAGGTTATATTGATGACAATATGTTTGAACATACAGTATACCTGGTCACTAAAATAAATTCTTGGGTTTCAGTGCTTAATTCTTAATATATAACAATATTAGCACAGTTATATAAAAATAAGTCGCATAATGGTTGGCCTGTAAATTTAATTCAGGTCTATGTAGATGTCCAGATTATTATTATTTTAGATTTTGTCTAAAAATTTTATAATTACTCGTAAGATAATTTAAAACTGAAAAAAAAGCAGAAAGTATGCTGACAGTTTATATGTATGATGTAATTTGAGCAATTTTGAAATTTCTCAAGACTCTTAACAGTCAGTATGCTAATAAAGGTACACTAGTCTTGGATGTACTGAGAGCAGGGAGAGAAATACTAGGAAAGTACAGCAACACGTGTCATCATATACGAGTTGCTGTGTGTTTGAACAGTTTAGAGGCCAGGACTCCATTTTTGAACATACTCCTTGCACCAAGAAGAAATTTAACTTTCATTGTGTGTAGGTCTTTTTATTTTATGACCCAAGAGACCAATTGCAATGATAAAAATAAACATTTATATTTGAAAGGTAAGAGAAAATAAAGTTTTAATCTCCAAACAATTGGTGCATTTAATGAACAATCTTACATCTATACCTTGGGAAGTCTAACATCGAGAGTTGTGCTTTCCTGATCCAATGGACCATCAGAAATGCCTCCTAGAATAACAAATTCATATTTGACACTAGATACAGCTACTCCTGTGCTCTTCTCTGTCATGTACAATAGCTAGCATCTCTGATCTTCCTTCCCACTGTTGCACTCCTACAATTCAGTCCACCAATAAAAGTCTTGATCCTCTGCATGGTTCTGCTATTTATTGTCTCCTCTGAAAGTCTCCACCTGCATTCTCGAATAATTCCAAAACTTGTGTAATGTAACATACCACGAACCTGTTTAAATTGATTACTGTCAATCAGGCATCAAACCCGCCCATCTTAAGCGCAATCATCTGGTTGCTTACAATATTATAATATACCCATGAGACGATATCTCAATTTAATATCTAAGTATACTTTGAATATTTTTGTGAAACTTTGACAGGGTCTGAAGCAGCCACAGAGAGATCTGCCACTATACGTCTGTAGCTAGACTATTAATTTTGGTTTCATCTTTTTTTTTCTGTTTGTTTATTATGCATTTGATATTTTTTCCCCAAAAGAAACATACATAAATTATGTTTCTAACTTAACATCGTTTGAAAAAATACTATAATGTATGTATTAAAAAATAAAGTGTATTTAATGTAAAATTTTTAGATACTAAATTGTAACGTTGTTTCATTAAAAACATTATACTGTATTTAATTTGAGAGTACTGTGAGATATTAGTTGATTATACGCACAAACAACATACTGTAACTAGTCTTTTGTCATTCTGTGATATTAGGCTTTGTGAGAAAAATGCAGCAACGCTTGTACATTTGTTTGTCAGTTTATACTTAAAATTGGTATCTGTCTTTACATGCACACATATGTTTGTCCACTAAATCAGTGGTTCCAAACTTTTTTAAGGTACGACCCACTTTTTGGGTAAGAATTTTGTTTATAACACCCCACTACAATACTCATTCCTCATTCATGAACAAACAGCAGCTGATCAGAGGTAAAATAGTTATCAAATAGTAGAAATACTGGCACCTTCTGTTACACAGTAGTGCAATTTGTTAGTCTTCTTCATGTTTCTTGGACTTCCCACCATGTTTGAGAAAGTGCATGCTAATTATTTTTAATGTCTGTATCATTGCTTGATGGCATTGGAGTCTTCTGGAAATTTTGATTGGGCTTTATTCATATAAGTAGCAAAGTGCAATGAGACACCATTTACAAGCTGTGCACTGTGCTGTTGAGTGACAAGTACAATATCAAATGTTCAAAGATAAGTATGAGCTATACCCATTTTATTAAAGACTAGCTGTATCCTTTGGCTGGGCCACATAGTAATGAAACAGGATGTTGGCAGTATATCTGATCGTTTTCAGCTCTGACAGGAGAGCCTTCCCCTCATGGGGAGAAAAGCACATGGCCGTGACAATCAGCAGCTACCCTCTAAAACACATGGAGCTCTGATCTCTCTCTTCAAAACATCAAACTAAGCTCCTTAACAATCTGTAGATGATAACGTCTGTTGAATAAATGGGTATCGTTACCTAAGCGGAGGCAAAGTGCACTCCAACACGTGGTGAGACGCAGACCAACTCGAACAGAGGCTGGCAAGTGAATGAGGAAGGTCCCGCTCCCCTGCTCTTGGCCCACAGCCACTCTCTTGGATTTGCATAAATACAAGTAAAAGTACGGAACTATGGTACTTAGCGCAATGAGAGAAGTCAACCAGATCAAAATCAACCAGAAACTTCAAGCAAATTATAGAAAACAACCAGATCTAAATCCTTTAAGTAATTCTCTCGTGAAAAGCGGACAGATATACAAAAAGAACGTGTTTGGACCACAAAATTTTTAAAACCGTTTCTTAGCGAACACCTCTGGGGCAAGGGCAACCTACATTCCAAATTTCAAATCCCAAATCCTCATGGTTCGGGTGATTTCATGATAAGTGAGTCAGTGGTATTTGGTTTTTATATATATAGATTATATTTAAAAAGACCACTGGGACATTTTATGTTTGGCAGTAACAAGAATAAAAAGAAAACTAGATTGTACAATGATGAATATCTCAAATATGGTTTACTGTCAGTGTGTAGTTTGTCAAGAAGTGTTGTCAAAAGAAAGTATGAAGGCGTCACAGCTACTTTGACATTTAAATATCAAACATCCAGACAAAAAAGACAACCCTGTGGAATTCATTAAAGGAAATCTAAACTATCTCCACAAGGAGCAAGGCACTTGTACTTCAGTAACCACTACTAATGAAAAAGCATTACTATTCAGTTATCAAGTTGCATTTCGCACTGCAAAAATCAGTAAGACACATACAATTGCTGAAAATCTGATTTTATTGCCAACTGTTGAGAAATAATGTTTGGTGAAAAAGAGGCTGACAAGCTTAAAATAATACCTTTCTCCAATAATATGATCCAAAGAAGAATACAGGTAGTCCCCAGGTTATGGACACCTGACCTACAACATATGAACTGGGCCGCAGCTGCGATGCATGCGCCTCAGTAACTGCCGCTACGTCATCTTCGGCCCGGGGACGCTGCAAGTGGTGGCTGGACGGAGGCTGGAGGGGGTCAATTTCGCTGCTCACGCAGTGTAGTGTCCGTCGGGCGGCTCCCGGTGGCAAGTGGTTTCACTGCCTGCCCCCCGCTGTAAGTGGTGACCCTGTTGTGGCTGAACTGAGGCCATTGAGGGTGAACGGGGAGGCGGGGGGTAGCATTGTAGTGTGCCTCGGATGGCTGCATGTTGAATGGGGGCGGTGGTGCGGCGGGACCATGCAGGCAGCATGCTGTAGTGGAGATGATTGTGAGGAGGGCTGGTGATGAACCGCACCTCGCTGCCCCCATTCATTCTCAATAGCAAGCCCGCTTGTACTGTTACGCACATAGCAGGAAGTTGTCTCTTGTCAGTACATGGTGGTCCAGATCTAATTCTGCAGATTCAAATCGTCTGGATGACTTTGATTTATGCGGGGACGATTCTAGTTCGGCACGAAGATGATTCTTCGTGTCGTCAGTTCACACACTTCTAGATGGTCCGGGATTTTTCGGGTGATTTTCTATGTAATAAACTGAATAAGTTATAGCATAATGAAAATTGCATAATTAGATCTGGACCACCCTATACATGTGTTGACGACTGGTGCCCAATCTGCAGTGATAGCGTGTACAGTGCTGTACAGAAGAGCTCATCTTAACCTTTTGTCTTCACCCTTCAAGACTGTCTCTGAAACACAAATCTGATGCAAGTGCTGGTGCTACAGTAAAGAAGAGAAAAACCATCACCATTAAAAGTAAAGCAGAAATAATAAAAAGGTCAGAAAGAGGTGAAACTCCATCATTCATTGGCAGGGCACTTGGTTACAGTAATGTACCTGTTCCGACTTACATACAAATTCAACTTAAGTACAAACCTACAGTCCCTATCTCATACGTAACCCGGGGACTTCCAGTAAGTGACATGGCAAAAGATAATAATAATAATAATAATAATAATACATTTTATTTAAAAAATTTGATTTCTTGACAAAAACACATTTCATTCATTCCAGTGCATTCAAGAACTTTAGAAATGTAAGAAATTTCAAGAAATTTAGCTATGTTTAATATGGTAAATTCTGAGTTCACACTGTGCTGCTGTCTCAAGTGACCATGTTAGCATGAGCCTTGAGCCTCTTCTAGCAACTTCCTCTGTACGTATTCTGAAGTGCAATTGCTTAATACCGCATCTCTGATTTGATTGTCTCAATCATCCTTGCAAGCACAGTCTTTAGCTGCCCGCCTGAGCTACGTAACAATCTGTTCAATAGTCTCACCTTGCTTTTGTGTCAGCCGGTAGAATGTTTCCCTTGCAAAAGCTGTGTTTACCAGGGGCATGAAGTAAGCGTTTAACGCAGTGAATGTACTGTTCTAATCCGCCAGCTTATTGGTATATTCCAAAGTAGAAAACACATCCTGCACATCCAGACTCATGTGGTGCAAAAGTAATGCCCTTCTCCATTGTTTTGTCGTTTGCGATACATTATCTGTTAAAATAAGTCCTCTGCCATCTGCGCAACAACTCAAACGCTGCTAGCCATTTTGCCCAATGTTATCCCAGCGTGGTGGGTTCAGTGTAGCAATCAAATTTTGGTACAGATGTTTCTATCTTGAATAGTAATTCAGCTTGCTTTTCAGTGTGAAACACAACCTTTTAGCAAAATCCTCATCACCAGTGTTCAGTCTTATGCATTGCCCCAGCTTAAGACCGTCAAATTGAATCAGTAGACTGGACACCAGTTCATCATTGAACGCAATGCTTCTTTTATAGTAAGACGTTAATAAACGTTAGAAATCCTATTCCGACCCCCCCATTTCATCACTGCAACCATCTAGGGTGTTGCAGCCAGCAGTTTTGGAGCCAATATCTTAGCCCTGGTGCAAATGACCTGGAGTTCACACCTCAATCAGCCACAGAGGGGTCTTCAACTGCAGCCAGATTCTTTTGGGTGCATCGGTAGGTTGTTCCCCATTATTGCAATATTTCCTTGAATTTTTTATGGTTTTGATTTATCTCATACTGCACCTTTTATCCTATTGCTTTTTGATAGATTGGTGCATGTTTCACACTCTGAAAGGTGCTATACAAAATAAAACTGACTGATTGAGTATGGTGTGCTGTGTTACAGGCTGCTGTTTGATTGTCTCCTTGTTAGTGTCATTGATAACAGTTGTAAACAATAAAATCTTTTCTGAACTTTGTGGGGAACAGCCCGGACACAGACAGGCAGACACCGATGGTTCAAGCACCAACACACGTTTATTAACCATTTCTGTTTACAAGTGCACAAACACAACCCAGTGCTCCCGCACCAATCACCCTTAATCCAGGCCTTCCTCAATAATGCATCTACTCCTGACCGCCTCCACTCCTCTCCTCCAGTCTTCGTCCTCTTCCACCCGACTCCAGCTAACAATGTATCTGCCGATGAACTTCCACCAGTACTTCCTGGTGTGGTAGAAGTGCCGGCTGAGCACCCGGAAGCACTCCAGGTGTCCCTGGTATTCCTTCCCCCACCACATCTGGGTGTGGCAGAAGTGCTGACATCCCGGGCTTCTCAGGCATCCGTGCGTCCCCTGGCGGTGACCACGGGCCCCTAAAGGTTTGAGCTTCCATGCTCTGTTCCCGTGGTCCCCATACCAACCAGGGTGGCTGCACCCTCGTGGTCCGGAGGAGGCGTAATCTCTCTTCTGGTCCTTCTAGGTGTCCAGCCGCTCGCCACAACTTTTTATTTGCATTGTGGAAAGTAATTCCATTTTTTGTCTTTTTAGAGTAAATTATACCTTGTTCTGGCATGAATGTGTGTTATCCCTTTTCCTGTGTGATCAGCCAGCAGAAAGGTAAGTCTGTGAAACAGTTATGATTGTGATCCTTTGGCTGTCAACCTTGTCAACAGTCCTTGACTTCAATGGCAGATACATCAAGCCCATCCTGACCCATTCTGGTCCACCTTTAACAGCAACATTGCCAGTGTGGTGTGGGCCAATCGCCAAAATCCTGACCAGTCCACATGCATATGAGGTGAGGACTTTAAAGTAGTTTTTGCTTTTCTTCTTCTCCTGTGTCCAAACTCCCAGGGGGTTACATTTATTGAATTGCTCAGAAACTGGGCAGCACATTCCTCTTTTATGCATGTTTTAGTTTTATGTACTGCAAATTATTGCCATATGAGCTACACAGTTAATATTTCATAACACTGGAAGCAGGACTACTAGGTTGTGATGGAGTATCTACTGACTAATTTTGTATGTCAGGTTAGCATTTTTAATTAATTTTCTATAGCATTCCAGGTGTAATATTGACATTCCTGCTTTATAGTTAGTGATGAGACTGACTTGAATCTTGAAATCTGATGTTATGGCCTACCTCCAGCTGAAGTCAATTTTATATTCTGTTTTTTAAAATAGTTCAGGTACCTTGGGGTGTAGTTTATACAATAGGTAATGATGAGTGTTAAGTTGACAGATTGGTTGATTCTCCATTGGAGATACAGTATATTCTCTTAATGCAGAGGACATACTACAACCTACATTCCCATAATTATCCTCAGGCATGAGTTGTGTATACTGAGCTGGTCCAATGGATGAACTTTTATGAAATCAGATTCTGCCACTCTGTGCCTGACTGATCTTCCTGTAACAGGGTGAGGAATTTACAAGTCTGTGATATTTGGACAGAGACAACTTTTTTCTAATTTTGGTTCTGTACATTACCACAATGAATTTTAAATGAAACAACTCAGATGCAGTTGAAGTGCAGACTTTCAGCTTTAATTCAGTAGGTTGAACAAAAAGATTGCATAAAAATGTGAGGCAACTAAAGCATTTTTTAACACAATCCCTTCATTTCAGGGGCTCAAAAGTAATTGGACAAATTAAACGACTGGAAATAAAATGTTCATTTATAATACTTGGTTGAAAACCCTTTGCTGGAAATGACAGCCTGAAGTCTTGAACTCATGGACATCACCAGATGCTGGGTTTCCTCCTTTTTAATGCTCTGACAGGCCTTTACTGCAGTGGCTTTCAGTTGCTCTTTGTTTGTGGGCCTTTCTGTGTGAAGTTTAGTCTTCAACAAGTGAAATGCATGCTCAATTGGGTTAAGATCAGGTGACTGACTTGGCCATTCAAGAATTTTCCACTTCTTTGCTTTAATAAACTCCTGAGTTGCTTTGGCTGTATGTTTTGGGTCATTGTCCATCTGTATCGTGAAACGCCGCCCAATCAATTTGACTGCATTTAGCTGGATTTGAGCAGACAGTATGTCTCTGAGCACCTCAAAATTCATTCGGCTGCTTCTGTCCTGTGTCACATCATCAATAAACACTAGTGTCCCAGCGCCACTGGCAGCCATGCACGCCCAAGCCATCACACTGCCTCCACCGTGTTTTACAGATGATGTGGTATGCTTTGGAAAATGAGCTGTTCCACGCCTTCTCCATACTTTTTTCTTACCATCATTCTGGTAGAGGTTAATCTTGGTTTCATCTGTCCAAAGAATGTTTTTCCAGAACTGTACTGGCTCTTTTAGATGTTCTTTAGCAAAGTCCAATTTTAGCCTTTCTATTCTTGAGGCTTATGAGTGGCTTGCACATTGCAGTGCACCCTCTGTATTTACTTTCATGCAGTCTTCTCTTTATGGTAGACTTGGATATCGATACGCCTACCCCCTATAGAGTGTTGTTCACTTGGTTGGCTGTTGCGAAGGGGTTTCTCTTCACCATGGGAATGATTCTGTGATCATCCACCACTGTTGTCTTCTGTCTTTTTATGTTGTTGAGTTCACCAGTGCTTGCTTTCTTTCTCAGGATGTACCAAACTGTAGATTGTGCCACTCATAATATTGTAGCAATTTCTTGGATGTTTTTTTTTTCTGTTTTCACAGCTTAAGGATGGCTTCTTTCACCTGCATGGAGAGCTCCTTTGACCGCATGTTGTCTGTTCACAGCAAAATCTTCCACATGCAAGCACCACACCTCAAATGAGCTCCAGGCCTTTTATCTGCTTAATTTATAATGACATAATGACGGACTTGCCCACACCTGCCCATGAAATAGCCTTTGAGTCAATTGTCCAATTACTTTTGAGCCCCTGAAATGAAGGGATTGTGTTAAAAAATGCTTTAGTTGCCTCACATTTTTATGCAATCTTTTTGTTCAACCCACTGAATTAAAGCTGAAAGTCTGCACTTCAACTGCATCTGAGTTGTTTCATTTAAAATTCATTGTGGTAATGTACAGAACCAAAATTAGAAAAAAGTTGTCTCTGTCCAAATATTTATGGACCTAACTGTACTAGACAGCAAACTTTGCAAATGTGAGAGAGATTGCATCTCTTAGTTGCCTGGGACTAACTCAGATTAGCCAGAAGATGTAGGAATCATCTGTTGGTCACGGGATCCTGGTCTGCCTTGCTTGTCATGTTGCCACCACAATCTGTATCTTCCAAGAGGTAAATTCTCACAGAAATCTAGATTCTTTTTATCTTGTTATGCCAAAAACATACCTTAAAACAGGTGACAGAGTACTAAATGACCAATCATTACAGAAAACTAGCATGTAGGTTTGAGTTTTAATGCTGATTTGATTTCTTGAACCAAACATATATTTTGGCACTGCAAGGCAGCAAGCACATCATTAGAACAAGAGGTTTCTGGTACAACAGGAACTCCACTTTACTTTTTGTTTATCCTGGAAGTCTTGTCATTAAATTCAACAGAATGGCAGTTAGGTGTTCACCATTGTGATAGCTAGCCAGCTACCAGCAGTGTCTGTTAGCAGTGGTCTGATATGATTCAAATATTTTATGAAAGAATTACCCAGTTAGCAATACACTTATCTCTAGGGTCCCTTCTTTCCTCTGTGTAACCAGAATATTCCTTCAAGTTCTTGGTTATTTAAAAGATTTTGTGTAAAACCTTTAGCACTATCTTGTTTTCTCAGTTTGTCCCTGGATGATTCATTTGAAAGGGGCTTTGTCTCACAGCTCTAATACTGTGTAATATTTATAGTACAAGCTAAAATATATTTTGCAAATGTATGCTAAACCTACATTTAAATAAATATTAATACAACATAAAAGCAAATATATACAGTATCCACATAACTATTAAAAACATAAGTCAGTGTAATACTGATTATTAGCTAAATTTGCTGCACACTAAACTCACAAGAAGAGCAATAGTTGATAGATTGTCAGATTGTTTTTTCATTTTAAGTTTGTGTCTTCAAAATAAGCCATCACAAGTAAAGGCATGCCCACTGTTTGGATTGTTTATGGACTAAAGATTTAAATGGCTTTAAGTGTAGCACATTAATGGAGGCCAATACGTCTGGAGCATGGACTACGCAAAAAACATTCAACTAGCAACTTTCCAGTCATTAAAGTTAGATCATTGAAGAAAATGGGTGACAGAGACTAATATGGTCTACAGCGAGGCAATCAAGTTTTGAGTGTTGTCACAAGAGGCAAATCAGAACACACAACCCATCTTTCCATCTCATTAATAGGTTTTAGCAGGCATTGATGCAACTTTCCAATCAGTGAAAAACAAAAAGTCTGAGTTACATTGGACTATGGAACACAAACACTGTCTATTAGAGGACAAGAAAAACTGACTAATCTGAGAAATCCCTGGTCCAACTGGTTAATTACAATATGGCAAAAACCAATATGGCTATAAATTCACTCTTAAGGGTGACAGGTTTGTAGCATAGTGGTGTAGATGTAATGGCGTGAGGTGGGCTCTCATGCCACACATTATGTCCCTTAATACAAGTAGAGCAACATTCAAGTGTCATAAACTACCCGAGATTCCTAATTATCGGATGCGTCTTTTCGTGGCAGTAAGGAAAGTATCTCCAATGAGCATTTCAGAAATATAATGTACCACAATGGAAAGGAAGTTATGGGTTCTATAAGCATGACTATGGGCTTAACACATTGACTTTCTCAGTCTATAGGATGGTCCAGATCTAATTATGCAATTTTCATTACACTATAACAACGTGCAACGCAGGATGTTGGAGGAATTTGGACCGCCTGCAGTGCATAGGAACACTATCTCCCAAATCAATGAAATGTTTGGCCGGACTGGTAGAGCCAATCACCCAAAATTGTATTGTTTTCCTGCATTGCATTAAGAGTTGCATAATTAGATCTGGACCACCCCGTACAGAACTCCACGTAGTTTAGGGTGTGTGGTATAAAATGAAAGGAATTGCAATTACATGATACAATGGAATCAACATGGAGCGACATCCCTGTGCCACTCAGTCTGAACAAATGGGGGGCAATTTATTAGGCTAGTGCATCTAATAAAGTAAACAACTGTAATTTTCAAAATTTATACTGAAATCGTGAAGAAATCATCAAGATAAAATATGAAACTGAACTATTGTATTTGAATCAGTGTGGCTGTCTGAACTCTTACCATTATGCAAGTTGATGGAGGAATTTATTTGCACAGTTAATTTAATCTCAGCAAGATAAAATGGATGAATGTTGAAAATCAGTTAGCTCATACTGCCAGGTATAACAAAGCAAAATAAATCACACAGACTGCACCTCTCCCTTCTCGCTTTATCATATGATCTATTCTTGCAGCTTGTTTAATTTGCAATTACACAAAGTGCGTGGCATGTTTTTTTTTCTATCTCTTTTCATTTCCTTTCTTTTCTTTCTTTTTTTGCAATTAAACTGTTCTCATCTCTCACTGTCTAGCTTCAATAATTCACAGGGGATTTATGTGCAAGACGGCTCATAGAATAACAAGAGAGCTCTGTAATGCCAATTAGCTATTAGTTGTTGGAAACCGTGGGGAATTTATGTAAAGAGAAAGAACAGGAGTTGATGAATTGTAATAAAATGGAAAATCAAAGTCTTATAAAACCTAAAAAGTTTTTAGAACAGCATGAAGCATTCAGGAGCAAAGCCAAGAATGAAAAACAATGTAAGTCATCAAGAACATGCACATAAGATGTAGGTATAGCCTAAGGTGTGTGGCCTTTCATCGGACCAGAGGACTTGGAGAGAGAGAGAGAGAGACAATCATAATATAACATAAAAATGGTGAGTCATTAAATGTGACCTTCATCTCCACTATGATATATACTGAAAAAGCCTAGAAGTGAGTGATGTGGCCTTCAGATCATAAGAAAACTCCCATCACACACTGTGAATCTGCCTGGGTAAAGAGATGAAGCAAAGAGGTCAACAAGCCTGAGCATGAGACTTTGATTTGTTGACCTACGGGTTTAAAGAGCGTCACACCTACTCTAAATTATTAAGAGATTAACCAGAGAACTGTGGAAAAACATGTGGGTGTGCTTTGGTAAGATGAGGTCTTGAGGAAAATCACAGTGTTCATTATGCTAACAGCACTTTCAGATCACTGCTGGAAACAGCACAGTTGTGGAAAATTCACTGTCTGCCCGAGTGATGTCAAAGCTTAGAGGTGGCCAAAATCTGTGCAGTGGGCCTCTTTATAATGAAGTCACTATTACAGCTTAGCAAGCTTGGCTCTTTCTTCTTGAATCTTGGCTCAATCAGCTATAACACTCTAGGCCTCTTCTGTGAACAGCTGCGCTTACTTATACATGCTGGTTAGGATGTAACGCAGTGCCAGGCGTTCATCAGCTGTGAGCTGGATACAGTTTCCCCTCATATATCTTTCTGCTGGAGGTATTAACAGACTTAAATCAGATCACTCTTGTTATGTGAAATGTCACATATACCCAAACGTTCTCACTCATGGCCCCCAGCTGGTTCAACAACACTGGCTTCCTCTCAATTTCACAACCACCTTCGTGTCACGGTTGCCCATCTACAAGCCAGCAAAATCAATTTCTTTTACTTATGCATGGCAAATGACCTCCTCCAACATCTGTCATGCTTGGACTGTTGCAATCTGGTAATTAACATGAATTTTTCTGGAATATTTAAGAAAAACACATGTGCACAAATCCTTTCTTAGTCTGCAAGTTGACCAGTATTGAAGGACTTACCATTTTGGTGTAAGCACTCTTTCCTCTGGTTTGCAAAGAGCCAGATAGAGGTATTATAATATAATTAGCTAAGTCTCTGCCCTTCTTTTATACTCACTTTCAACAGTCAGAATACAGAAAGCTCCACAAACTTAAAAAACAAATACATTGTAGAAAAACAGTGTTATGTATAGTATGCATAATATACAGTGAACTGGATTAATTACAAAATACTGTTTAGTATTTACAAAGCATAACATTCATATACCTGAATTCTTGGCAGAGATTTAGGTGCATTGTAGGAATGAATGCTGGCCTGTGCAGCGGTCCTTGTGAATGTTAAGTAGAAAATAACAGCAAGATGCCCAAGAAGGAAAAGAGATAGACCTGTCTGGATTGTTTAGTTTAGCAGCCTCTGAAACTGTAACAATCCTCCATGCCTCTGCCTTATAGAGTAGTAATGATTGCATTGATGCAGCTCCAAGGAATGAAGCTAAATCCTTCCTAAAGTTGTAAATCCATAAGTGGGACTGGCGATTCTTCTTTTGAAATAGCAGTAGGCCTTCATGCTGTTTTTCTGTTTTTTTTTGTTAATCCAGCACACTCCACAACACCTCTTCTACCAGTACTAGTTGCATTCATATCAGCTTTCAGCTATTAGGTACCTATGGTGACCACCTTAGGTCAAGTCTCTAGGATGTATTTGCCCAATTTTCTCCATACATTCTACTTTTCGTGTAACAGTTCTTGGGCAACACATGCACAAAAAATGCATAAAATGAAAGAAAACAAATACATATCACAATATTAATATTACATATGTATTGGAAAGATAATGTAAGTAATTGCTAAAGTACAAAGACCTGGCAGCAAAAGATGGGAAACAAATTAGCTTCTCTGTGTCATTGTTGGGTCCTATTTCAAGCCCTTTTTATTTTAGTCACTGCGAAATGTCATAAAGTTTAGTGATAGTGTCTTTGTGTATATCTCTCCAAGTGCCTCTGATTGTGAAAATTCTTTAATCGCAATATTTCCATTCAGTATGTGTAGTTTAATGTGACTTGTGAATTGTTTTATTGTAGCATTAACAGACTTCTAGTATTTATCTTTAATACTGTATTCAAGGTAGCAGAAATTAGCCTAACCTGTGCTGTCTATTAGTTTAATAAAAAGGTAAGAAGTTAATCCCATCAATGTTTTTGACTGTTTTTACATTGCACTCTATTACAAAAAAGAAAAGCTAATTTAGTGACAAATGAGCACAGAAGGATGGCAAATGCATCAATAGCCACAGATGACTGTGTCACTACGATAACTTTAATTGTTGCATTGTTTCACAAGAAAGCTTTCATTCTTTTTAATATTGTCCAAATGTGTCACACTGAGTGAAGTGTGCAGCAAATGTGATCAATAATTAGTACATCACTCTGATTAATGCTATAACTAGTTATGCACACATATATACAGTGCCGTTAAAGGTATTTGACTCATCATAATTATTTTTATGATTATTATTTCAAATTTGTAATACTGAATATCTTAATTTTTTTAACTGAAACCTAATATTAGATAAAGGTTGCCCGAGTGAACAAATAACACATTTTTTGTAACTTATTTCATTTATCTAATGATGAACATTAATTGGCACTGTGTGAAAAAAGTAATTGCCCCTTGTACTTAATAACTGGTTGTGTCACCATTATCTGCAATGACTGCAATCAAGTGCTTCCTATAATTCAATATGAGCCTTTCACATTGCTGTGGAGGAATTGTAGGCCTTGCAAAGCTGCTTTCATTCTTAAGTATATGTTATTTGTTTACTCAGGTGTCCTTTATCTTTTTATTGAAGACCTAAAAACATTCAGTGTCAAATGTTTGCAGTAACAGAGGAACTCAGGAAAGCAGCAAATACTTTTTATGCCATTGTTTGATTTTTTTGTATGTACTATATATTTCCATATTTAACCCACTGATATATCTTGCATTTGCAAACCCATTTTAAAGTAATACTAGGGGGCTTTGTTCACTTCTTGCTTTGCTCGTCAAACCCCGTGCTTGCACTATGTGGTAGCCTCTTTGCGGTTCTGCTGTTTGCGTATGGGGATGTGGATGTACAATTTACTAACTATTTTACATTACAGCGAGTAATTAACCATATTAAAAAATACTAGATAGCAGACGCCCGCCGTAGCATACGGCGGTGTAAGAATAGGAACGGAAAACGGTGCATTGCCTTCGTTAACTGTTTGTGTCAAGAAATAACCCACTGATAGGAACAGGCAGTTGCCGGATCCTGGAATTCAGATGACGTTGTACGAAAACCCGTCGACAGAGAAGACATTGTCGTTAATTTTATAACAAAGGCTTAGGAAACAACTGTCACAGTATAACGAAAATAGCAAGGTGTATGGGCAGGCAATGTGGGGAAGGGTTTGGAAGAGGACAAATAGGAATCGAGAAATGCCTTGTCGGCTGCATGTGGGCGGGACCGGTTTTGAAGAGGAAGGAACACGGTAGTCCGAAGGAGGAATAGGAATCGAGAAAAGCGGCGTGGGGGTGTATGGGAGGCTGCAGGCAGCGTGGGGAAGGGTTTGGAAGAGGACGAATAGGAATCGAGAAATGCCGTGTCGGCTGTGTGTGGGCGGGACCAGTTTTGAAGTGGAAGCAGGACGAACCAGAAGAGAAATATATAAGAGATTAAAACTTAATAATTTGAATGTAAATTATGTTTCCTGTTGCGTTAGAGTTATTCATTGTGTAATTCGATTTTGTTCTGTTTGGCTTTGAAATTAACATGCAAAAACTTTTTAAACGTACACTTTTACTGTAAAACTTAAGTAAAAACAATTTTTTGAATTCAACTTTCGTCAATATCGTACTGAATTGTGATTCTGTGTTTGGACTTTCATCGTGACAACGCCACGTATAACTGCACGTGATTGAATTTCATTTCTTTCTCTCTATCAAATAAAACGACTTTTTCAAATGTTCTGAGGTGCATAAATTATCTTTGCAAAAGCTACTCTAACGGGAAACTGTTAACATTTTAATGCAAATGGCATTTCAAGATCTCCTTTGTTGTCTAATGTTATCGCCTGAAGATGTACTACATTACCTTTCTTGGATACATCCTTCTTTCTACAGTAATTCGTGCGGAGGAAGACCAGATGATGTTAATGGTTGTAGATATTCTTCAGAATATTTTAAGTTGATGTTTTCATCTTCCAACAACTGTTTCTATATGGCCTATTGATACACATTTAACCAATTTGCAGTGTAACCGAACAACATTTTTAGTGTAAGTTCCTTTGACTTCATCATTTCTCGGTGCTAGGATTGCCCGTGTAGTCATTTTTACTGTTGATAACCTTTCGTGATGAAATGTCTCGTCTCATCGGAGCAAGAACTGTGTCTGTCAAAATCATTCCCACGAATGAGAGGTGAGAGTACCGTGTGCGTGGTTTTCTATAGTTGACAGGAGAGCTTGACTTGAAAATATCTCATTGCCAAAGTCTCGACTCTCGGGACTTGAAAAAATCTTCCAAAGTCTCGTCTTCCAAAAAGTTTTGTCTCGTCACAGGATTTTTTTATTATAATAGAGAGGTACCTTGTACTGGAAAAATGACTTACTATTAGAGCTGCAGGACAAGGCCCGTTTGAAATGTAGATACCCAGCCGCAGGTCTAGAGATTGCCAGAATTTTTGGTTGTTCTGGGCAAAAGGAACAAATATAGGTTTGTATCACATATTGGGCAAATGTTAAAATAACATTAAAATAAGAAGATAAAAGGGAGCACATACAATAGCCTGTTGCCACTGTCAATTGCCTTTTCATGGTTTACCATCTGAGTGCTGGACCTTTTCTAAACTAAGCTGCCTGGATACACAACCTGAGCTTCAGACATCAACTCACGCTTGACTCTTGTTTGATGGTACTGAGGTGCTGCCTTCACATACAGTAAGTTAAGGTAGCACTAAATATCAAGCTATGCGCAATTTGTCTTTAAAGTGTTTCTTCTCTGCCCCCTGTTTTGATGATCTGAGCTAGCATTGGGACCTGGATAAAAGACCCTGATATTTTTGGAAGTTTGTATGCCCTGCCTTGTAGACTGAATCTATGCAGAGTATAAGACCTGACATCCACTTGTAACAGTGCATTTAAAAAGAAAACTGACCATTTTTCATTGCTGTCACTTGAGTGTAGGCACAAGGCACCAGCTTCTCTCAGATGAGATGACAGTCGAGTACATGACACACATTGGCATCTACTTTGTTATAGACGTGACAACAATCCACATAACAATGTGGATTGGAGAGCAAGTGGAATCTCTAAAGGGAAGTCACATAAACAGACTCCATATAGAAGGCACACTAGCCGGGAGTTAAAAACATGATTCATGTACAATGAGGTGGAAAGTCTAAAAATTTCTGTCATACTTCACGCTGAGAACCATTACTTTTAAAGAGCGTGTGAAAGCAAAAGCATACTCATAGTTCATTATTAATGAGTTAAGCTGAATTAAATCTATCATAGGTAATTTATGGAATATAATTTATGGAATAACAATTAAAGCTGATTTTAATAATTCAAAGATATTTTCCGGGATTGTTCACCCATTGACCCTTGTTGTTAATATACATTACTGTTGCCATTTCAAGTCTGCAGAACTATTTCAAATAAAGTTTGTGTTTTTGTGCAGAACCAAGAGCAGCTATACAATGAAGACTCGGATTTCATCAGCCAGGATGAACTGACTGTAAATGTTGAAAGCACAACAGAGCATCCCTGGACAGTGAGGGTTGATGCAGATGATGGGGTGCCACCTGCACACCAAGAAAGCTTGCAGGAGGGAGATCTTGGGCTGGGTGGGTATGCCTCCAGTGTTGGGAATTCCTCTGCCTAATGCTGAGCAAACGCTGTCTTGAGAGACTACAGAAAACTGGAACATATGTATGCCTTTCTCCACATGTGAACATTTAGGTAGCTGCGTACAAGTCAGATTTTTGCCAGGGTTCCCTCCAAATATGCATTTAAACTGTGAAGGAGAGAACTGGGCATTCAGTCTGGAGTGTGTGATCTTTATTTAAACTGTGAAAGAGAATTAGAGCTGGGCATTTACTCTGTACTGTGGAGTACATGCCAGTGTGAACTTGACATTAGCATCCTCAATAAAAGTGAAATGATACCAATACAGATAATAATAATTATTGCTTTTTTTGCTGCAAATGGGAAGTTTGTTTGTTGCAATCAGTAACACATTCCAGTCACAGGAACAGATCATTCACACGCAATGAGTGAAACTCCTCAGGGGCTAATGGTGGGTGCAAGTACTTAATTTCACAATATTTTTATCCATCCATCCAGGGTGACAGAGAACAAGATCCGATCCTGACAGCACTAGGCATAAGTAAGGCAAGGTATAGTATCAATTTATTAAAGAGCACAGCAACCCCCTAAATTAGTTACAGGGTGAAACTGAGAAAATGGAATGCTTGGCAGAAGGACCTCAGTGCATAAGGAGGGCAGGAAGCCTCTAATCCTGCAAGAGATTAAAAATGACCTGAACTTGACTTGAGTATTAGCGGTTTACTCAGAAATAGATGAGAATTAGGACATGGAAGAGCCAGTCTGTTGGCACCTCTTTTCACAGGCACATTAGCAGATCTTGCAAAGCTGGCACGTCTGTAGCACAGTTCACTTATTGATACTCTTATCACATTTCAGCTTGGAGCATTTTTATCTGAGACAATCCAATGGCTGGGTAAGTGTGTATGGACTGCTCTGCTACGCCTTGCTACTTTCAGTCTTTCTGAGCAAGTTTAAGCATAAGTGAAGCCATGCATTCTGGGAGTCATGTCAATAAGCCGTGCATATCAGTGCTGTGCTGAAATTGGATGAATATAAATGTGAAGAGGGGTTTATCAGATTGATTATAAACAGCAGTAGTCTTTCTTCCACCTCTTGAAACCTTAACATTTTTCATATTTTGCTGTTTAATAATTGCATTCCAAATGCATTGAAAATAGATGTTAATTTTATTGACCAAATTACACATTGCACACTTTTAATATACAATAAAAATTATACAGATATTAAATAATAATCCTAAAGGGTTTAAACAGTTTACATTGTTTTCTAATTATCACACTGGTTTACTTTTAAAGTAAATTTTTGCCCATTAATTTCCTGAATGGTTTCTGCAAACAACAGCTGCTTACTTTAGAGCGATGGGATGGCTTCAGCAAATTGGTTCTGCTTGTTAGGGATGAACTTGACGGTGCCTTGAAGATTATTCAAAGATGTTGAATGGTGTTTTGATATACAATGTTGTGCTTTTATGTCACCGAATTTTATCTAATTTTAACAATAATTGGTCCATTATGATTTAGTCTATTCCTTCTGTGGACTGAGTCCCTGTCTGGAGTTGGCCACTGCTAATGCTTTTCATGCCCCATCTTTGGTTTGGAATAAGAAGGTTCACAAAACTAGATGGTTATATTCAATAATTTCACATCGTGCACTGGGCTTATTACCAAATGTGCACATTTTAAAAGTAAAATAGTCCATCCTATTAATCTGTGTGTTGAACCCACTTAAGAGCAGTTTTAGTTGTGTCCAGGCAGCTTTGTAAGTAAAGCAGAAAGCAAAATTAAACAATGCAGTAGACGGATTCAGAGCTCGCTCATGTACATATCCAGACTAGCACAATTTTGAGTTATCAATTGACCTAATATGTGAAGTAGTGGCACTGAGGCTAGGGATCTGCACTGGCAATTGGAAGGTTGCTGGTTCGAATCCCGTAAACAGCAAAAGTGACTCTACTTCGTTGAGCCTTTGAGCAAGGCCTTTAACCTGAAATTGCTCCATTAATCTGCATCCATGTATGCCCTTCAACATGCAGGGAAAAATCTGGGGGTTGGTGGCAGAATAGGCACTCCAGCCATCATAGTAAACCTCACATTGGTTCCATTTCATCTGAACTAGTGTGGTGCTGAGGTGTCACCCGTTGCATGGCTGCACTCAGGTTGTAATCTGGGATCCTGAGTTGGTTCGTCATGTGGTGGGTACAGCAATGTGCTAACAGCGTGTGCTCCTAACGTCTCTCTCCTCTCTATCACACGCACACACATCTCTTAGATGAATTCCACAGAGACGTCATCATGGCTCAGGATTTCAACCCAGGATGCTGGTTCTGTAAGGTAGAAGGTGGTAACCACAATGCTAACACAATCAAATGAGCTCAAATATAGACTTCCTGATTTCTTTTTTTTTTTCTGAATTATTTTTCAACATAGCTACTTCACAATAACTTTATACAGAAGAATAATTTCTTAATGCAGGAATTATGTACTGTAACTAGATCTCATGTGAATTCTGTTTATCTCATAGCATGATTGAGCATAATCCAGCGGTTTGATGTCAGTTGGTATCACGTAACTCCATATCAACATAAGATCAGGGAATATGCCTTGAACCATCCATGTTGCTTGTGGCCTAATGAAGCGTAATAACCAGTTATTCATCTTGTAGCAGGTTTCAGCTGCACCTGCCACAGGCCTGAGTTTCTTTTGCTCCCCAAACAACGTCAGAGCTTTCATATTTCTCATAGCAGCTCTGCTCAGCAGCACCAGCTTCATGTGATAGTTTTGATAGAATTATTGATCTGCTGGATACGATCTGAACAAAAAGTAAAATTGCAAATAAATAATAAATTGTAAATGATAACAAAGAAAAAAATCTTAAAATAGAAGTTCTTTACTCTGCAATTCAAGTGAAGGTACTGACATATTGGTCACTCCATATCATTTTAGACAAATGGTGAATTGAGTAGATGGCATCAGTTGCACTTATCTTAGATTACATCTCCATATTTGTTGTAGTGTAACATGATAGAGCTGACACCCTCCACACTTACTGTACTTGGTTATTCCAGGTAGAGGCATCTCAGACACCCAAACCTGGGGAGTTTTCACTCTGGGTTTTTAGACACAGCTCTTCCAATTCTATTATAATATCACATTTTTACATTTTTAACCTGTGTTTGCTGATACTCTTATAAATAACTACTTTGAAAACAGAGACAAGCTTGTGTTACTTCATTTCAGTCCTAAAGTATATGATAGACCTGATATCTGTCACAAGGATATCAAACACAAAGACTATGCAGTGATCTTCATTTTAATTAGTATTATCATCTCTGTATTACCTCACTTTGTGTCAAACTTAAATACGTGTTAAAGCAATGACAATGACTATTGATTTGTATTAAATGCCTATAATTCAATACTTTGTATTTAATAAAAAATTTCTTTATCTCCCATTGTGTGCTTGTATTTGTTCCTCATAACCTAACCATTATAGCAATGGCTTTCGTACTATCACTTGACCTGTCAGTTGTGCAGCTTGAAGTTATCTCTTCACAGGTGGAAATGACATCTGCTTACTTTGACTACTGTTCAGCTGTATTTGAACATGTTATCCTGGGAAGTGCCTGTCATGCAAGCTGTTGACTCTTAGAAATTCGTCTTGTGGTTACGCTGTGTCATGTCCACTCCTTTCAAACTTCTGCTGTTCCATTCCAGAGGCACTGAAAGAAGACAGTGGCAAGAAGTTGTCACCATTTGACCAGAAGCTTGGCATGGAAACACAGCTTTGTGGCTCCTGTGCTGTTAATCTGAGACATTGCGTCTCTCCTGTCTCCTTATTCACCAGATGTCTGGGGAGGATTTGCATGTTGGTCAGGCATGCATATAAGAAATTCACTGTACTCAAGACAATAATATGGATAAATCTAGAAGTGTATGTTTGTTTTATCTCCATGGCTCTTAAGAGTCCTAAGGATCATTGGTTGTCCAAATAAATATGATGTAAACATGTGTGGACACTGGCCCAGACACAGACAGGCAGACATCGTTAGTTCACCCAACACACGTTTATTTACAATTTATACAAAATAAAGTGCCACACACAACCCCAAAACTCCCCCAAAGTCCAGGTCTTACAATGCCTTTCTTTTCTTCAGGCCCCTTTCTTTTCCACTGGCTCTCCCAGGTGTGGCGGAAGTGCTGAGGGCTAGGGGTCCTCAGGCATCCGGGCGCCCCCTGGCAGTGACCACGGGCCCCTATAGGGTTAAGCTTCTAAGCTCTGTTCTCGTGGTCCCCAAAGCCACCAGGGCAGTCGCCCCCTCGTGGTCTGGAGGAGGCATAAGCCCTCCTCCGGTTCTTCTGGGTGTCCCGGCTGGTTTCCACCCCCAGCCACTCGCCACACATGTTTATATTTAGACATTTAAGGCCTATCATTTAAGTGCCATCTGGAATCTGTAACAACTACCAGTACAAGTTGCTCATGGTGAGTAGTAGGTGGTTTGTTGTATTCATGGCATTCATGCTTCAGACACAAAGAATTGGAGTTAACTCTTGGCTTGCGTATAGCCCCCTAACCCCGACACAGAGGCTGGACACAAGTTTGCCACACAGCACACCATTTATTTACATGTGGGGGTGCTTCCTTTGCTCTCCACAGCACAGTACCAAATGGTACACAATGCTCAGTCCTTTCTTTCTTTCTTTCTTTCTTTCTTTCTTTCTTTCTTTCGTCTTTCTTTCCTTCCTTCCTTCCTTCCTTCCTTCCTTCTCTTCTCTACTCTTCTCTTCTCTTCTCTTCTCTTCTCCTCTTGTCTGCCTCTACTGTTCCTGGCAAGCTTTGTCCTCCACCAACTGACTCTGGCTCCCGGAGTAGTGGCTGCTGGCTTCTTTTATAAGGCACCCGGTAGTGCTCCAGGTGCTTGTTGACCTACTTCCAGCAGCATTTCCGGGAGTTGGGGAAGAACTGCAGCACCCCCTAGTGGTGCCCACGGAACCATCAGGGCTGCAACAAACTCCAGCTTCCATGGAGACCTACAGGAGTCTGCGGCACCACTCCAACCCAGGGGGGGCTGCCACCTAGCACTTCGGGGTAATACTCTTGATAGGCTCAATCCTCCGGTCCTTCCAGTGTGGAAGCATCCTGGCCAGGCAAGGACCCACCCTAAATTTGTGGAAGAAGGACAGTAGACCCTACCCTTGCAGTCACTAAAGGCCAGGGTTGTGGATGCATTAAATGTCTGCTAATCCGGAAGACAGGTTAGACAGTAACTGGAATTACAAGCTTATGATCCAATACACAAAATAATCACAGCTATTATTACATTTATAAGAGCATAAAGAGATGGGAAGGCACATAATCAGTGAACCTGTAGTTTGTTGTTCATTCTGGAGCAGCTGACAGTGTGTTAGTTAATAAAAGGAAAGCGATGGGCTTTGAACATCTTCTATATTCCTTGTTAGCATACCAAAGATGGACATAAGTCAGTAGAAAGAGAGAGAGAGAGGTTAGGAGCAGGCACTGATACAGCGCATTGCCGCACCCACTACATGACAAACCAACTCCGGATCCCAGATTAGGACCTGAGTGCAGCCATGCAATGGGTGACACCTCAGCACCACACTAGTTCAGATGGAATGGAACCATTGTGAGGTTTTTATGGTGGCTGGAGTGCCAATTCTGCCACCAACCCCCAGGTTTTTCCCTGCTGGTTAGAGGGCCTACATGCAAGGCTGGATGCAAATTAACATCATACCCAGGATGGAGCAATTGCAGGTTAAGGGCCTTGCTCAAGGGCTCAACGAAGTAGAGTCACTTTTGGCGTTTATGGGATTCGAGCCGGCAACCTTCCGATTGCCAGTGCAGATCCCTAGCCTCAGTGCCACTCCACCCTAAAAAGTCAGTAGGCAACCCAAAATTGTCCAGGGGTGAGAGAGTACGGGTGTGTGTATGTGTGTGTGTGTCTGGCAATGGACTGCCACCCCATCTAGACTTCCATCCTTTTTACACCCAGTGCTGCCAGGAGGTAGACCCTGAACTGAATTGTTGGGTTTGAAATTTGGATGCATGGATCAAAATAATATTAGCAAACCATTAAAGCTTCCCTCCATCACTCCTTGATGCATAACTACATGTGGGTGTTTCATAGTTCTGTGGCAGCACATCAGGTACAATTACAGTTACAGTTGACATCAGTCAAAGTTAGCATAATTAACGACTTAAAAGATTATACTCTACATTTTGTGACAAATGAAGATTTTACAGAACATGTGATCAGGTACATTTCTTTTCACTGTCCTTTTCTCCACAGTACGTGACAGGCTATACATTAGTGGTGCTGGCTCACTCCAGCTCTTCAGTTCAAATAAAAAGCATCATGCGCCACTCTGTGTCTGAATGCAATCTTTGGTAGGTACAAGGGCAGATCTTCATAAAAACGCTCGTAATGGCGGTCCTAAACCTGCACTGGGGGACAAGAGGATTGACAAACTCTGAACGAATATGGACTAACACTAGTCATATCTGAGACTGATTTTATTTTTCAATGGTGCCTACTGCAAAAGGCACTATAGAGGTTGAAGGCTGTATGATAAATTGCTGCTCAGATACAGTTGTGGTTGAAAGTTTGTGAACCCTTTAGAATTTCTGCATAAATATGACCTAAAACATCATCAGATTTACACTAAAGTCCTAAAAGTAGATAAAAAGAAACCAGTTCAACAAATGAGACCAAAATATTATACTTGGGTAATTTATTTATTGAGGAAAATGATTGAATATTACATATTTGTGAGTGGCAAAAGTATGTGAACCTTTGCTTTCAGTATCTGGTGTGACCCCCCTTTGCAGCAATAACTGCAACTAAACGTTTCCGGTAACTTTTGATCATTCCTGCACACCGGCTTGGAGGAATTTTAGCCCATTCCTCCATACAGAACAGCTTCAACTCTGGGATGTTGATGGGTTTCCTCACATTAACCGCTCGCTTCAGATCCTTCCACAACATTTCAATTGGATTAAGGTCAGGACTTTGACTTGGCCATTCCAAAACATTAACTTTATTTTTCTTTAACCATTCTTTGGTAGAACAACTTGTGTGCATTGTCTTGCTGCATGACCCACCTTCTCTAGAAATTCAGTTCATGGACAGATGTCCTGACATTTTCCTTTAGAATTCTCTGATATAATTCAGAATTCATTGTTCCATCAATGAAGGCAAGCCATCCTGGCCCAGATGCAGCAAAACACGCCCAAACCATGATACTACCACCACCATGTTTCATAGATGGGATAAGGTTCTTATGCTGGAATGCGGTGTTTTCCTTTCTCCAACCATAACGCTTTTCATTTAAACCAAAAAGTTTAAAGTCTATTTTGGTCTCATCCGTCCACAAAACATTCTTCCAGTAGCCTTCTGGTTTGTCCACGTGATCTTTAGCAAACTGCAGACGAGCAGCAATGTTTTTTTTGGAGAGCAATGGCTTTCTTCTTGCAACCCTGCCATGCACACCATTGTTGTTCAGTGTTCCCCTGATGGTGGACTCATGAACATGAATATTAGCCAATGTGAGAGAGGCCTTCAGTTGCTTAGAAGTTACCCTGGGGTCCTTTGTGACCTCACCAACTATTACACGCCTTGCTCTTGGAGTGATCTTTGTTGGTCGACCACTCCTGGGGAGGGTAACAATGGTCTTAAATTTCCTCCATTTGCACACAATCTGTCTGACTATGGATTTGTTTTGCAACCTTTTCCAGCCTGATGAGCATCAACAACTCTTTTTGTGAGGTCCTCAGAAATCTCCTTTGTTCGTGCCATGATACACTTCCACAAACGTGTTGTGAAGAGCAGACTTTGATAGATCCCTGTTCTTTAAATAACACAGGGTGCCCACTCACACCTGATTGTCATCCTATTGATTGAAAACACCTGACTCTAATTTCACCTTCAAACTAACTGCTAATCCTAGAGGTTCACATACTTTTGCCACTCACTATTATATGTAATATTCAATCATTTTCCTTAATAAATAAATGACCAAGTACAGCATAATATTTTTGTCTCATTTGTTTAACTGGTTTCTCTTTATCTACTTTTAGGATTTGAGTGAAAATCTGATGATGTTTTAGGTCATATTTATGCAGAAATATAGAAAATTCTAAAAGGTTCACAAACTTTCAAGCACAAATGTAGATTGTAGATTTTTTCAACGAATGTTTCACATAATGACTATGCTATTAGGACACATTTATCATTGTAGTATTGTGCATGCAGGATTTCTGGGTTCAATGGCAGAAAATTTTATTTTTACAAAAGAAAGTTGTGGGAGTACTGAATTAAGAAACTCTGCAAGCTAGAATGATGTATACATGACACTCTATTATAGTATTTAGTAAAAAAATAACATTGGTTTCAGAATACACTGCCTTGTTATTCCTTCCATTGGGTAGAGTTCAAACTTTGCATCTAGGAAACTCTTGATGATATCAGATTAAAATAAAGAAATATTGTAGAGCTACATTATAATTTCTGAGTGTTTGGGCAGTGTTTTGGTCACACTGGTGCTCTGTGCTTGATTACTGAAAATCCAAACTATCATCTCTAAGGAAAGCACAGGGGACATTTACCAAATATTCACACAACTATGCAAGCAATAGAAGATAAACGTTTCTAAAAGCGAAATGCATTCAAAGTGTATTCTACATCTAAATAGAAGCTTTCAAGATCTGGCTCTAAAAGTTCAAACAGCACTGGACAAACAAGCCAGTCAGAAACCAGGAAATTTTAGACCCCAAAAATACAGAAATCTACATCATGGAAGCAGAAGTTAAAAAGACCACCCAGCTAAAGAAGCCATTCACTGGTAAGAGGTCCTGATCAGGAGCAGTAAAACCAATAAGGTAGTGAAGGAGTTCTGACAAAGCTCAACAGGCATTCAATGGCCAGAAGGCTTGCTGCGATTGTGAATGAGCCAGAAAGCTGAGGACGGCGAAACAGATGACCAAACAATCACAAATCCAATTGTTTGAGAGAGTGAAGTTCATTTCTCAGTGTAATGTGTAGCTCATCATTTGTGCCCTTTCCATGGTGCCTTCAGTTTCCCCTCAGAAACTCCCATCACACTTGAGAGGCATCTTTGTGGCACTGACCTTATCTTTCTCAGGCTCTGCAGAAATGGAAGGCTGCATTCCTACAAAACTGGTATTTGTTTCAATCAATTTGAGGTGTGTTCTTACTGGGTTCAAACACATTGTAACATTCATTCTTTGGTAGCAGCCTTAAAACCTGTGAGTCTACAAAACAAGGTCCATTTAGAAGAAAAGCTCCAAACTGCACAAAAACCATTACAATAAAATGAAATTGGTTTTACTAAACAGCAGTTGGGCTTCCTGGAATTATATTTTCTGTTGTTTACAGTTTCATTAGTATGCTAAATTAAATCAGTATTGTTATGACAGGCAGGATGGCACATGGGCAGCACTGTTGTTGCGTCATGGACCCAGAATCCCATACCAGCCCGTTGTGTGTGGGGAGTCTACACATTCTCCCCATGTCTTTGTGAGAATTCCTTCAAGACGTGCTGCTTAAGTTGATTGGCAATTCCAAATTAGTCCTACAGTAAATGTGCCCTGCATTGGACTGTCATGTTGTTCAGGACTGTTTCCTTGTTGCTGGGATATTCTATGGTCACATGTGCCCCCCAAAATGCTATGTTATTACTATTTTTTTACATAAACTGAAAAAAGCATTAAAAAATGGGGGAATGAAGGACAAAGGATCATTTTTACATCCTGTCTCTGTGATGGATATCAGTGACATTAACAACTGGATTTGTTTTTTCCCACTGCTGCTCCTGCCAAAACTCACCAAGAAAAATTGGATGGGAAATTCAAATGGTCACAATGTCTGCTTCTTATAATTTGTCATGGGCAGTGTGATGGCCCAAATTTTAGCACTGAAGCCCCCGTCTCCTCAGACCCAGACTCAGTATCCAAGCTGGGTATTAGATTGGCAACACGCTCAGGCTTTGTTTCTGTGTATTGCTATAAACTCATGGGGTAGGCTCTGCCCCTGTGGCTCTTATAAAATGACAAGTAAACATAAATAAAGATTTGGGGTACTACCTTAATAACCCTGTTTAATTTGACAGTTGTGAAGAATAAACTTGAAATTAGTTGTGGTGATGTCCTTGCAGACACAAGTCCAAATATACCCGAAGTAGGTAACTGGTTTGCTTTTTTATGAAGGATGATGGTACAAAGGGGCAGGTCCATGAGGATGGACACCGGAGATGACATCAGTGATGATAGGGTTGTCAATCACCAGGATGGCAGAGGGAGAAAGAGAGAAAGGATCAGAGAACAGTGCCAACCCCTGGCTCTGCAGATAATTACATTTACTAAAGCCCATAAGCTGTCCTCCATGTGCATGCATGTGACACAACCCTCCTGAACTGTCCCCACCCTAGGCAGAGACCTGTTGGGTTGGGCAGTCCAAACCAAGAGGTCGTGAACCCAAAAAATGCCATTGGTGTTGCCGTGGAGGGCACCCGAACAATGAGGGACTTTGAACCAGTAAGGTTAGAGGTCTAGAAACCACCTTGTGACTTTCAGGTTTAACTCCTTATGCACCACCATCCACTTGAGAGGGGAATGGTTGGTGACAAAGTGAACTCACAGCCTAGGAGGTAATACCTCAGTTGGTTAATAGCCCACCTGATTGCCAGAGCCTCCTATTCCACCGCTGCATACCTGGTTTCCTGCTCCAACAGTTTTCAGCTCAGAAACATGATGAGGTATTCAACACTGTCAACGCTTTTGCTCAGCATGGCACCAAGATCTGTGTCTGAAGTGTCAGTCTGCAGAATGAAAGGCAAACAGAGTAAGTTAGGAGCCATTTTTTTGTCTTGGTAGACTCCTATATTACTCTACTTTCCTCTTTTGTAGTCTTTATTGTGAAGAATTTATCAGAATACCTCAAATCTCATAGACATACCACTGTTTATAAGGTATTGTACTTTATAACTTCTCTCCACCTTCCCTTCTACATCTATAACCTCAGGCGATTACAGAGTAAAAGGACAAGCAGGAGTTAAGTTACACATGTTAATAATATATTATTGATAATATTCATAAAATAATAATAGTGAAGCAAAGTACACGTGAATATTGGCAACCATACAAACTAAGAAATGCTAGATGTGTAGTTTCAGGCAGCACACAGATTTGTAGATAATTAAATGTCTCTGGTTAAGTCATCATTTCTAGTCAGCTTTCTTTAGGACAGGCCGCACGCCTGTCTCAATATCGCTGCCAAGTTGTGCTCCTCATTGTGTCCTCATTGTGTTCTCTTCATGGCCATGGTGTGTATGAGAGAGAGAGAGAGGTAGATTGACCAATTTATACATTCTGCCCAAATCCTTCGGTCATTAGGGCATCATGGTACAGAATCCCTCTGATTCAAAACCAATCCCAAACAGCCATACTTCAGACAAATTGGTTCACCCAATGCCTTTAACACCTGTCCTCGTTTAGTGGATACCATTTGTTTCAAATAAAGACATACAACATATTTATCAACTTATATACAAAATATCACTCCACCATACACACCAAGGTCTAGTATTCCCTTAATCTCAAGTTCCACTTCTGTACATTTTGCCCTGGGAGTCAATATGGGCATTCCTGGATGACTGCCCCCAGCTCTGTCACAATATCACGCACAATCAAAGAGGTCTTTCACTCACCATCTTCAGGAGAAACAGAATAACTCTTTTGAACTCCTGTTGCTGTTTGGCTGTTAAATCGGAGACGAAGTTAAGGACTGGTTTATAAGCAATGTAAGAATGGGGCTGACTAGAATGGGACTCGGGTCCCAGTCCTTCCACAGTTTCAGTAAGGTTGACGATTCGGCTGTTTGACCAAATAGTTGACAAGACCTTTCCTCTCCTTAACTTTATAGAGGGCAGTAGTTTAGAGTGGGAGGTGGTAACAAGGACCATGATACAATCTCCAGGATAGAACTCACGGAGAGATGTGCCACGATTGTAACGATGGGCCTGTGCTCACTGTATCCTTTCCATTTGTTCTTTTAGTGTAGGTCAGATTTTTGTGAACCTATCACATAACTGTGCAATATATTCCAATAAATTTGTGGATGGGAGTGCCTCTTCTTCCCAACTGTCTTTAATAATATTCAATAACCCCTGGGGTTGTTTCCCATATAGTGATTCAATGGGTGAGAAGCCCGTGGAGGCTTGGGGAACTTCCTGGTAAGCAACTGGTCCCAGTTAGTCCACGTTATTGACCACCTTCCGCAGCATTTGCTTGAGTGTCTGGTTGAATCACACTGCTAGACCATCTGTTTGAGGGTGGTATACTGAGGTCTTTAAGTGTTTAATCATGAGTAATCTATCAACTTCTCTGAACATCTCTGAGGTGAATAGCAAATTGCTGTGTAATGTTCTTAGAATTAGCTGCTCTCAATGGGATAGCCTCAGCATATTGTGTAGCGTAATCTACTAATACAACAATTTACTAGTGTCCTCTGTCTGAGGGTTCAAGGGGCCCAACAATGTTGACCCCTATGAGTCCAAATTGGATGTCCACGAGGGGTATGGAAATTAGAGGGGTGCAGTCCTTCCTGGGAATCTACTGCAGTTGACACTTCAGACAGGAACCACAAAAGTGGCAGACCTCCTCATTGATCCCTGGCCAGTTAAATCTGAGCTTGATATGCATAAGGGTTTTCTCTGCTCCCAGGTGGGCACCTAGGAGATGGGCGTGAGCTAGTTTGTAAACCTGCTGCCGAAAGGTCTTTGGGACTAGCAACAGTGACCGCATCTCACCTTCATGTTCTACTACATGATATACCAAATCATTGTTAATAACAAAATGCAGCCCTGGTGGTATGAGATATTCAGTGCCACCAGAGATATTGAGTTGTTTATCAGAACAACTGCAGTTTTGCAGACTTTAGGGAATTGTCGTTCCATTGTTCCCTTGTAAAAGAAGACAAAGTTTGCTGAAACTGAAAGTGCAGAGCAGAGAAAGGATCCATGGTGACCTCAAGGGGTGTGGTGATCGACCACTACGTGCCATCGTTGTCTGTGGTAACATCACAGTTGAGATGGCAGCTTCCTCACTCCATAATGAGACCCAGAGAATACCCAGGAGTGCATTGTGCTATTCGACTTTTGATTTTTGACCAGTCTTGCCCCAGTATTACCAGGTAAGATAGATTATGCAGGACTGTACACAGTATTGTACGAGTGGTACCCTCACAGGTGATGACGCATTAGGCTGACCTGTACCACTGAGTTTCCCTGTGGAAAAGTTAGACTGGTCTTGTCGGCATTCCACTGTCACAGATGAACATAACAGTGAACAACAATTAAAATGTTGCTGCCAGAGTCCATGAGTGTGGTAACCATGTGGCTGTTTACTACCACCACTCCTGTACAAGGAAGATATAAGGGGTTAGCAACTGCACAGTGCCTTCCTCCTCGCATCAAGCTGCAATCCATCAAGTCATCGAGGTGAGGGCAGTTGAGGATGGTGTGTCTGGCCTCCCCACACTTGAAACAGCAGAGGGAGGCATATTGCTTCTCCTTCGGTCTTGTTCCATGTCATGGCGGGTGGGCTCTGGATAGGTGACATATCCCATCCAGGTGGTTTGGCAAGCGGACTGTTCCACATGCTCACTTTGTGAGACAACCCATTGCTGCTTGAGGGTCTCAGTGAGATTGTCCTTGTTTTTAAATTCATGTCACCAGACCAGCCAGGCATGAAACTTAGGGAGGGTATTGACAAAAATGTCATATGCAACCTGTTCAACAGCCTTTTTGGAGTCACTGACGTTCTGTCGCAGCCAATGTCCTACCTTTCCCTGAAGGTCTGGGAACGTGATACCTGCTCTGGGTCAAATCTCCACTCTGTATATATTCTCATCTGCTTTTCTGGGATGACACTATATCTCTTTAATACCTCGGCCTTAAGGCAATCATAATCAGTGGCGGCCTTCATGTAGAGGTTATAGTAGGTCTCCTGTGCTTCGGCATACATGGACAGCACCGATATATTTACCCACTCCGCTTTCTCCCAGTGCTGTCAGATAGCTGCATGCTCTAAGAAAATGATATAAGATTCTATTTCTGTTTCATCATCTGTGTAAAGCGGTAGTACCTGGGACGGAGCTTGGTTCTGTGCTTCAGTCTCGACAAGCTGTATCCATTGTTCCCCTACATGGACCCTTAGGGACTGGAGCTCAGCAGCCATGGTGGTGATGATAGTGTTCAGGTCTTGCTGTTCTTTCATTTCTCAACAAAAATCCAAATGACTAAGCCACTGTAAAATGACACAAAAACAAAGATAAATATTTGGTCTACAGTGCCAACCCCAGGCTTGGCAGATGATTATATTTAATAAAGTCTGTAAGCTTTCTCCCATTCGCACGCACATGGCACTCTGTAATAGGAATTTAGTTCTTCAGGATAATTTAATTAAAATTCTTAATTTGTAAATATTTTTGCTGGAAAGAGCTATTATTATTTTATGTAATCTTTGCTGCATTTTTTATTTTAATAATGTGCTCACTGTAATGGATAGTGTATAAAATACTGCTTTACCGATCAAACGGTTGATTCACATATGACCATACAACTGACAGTTGAATGAATAGAATTAATACCTCGATCAAGTGAAGGATGCATTCGTAGGTGCATTGAAGGATGGATATCATTGATTTCTCTGGTAAATGGCAGATGGATGACTGTAATTGGTTTAACCTGATAAACTTATGCACTGTGCTCTGTACGTGTGACAATGATGACCCTATGAGCCTATATATATGGACTGGTGGATGGATTTATAGATACAAGTAATTGATCAAGACTGGGAGATGGATTTATTTGATTGATTTAATTGATAATGAATGCATGATGGATAAATGGATTAATGAAAATAATTTCCTAACAAGATAACTGATGATTTTTCGGATATTTGAATTTGATTGATTGATCAGATAAGTGATGAATGAACCAATGGATAAAAGTGAGTGGTTGAGAAGATTACTGACAAGTGGATCAGTTTAATTGGTCAATCAGGTAGCTGATTTGATTAATAAATGAACCAATTACCTGAACAGTTGGATTTGATTAACTTTTTCAGGTAATTGATAGGGGAATTCATGAATATAAATTATAGGGGGCTTAATTGATTGATTAGGTAACAGATGAATGAATGGATGGAGGGATGAAGCGCTACATCCACTCCTTGAATAGTGACAGTACATGGAGGCTCTTCGGTAAGGTGAAAGTCAGTAACTAGTTCCTTGGTTTTGTTGATGTTAAGATGCAGACAATTCCCTTTGCACCAAAAACAAGGTTCTCCACCTGATTCCTATACTCTGTCTCATCTCATTTATCAATGCACCCCATAAGTGCAGAACCATCTGAGAATTTCTGCAAGTAACATGACCTGTTGTTATATTTATAGTCAGAGGTGTACAAAGTAAAGAGAAAAGGAGATCGGACTGTTCCCTCGTGGTGCCCCAGTGTTGCTCACATCCATACCAGAAACACAGTCCTTGAGCCTCACAAACTGTGGTCTGCCTAACAGATAGTCCATTATCCAGGACACCATAGGCTCATCCACCAGCACATCTTAATAGGGATGGCTGGATAACATTCAAGACATTGAAGAAATCAAAAAACAATCCTCACAGTGCTACCAGCTTTGCCCAGGTGTGAATAAGTCTTGTGGAGCAGGTAGATAATTGCATCCTCCACTCCAATCTTTGTACAATGGGCAGACTGCAGTGGGTCCAGGTGGTATACCACAAGTGGACTTGTACAATTAAGAACTAGTCTCTCGAAGGTCTTCATGATATGCGACATAAGTGCCACTGGTCTGTAGTCATTAGGTGAAGGGGTGCCTGCCTTCTTTGGAACAGGAACAATGCAGGATGATTTCTATAGCGGCAGCACCTTTGGGAACTATTGATGGATATACCAGTAGGTTAATATGTTTTGTGCTTTTTGAAACTTAATTTTATGAAACATATTTAATAATTTCAGGAAGTGTAACATTTTTATGAGGTTTTTGATACACCAAGTAACGTTAAAGAGATGTTTGAACTACTTTTGCTTTTATGTGTTCTTTGTCAAATGTGTTCATTGGTTCTTCACTTACTCAATAATCTGTTGCTTTTCTAACAATGTACAAAATTGACCTATTATTGAAATTTTAACACAAGTTTGTTAAATGTGCCCTATGCCTTTCTCCTTTATGGATTTCTTAAAATTCAGCCGTTCAGCAAAAAAAATCCTGACAATGCAGAAGAAAGATGTTCATGAATAATAGAGTGAATTGAAGAATTGCACATCTTTCAACAGTTCAGAAAAAAGGGTGCACTTGCATTAGTAGCTAATTGTCTATTAAAGCGGTATAACTTCAGCAAGCACACTCAGAAAACGTCTCCATCTGAGCTAAAGTTATAGATCAGCAAGACGCCCGCAAGCTTCCATCTGTGGCTTTAATAATGTTTTCATTAAATAGGTCTTAATAATTCACATAACTGTACTGCTGCCTGGAAGAAAGTATGCAGGGTGGATAATGTAAGACATGGCCATGTTTGGCCTCACACAAAATGAGAGCTGTTAAAGAAGCAAGAAGAAGTCATAAGAGGAAAGAAGGAGGTGATGCACAGAAATGCTTTAGTTTGCCAGGGGTCTACTTATTACAGGCTGAGTATCCCTAATCCAAAATGTCTGGGGACAGAAGTATTTCATTTTTCAGATTTTGGAAGATTTGCACATACATAATGAGATATCTTGGACACTCTTGGTCAAGTAGGGGAAGGCAACCACACCAGCTAAATGTTGACTCATGCCTTTAATAATTCATGTTACTGAGCTGTTATTATAATGAGTGTTGAAGTGACAAACATTAAACCTCAGAAGCAATAAATATGATGTACAGAGCTATTTCAGTTCTCTTTTAAGATGGCCAAAGCTTATTGTATGCATTGAAGAGGTTTTTTGGTTTTTCATCAGTTTAGGCAACCTGCTGTCACTTCTCACTTAACTGGCCAACAGGTCAGGAATATCTCTGCTATATTATCTCTGCCATTAATCGACCGATGAGATGCTACATTCAGTTTTTGTATGGTGTGTGTGCACATACATAAAACATATCAGGTTTTTGCCCACATAAAAAGGCAACATGCAGCAGGTTTTATAGCATAATGGGAGCAATTGACCTCACTCATATTGCAGTAAGGGCAACTAGTGTGCTAAGAAATGCCTTTGGGGGTCTTTTCTGCCCAGTGCTATCAGGCATTTCAAAGCTTCCAGCCAAAGTACTTGTTAAGTTTCTTTTATTTACCAGTGATGTTCCATTAATGCATAGCGTCGGTGTTATTGTTTCACTCCCAAAACTCCTGAGCAGCACATTGAAACTGCCATACAGCATCTATCCAGGGTCACTTCACAGGGACTCCCCCCTCCTCCCTGATAGTCGACCGAGTGATGATATTTGATAGCACTTGCTGCTTCACAGGGATGTCCAATTCCAGGTGTCGATTGTGTATCCTGCCCCACCCAGCTCAGAATGAATATTCCGCATATACAGTATGTTGTTTCCATCCGCACAGCATTAAAAAAAAATTAGAAGCAATATAGTTGGTGTCATGTCAGAGCTCAAAATGTTTCAAATCTTGGAGCATTTCGGATTTTGGAATTCTCAAACTGTATTAGTAAATCTGTGTTTTGCTTAGCTGCGAGTGAGCTAGTTAGAGGCAATAATCTATACTAATAAAAGGCAAAGCCCTCACTAACTGACTGACTGACTGACTGACTGACTGACTGACTCATCACTAATTCTCCAACTTCCCGTGTAGGTAGAAGGCTGAAATTTGGCAGGCTCATTCCTTACAGCTTACTTACAAAAGTTGGGCAGGTTTCATTTCGAAATTCTACGCGTAATAGTCATAACTGGAACCTATTTTTCTCCATATACTGTAATAGACTGCAGGTCGATGGCCATGGGGGGCAGAGTTGCGTGTCACATCATCACGCCTCCCACGTAATCACGTGAACTGACTGTGAACACAGTATGTAGAAAACAAGGAAGAGCTCCAAAGAGCGCTGAAAAAAAAACCCATACAAGCATATTCATAAGTGCAGCTACTGCGGAAACAAAGCACGGTGTAAACCGTAAGTTTAAATTAAGTTTATAGAGACGCTCCCGCTGCCGTTTGTCATGCCTTCGACGAATACTTTATTCGTGAGATACAAGTTTAATAAGAAGACATGAGGTATAAACGAGACTTTGGATTACTTTGTAACGGAGTTAAAATTGCTGTAGCGAGAAACTTAAGTGCCGGGTCTTAGCTAACATTAAATAAAGCCGTGGACATTGCAACATCACACAAGAGAGCAGCTCATGTGAACTGACTGAACGCAGTACGAGTGATCACTTCCATGCATCAAACCTGTTCAAAAAACGCATTACACAATTGACAAGGTAGGAAAAGAATATGCTCCGAGCTGAGCTCCACAGCTAACGCGGTCTTGCGGAAACAACTTCGTCACGCTGCCACCAAATACTCACAGAAAAAAAGTTAATACACATGCTGTCTCTAGTGTTTCTCCACACTCAATGTATTCCTCGCATCCCCGTTATACCCTCTGATCTCCCATTACAATTCAGATGCCTCCAATTTCCAGTAAGGCTCTGCTTCGCGATGACAAGTAATAAGTCTCAGGGACAGACCCTACAAAAGGTTGCCATTGATTTGAGGCAACATTGCTTTTCTCCTGGACAAAACTATACGTTGCATTCTCAAGAGTGAGCTTGCGCAGCTTCATCATATTAAAACCAGAGTGCTGAACTGACAACGTGCTATATAAAGAGAACTATAACAATCGTAATAAATGAACAATAAAACAGCGGAGAATCCGTGGATTAAATAAAAAGGCAGCGTCCTTGGCGAAGCAAGGAAAAAGGATGGCCTTATATGTCGTTCGTTTATAAAACAGCGGAGAAGCTGTGTAAAGTCTGCTTCACAAAAAACCAGCAGAGCGCCTTATATGAGCAGGCAGTCAGCTAAAGAAGGGAATCAATAAATATCTATAATCGTAATAAACGAACAAAAAATAGCGTACAAGCCGCGGATTAAATAACGGAAATGGGTACCTGAACAGTAAAGTAAGTCTCAAATAGTTACACAATAACTATAACGATCGTAATAAACGAACAATAAAACAGTACAGAACCGCGAAGCAAGGAGAAAGGACGGCCTTATATGCCATTCGTTTATAAAGCAGTGGAGAAGCTGTGTGAAGACAGCTACACAAAAAAACAGCAGAGCACCACACTCTGAATGTATTCCTCACATCACCGTTATACCCTCTGATCTCCCATTTCAATTCAAATGCCTCCAATTTCCAGTAAGGCTCTGCTTCGCGATGACAATTAATAAGTCTCAGGGACAGACCCTACAAAAGGTTGCCATTGATTTGAGGCAACATTGCTTTTCTCCTGGACAAAACTATACGTTGCATTCTCAAGAGTAAGCTCAGTGCACAGCTTGGTCATATTACAACCGGAGTGCTGAACTGACAATGTGGTATACAAAGAGATCCTTAACAGATAGTTATTGGTATATTTTCCCTCAGTTTAAAAAGGTTTTCTTTTCTTCTTAATAAAAATTTAAAAGCAGTACTTCGTTGCTGCAAAGCGCGGGGATTTTGCTATATACAGTGTATACAGGGTGGGCCATTTAAATGGATACACCTTAATAAAATGGGAATGGTTGGTGATATTAACTTCCTGTTTGTGGCACATTAGTATATGTGAGGGGGAAAACCTTTCAAGATGGGTGGTGACCATGGTGGCCATTTTGAAGTCGGCCATTTTGGATCCAACTTTTGTTTTTTCAATAGGAAGAGGGTCATGTGACACATCAAACTTATTGGGAATTTCACAAGAAAAACAATGGTGTGCTTGGTTTTAACGTAACTTTATTCTTTCATGAGTTATTTACAAGTATCTGACCACTTATAAAATGTGTTCAATGTGCTGCCCATTCTTGAGAAGGCACTTTACAAAGAATGTAATACAAAGTGACTTTTAAATCTAAGAAATTCTGTGACACTGCAGGTAACATGGCATCAGGTGAGAGGTTAAAGCAATCAAGTCGGCACATGGAAGTAAACCGACTACAAGAACTGACAGCAGAGCTGAGACAACATGAGGCCCAAAAGAGGCAGTAATAAAACAATTACAGCAAAGCTCATCAAGCAGATCTTACATGCAAGACAGGAAAGTTGTCTTTCCAGGCACATTGCCTTTGTGCAGTTCTGACTCCCACAACACTGAACAATGGCCATGTAGAAGCGAACCCTGAGAGGACAGCATGCTCACTGAAGCAGGGAGCCACCTACATCTGCTCAGACTCTTTCTTGACTAAGTTGCTTCCCACTTTGCAGATGGGCCCACATGTTTCACCTTTATTCAGGTGTAATGACTCCCATTTTCCATGCTGTCAGTTTCACTGCAAACCCTGAGGCAGAGGGTGGCTTCCTGTTATTAGACATAAAAGAAATATATGCCTAACACTTCATATTGTGCTCTTACATAATCCCCTGAGATAAATTAGTAGAAAAAGGTTAAACTGTTTACATTGTACTAATCCTCACAGTATTTGTGGCTGAGAGTAACAGAAAGTAGGAAATGTTTCTTTTCATGCTAACTTACAGATCCCTGGGTGCATGTGGTGAATTAAATGAACAACTGCTCCAGTCTCTTTAAACCCGCATCTGATGTGCTCAAGAAAAATAGCAAACATCAAACGACAGTCAGGGTGCAGTCCATAAGATGATGCACTGGGTATTTGAAAATATTTGATTTCTTCTTATCCTGTCTAAAGGAGGGGGTCCCATGTGTAAACCAGAGCAATCTGAACAGCCCTGCATTGGTCAGCATTTTTTTGTTTTTTGATTTTTTTTTCCTTACTCTACTGCTTTGTCTGGCTGATCCTCTTAAACTATTTCCAATATCCATGAAGGATAAGCCTATGTGGAACAGCAGCCATGAGTATATGAGTCAATGCATGACATAACAGTGGCCATTTTCTTCCTTTAAAGTAGGAAGCATGGTAACGTTGCCATCTCCTTTGATTATCCTTTTTTTTTTTTTACTATGTAATTTGGGTGTTTTAAATTATTTTCTCTTTCTTTAGCAATTATTGTATTGTTTCATGCTTTTGCATGCTCTTCCTCAACATTTTTGAGCATGCTGTAAATGTGATTTGTTTTTATTTCTATTTTTCAGCTTTGTGGTCCTTATATGTGCTCATTAGGAGCTAGTGGCTTTAGTCAGGTCCTCACATCTGTTGTGTGCCAGTGAAAGGAATGCCACAGGAGAGGAAGGACCAGGAGATAAACAGAAGTCTTAAACAAAGAAAAAGACAAAGACAAAAAACCTAGTATAAACCCAAAATGTACATTTTAAGTCATAGTCAAAATCTGAAACGTACAGTATTTAAAGTTGTGAAGACTTGAAACATATCCTCTCTTTTTATTTTTCTTTTGAAACCTGTAACATTGCACAATTGAGGATTCAAGATACTGATCTTTATATCCTTTGACTCATGATGACACAAATTTGTGACCTTTGACATCTAGCAACCCCTACGCGAATCTGCAAAACTGGCAAATCCCATAAAAAAGCAAAAATGGTGTAACAAGAGGATGTAAAACAATTATAAGAATATTAAATCAACCAAATACAAAAACACTAACACCAAGAAGAAGAACCTGACAACCCCAAACCCAGGTTGACATAAAGATATGCAGTATTTGAATATAATATATAAATAAAAACCCTGGGGTCTCAAAATGTTTCACTATTATATACTAATGCCATAATAGTTTTCCCCCAAATTGCAAAAAACTGGCCAGGTAAAGCACAGGTTTAATTTAATTTGATCTCTGGAAAAACATGTCTGAATAGATACTGACTTCAGGCAGGTGAGTCTGAAATTTTATAGCACACCCGGTTGACCAATTGGTGGGGAAAAAGTGTTAAATGCTGGAGATTATGAAAGATTTTTCTGGATCCCATTTCTACAAGTCTAGGTTTGCCATGTTTAGGTTTTTTATGTATGTATTTTCAAAGCAGTGTGGTCATACAAGTTATGACAACTGATTCCAAATAATGTTGGGGCGCCAGCCAGGTAACCCCATTTGATTAAAACTAAAACACTCAAGCAAAAACAGCCCATGATGGTGCTTCTATAAAACATAGCTTATAATTAGCTGGATGCTTAAAGCAATCAGGTCTGGTCTGGAGCTTCATCTCTTTTAAGCATCAGTCCAGAATGATACCCTGCTTCTGTGAATGTGTTGCTTTTATACTCCTCCAGCTGGGATGGGCAGAGTCAGGTGCTCTCACTGGGTGTCTTCACATGGCTGTGGGAACACAAAGAGATGATACCGAGAGCAGATCCAGCTCAGCCCAGTCACACATGGAGTTCCTCAGGGCTCTGTCCTTGGCTCTCTTCTCTTCTGTATCTATCTGCTTCCCCTTAGACATATCATATGCAGCTATGGACTGGGTTATCATTTTTATGCAAATGTTACTCAACTCTATTTTGATGTTAAAAGTGAAACTTTATCAGGGCTTTCTCAGCTCACACTTTACCTCAGTGAAATTAATACATGGATGGAGCAGAACTCTTTAAAATTAAATTACAACAAAACTGAACTCCTGCAAATTGGCACTAAAACGCTACTTAAGAAAGAGCTCCTTCTCAATCACTGTTGATGGTGATCTCATCAGACCTTCTTCTGATTCAAGGAATCTTGCTGTTAGTTTTGATTCCTTCCTATCTTATTCACATAAACCACATTAACAAACATTCCTACTTTCGCCACCGTAACATATCCTGTGTTTGCTCATTCTACTCCTTTTGTAATGATGAGAAACTTGTCCATGCTTTTATTACATCCCACATCGATTATTGTAACTCCCTACTGGTTGGTGCCACTTCTAACCTTGTATCACAGCTCCAATTGATTCAAATCTCTGCTCCAAAAGTCCTTTCACTGACCAGCAACAGCGAGCACATAACAACCATCCTGCTTCGTCTTCATTTGCTCCCTGTGACTTTGCTGATAATATAGTTTTGGTTTTACTGCATCACGTAGGATCTCTGAGAAATAGACAATTATATGTTTACTGACAATAATGTATTTAGTCATGTTTATCTTTCGCATAAGGTATTAAATTCAACAGAATTAAAAGTGTTTTGCTCCTGATTTTCTTTTGTATTCAATGTCTGGTGCATCACGTTGCAGTGTCCAACAGTAGTCAGCAAGCATTGACGGATTCCAGTTGCCCTGGTATTGTTTCTTCATCGTAGCAATGTCCTGGGGCCTCATGCATAATGCCGTGCATAGAATTCACACTATAACATGATGTAAGCACAAAAGCCGATATGTGCTTACGCACAGAAAAATCCAGATGCAGGAATCTGTGCGTTCACCAACTTCCGCGTTCTTCCGCTACATAAATCCCAGTCAGTGTGAAAAGTAACGCTCGTGCATGCGCCTGCTGTCCCGCCCCAACTCCTCCCAGAATTACACCTCTTTGAATATGTAAATCAATATAAATTGCACTTAAGCTCAGTGTTCTGTGAAAAGGCAATGGGAAAAGCAAGAGGGAAAATGGAAGAATTTCAGCGAATACCAAATGGAGGCAAGGAAAAACATACTATTTGTTGGTTTTAAACAGTGGTATAAACAACAAAAGGAAGCTGATCGACTGACATAGTGTGTCGGAGAAACTTGAAAGCTCAAGTTCACAAAGTCGCACAGTGCCCGAAATAAAAAAGAAGTTGTCAGATATCAAAGTCGCCATGAAAAGGCGAGTTGTAGCCCACTGTCTAAGTGTCATATGAAAGCTTATTAGGGTACAGAGAAAAAAAAAGGTTCACAGTGGGGAAAAAGCACGAAATGTCAACTTCAATCTCAAAATTTCCACTTTAATCACGTAGTTTATTTTGTCTTTAAAGTATAACATCATAAACTTCATATTAAAATCATTTAATTATCTAGTTTCTCAAATCACATCATAAGTAAAGTAGCACGTTAAATGCTTTGTTTTGTATTTGATCTTCTATATGCTCTATATGTGTGAATCACTACGTGATTCTCTTCCTCCGACAGGACACAGAATCCATTACATTCGTGATATTACAGCTCTCTGAATAACTAAAATACTGAGATGAATACGTGATATCATTTTCATGATGATTGGAATGAAAGCATGTTATTAAACATGGGAAGACGGTGGCGCAGTGATTGTGCGCGACCTTCGATGAAAAAATTTATTGCAGCAGTACTCAGGGTCGGCTCTAGGCTCCATGGCAGCCCTGGGCAGAGAAAGAATCGGTGGCCCTTTCGCCCACCAATGTCAATATGGTATCTTATGCGGATGGCCACGTCCGTTGCGGACACTGCATAGCAGCCTCGTGCTCATGACACAAGCGTTTAACTTTTGCCAAAATTTGCCGCTGCGTTTTTAGCTGTGTCGTTATTTTCTCTTTCTGTTTTATATTCAATATATATTGGCGTGGCGGCCCCTGGGATTTGGCGGCCCTGTGCAGGTGCACAGTTTGTACATGCCTAAGGCCGCCCCTGCAGTATTGTCTCTTTTAAACTTACTAACACCCAATTCCTGTCCTTCCTTTTCTTTCTCCAAATAACCAATCCCCACACAATCAGCTCTGTAATAGACGTTAAGCCATCTGTAAGCTTATAATGCCGATTCTTCAAAACTTTTAAGGAACATTGAAATATCTTCATAGTACATGTTTAATTATTCTATCCTTCACACCAGTCCCAGTGAAGCATACAGTGCGAGGCAGGAACAATCCGTGAGCGGAGCACCAGATCCTTGCTCGCGTAGCAACACCGTATCCTTTAATTATTAACAATATAGATTATTTAAATGAAGTTAAAGTTTTATCTGTATAATATAATAAACGTATTTTGCTGCAGTTCACCTTAAAAATGATATCATCATCATATGTAAATACACGCTTTATAAAGTGGCTCAGGTTGTGCAATATTATAACTGTAGTGCAAGTTTACAGTGAAGTGATTGTACTAATAAGTACAAACAGTTCTACAAGGAGCAGTTGATGGACTGATTGAGTGCGTTTACAGCTCTTGGGATGAAACTTTTTCTGAACCGTGAGGTCCGTACAGAAAAGGTTTGAAGCGTTTGCCATGTGAGAAGCAGTTCAAATAGGAAGCTTGGCTGAGGCAGCGTGTGCTTGATGTTGTATACCAATAATTCTCTTTCCGATTAACTGCTCCGAGTGGTGCAGTGAGAGTAATATGAAAAAAGATGACCCACTGTGGCAACCCCTAACGGGAGGAGCTGAAAGAAGAAGAAGATGATGCAGTGAGAGTAACAACGCTAAAGCAGCTATGGTATTTAGAATAGTTTGACCATTCCGTGGACCATTATATTGTTACTGGTTAATTACAATCCGATGCATTAAACTAATAAACAATATGTGGTTAATTTCAGTGTATTTATAAAGCCGCATCAGGACAAGAAAGGATAACCACACAGGAACAGTAGCACTGCTTTGACGCTGGGTGCCACCAGTCTGCAAAACTGAGCGGAGAACTTGCGTACGACAGGGTATGAGGTACCGTGGAAACGTGCGTGGCCTTACGCCAAGTTTAGGTTTTATACATCGTGATTTGAACGTGGAAACGTTCTTACGCAACATTTCTGTGCATACGCACCGTTAATACATGAGGCCCCTGGTGAAACCTTTCACCATGTTCGTCACTGACAGCACCAAGATTTGCGGGGAAGAAGTCCAAGTGTGAGTGGAGGAAATTAGTCTTGAGTGACATGTTGCACTTCATTGTCTTGTATGCTTTGAGAAGATTGTCTACCAATTCAATGTAGTTTGGGGCTCTGTAATTGCCCAGAAAATTGTCAACAACGTCTTTGAAGGCTTTCCGGGCAATGTTTTCCGGCCCAGCTAACATATCTTCAAACCGCTTGTCACTCATAACATGTCTTATCTGGGGTCCAACAAAAATGCCCTCTTTGATCTTGGCGTCAGTTATTCTTGGGAACATCTGTCTTAAATAACAAAAACCTTCGCCTTCCTTGTTCAGTGCTTTCACGAAATTCTTCATGAGTCCCAGTTTTATGTGAAGAGGAGGTAAAAATATCTTTGCCAGGTCGACAAGCGATTCATGTACCACATTTTTCTGTCCTGGAACTAACTTTTTATGGAGTGGCCAGTTCTGTCGAGAATAGTGTGACTCTTTGGCACAGCTGTCCCATTCACAGATGAAACAACAGTACTTTGTATAGCCGAGCTGCAGTCCTAGTAACAGAGCAACGACTTTTAGATCTCCACAGATATTCCAGTTGTACCAGCTATACTGGACGTGCTTCAGCAACAGTTCCATATTCTCATACGTTTCTTTCATGTGTGCTGCATAGTCAACAGGTACTGAAGGATAAACATTGCCATTGTGTAGCAGAACAGCTTTCAGGCTTAACATTGACGAATCAATGAAGAGACACCACTCTTCTGGGTTGTGATCACAACCCAAGGCCAAAAACAATCCTTCAATATCACAATTGAAACAGAGACTGTCGACTTGTGCAATACATTTGGTTATATCATGATGTTGGCCTCGAAACACAGAAATTTTCATACCTGTTGACAGCAAACACCATTCTTGATGTCTCAAATCCAGCAGCTCAGGCTTTTGCTTTTGACAGACCCAAATCTCTGACCAAGTCGTTCAATTCGGACTGTGTTATCAGATGTGGATTGCCTGATGAGCACGGTTCAAAATCCGGGTCAGTGTCACTGTCAGTACCCTGCATTGCAGTTTCTTCATCTGGTTCGTCTAAGATCCAATCCTCTGGTGGTTTCGGAATTGAAAGACTGTAGTCATGTGGCACGGGTCTCATTGCTGAAGGCAGATTAGTATATTCAATTGACTTCTTGTTTTTGGCAGAGAAACCAGACACATTAGTCAAACAGAAGTAACAGTCTGTCACATGGTCTTTCTGTTCTCGCCATATCATCGGAAGAGCAAACGGCATCGTCTTTCGAGTGCCTCTGAGCCAGACTCTCAGATTGACAGCACATGTCACACAGCAAATGTGAGGCACCCATTCCTTGTCTTGATCACCAATTTTGCAGCCGAAATATAGATGATAAGCTTTCTTCACAAGAGCAGTCATCCAAAGTCTCTGAGGCGCAAGTGTATTTTCGCCACAGATATAGCAGAATGTATCGCAGCTGTTACGACATTGATGACATATCACCCGACACCAAAACATCTATATCATCAAGCTTACTTACTGTTATTTTGCTACAGATACTATACTTTACTATACTGATACTATACATACACACTGACTATCGATATTAACCAAATGAGCAGGATCGGTGTATGCAAGCCACCTTTATAGCATGCTGAGACAGCATCAAGCTCGTTCAGACCTGCCCAGGATGTCAACTTCCACAGAACAGCTTCCAACCTGGCCTGATTCCATCCCTGGACATGCCCAGGCTGCACAAACCGTTGTTGATAAGTCACTTACGGGAGCGAAAATGTTTGGATATAAATATAAGAAAAAAATCATGACAAAACTGAAGATTTCCCTGAAACAGTACGTAATGGGTAAATTTTGATGTGATATTCGTGATCAGCACCAAAAATTTATAAGAAACATCCAACAATGTTCAAGAAGAAAAAACTTTGTGTAACCTACAAAATTTTAAATGGCCTTGCACCGATTTACATCAGTGACCTTCTCCATCACTATGCTCCTGTTAAACTATGAAGGTTCTCTGATTCTGGCAATCTTGTTGTGCCCCACACTAACCTGCACTCTATGGGTGACAGGGCCTTTAGCTGTATAACGCCCAGGCTTTGGAATGACCTTCCTAAATGAATTAGATCAGTTGACTCCATTCATTCACAAAGGCTTTTAACTTAACCTGACATTCTATCTCATATTTTAGTCTTCTTCTCTCTAGATTCTCAGTATAATTTGTGTGTGTTATATCACAAATGATATTATTGGCTAGGCTTTTCTTTTAGTATTGAATTTAGTATTATACTCTGGTTTATTATTTCTGTTATTGTATTTAATGCTTTGTATATCCTGTATTTATCTGTTTCTGCAGAAATTATTTATATCCTTGAACATAGGAAAGGTGCTATATCAATAAAATGTATTGTTATTATCATTATTATTATTATTATTATTATGGAATTGCTTACAAGGATGAGTCAAGAGGGTGATCCACAGACGTACATGCATGATAGTAGTTATTTTTAGGATTAATTATTATGATCCAGATTGAAGTGTCCAGATTGTCTATTTAATCTGTTTAATTATTATTGTCATTTTTGCCATTTCAGATTGTTATTCATTTTCATGAATGCTGCCATGCTGTTGATAGCAACTGTGTTGTTATTAAACCAGTGAATACAGCCCTCCATTTGATCTTTGAAACCAAAAACGGCTCCATTCACACAACATCTCCATTCCCATTTTTTTCTCTCATATATGACACAGATCTGATTTTTTAGAGAAGCGTGATTAGCAAAATATGGAATCGAAACTTTTCAGAAAGGATTTACACTACGGTTGTAACAAATGTTTTTTATCCAAACCCTCACCAGCCTTATCTCCTATCTTTTGTGTCGTTTGTACTGTATATATACAGTGCATCCGGAAAGTATTCACAGCACATCACTTTTTCCACATTTTGTTATGTTACAGCCTTATTCCAAAATGGATTAAATTTATTTTTTTCCTTAGAATTCTACACACAACACCCCATAATGACAATGTGAAAAAAGTTTACTTGAGGTTTTTGCAAATTTATTAAAAATAAAAAAATTGAGAAAGCACATGTACATAAGTATTCACAGCCTTTGCCATGAAGCTCAAAATTGAGCTCAGGTGCATCCTGTTTCCCCTGATCATCCTTGAGATGTTTCTGCAGCTTAATTGGAGTCCACCTGTGGTAAATTTGGTTGATTGGACATGATTTGGAAAGGCACACACCTGTCTATATAAGGTCCCACAGTTGATAGTTCATGTCAGAGCACAAACCAAGCATGAAGTCAAAGGAATTGTCTGTAGACCTCAGAGACAGGATTGTCTCGAGGCACAAATCTGGGGAAGATTACAGAAAAATTTCTGCTGCTTTGAAGGTCCCAATGAGCACAGTGGCCTCCATCATCCGTAAGTGGAAGAAGTTCAAAACCACCAGGACTCTTTCTAGAGCTGGCCGGCCATCTAAACTGAGCGATCGGGGGAGAAGGGCCTTAGTCAGGGAGGTGACCAAGAACCCGATGGTCACTCTGTCAGAGCTCCAGAGGTCCTCTGTGGAGAGAGGAGAACCTTCCAGATGGACAACCATCTCTGCAGCAATCCACCAATCAGGCCTGTATGGTAGAGTGTCCAGACGGAAGCCACTCCTTAGTAAAAGGCACATGGCGGCCCGCCTGGAGTTTGCCAAAAGGCACCTGAAGGACTCTCAGACTATGAGAAACAAAATTCTCTGGTCTGATGAGACAAAGATTGAACTCTTTGGTGTGAATGCCAGGCGTCACATTTGGAGGAAACCAGGCACCGCCAGGCCAATACCATCCCTACAGTGAAGCATGGTGGTGGCAGCATCATGCTGTCGGGATGTTTTTCAGCGGCAGGAACTGGGAGACTAGTCAGGATAAAGGGAAAGATGACTGCAGCAATGTACAGAGACATCCTGGATGAAAACCTGCTCCAGAGCCCTCTTGACCTCAGACTGGGGCGACAGTTCATCTTTCAGCAGGACATCGACCCTAAGCACACAGCCAAGATATCAAAGGAGTGGCTTCAGGACAACTCTGTGAATGTCCTTGAGTGTCTTCAGCCAGAGCCCAGACTTGAATCCGATTGAACATCTCTGGAGAGATCTTAAAATGGCTGTGCACTGACGCTTCCCATCCAACCTGATGGAGCTTGAGAGGTGCTGCAAAGAGGAATGGGCGAAACTGGCCAAGGATAGGTGTGCCAAGCTTGTGGCATCATATTCAAAAAGACTTGAGGCTGTAATTGCTGCCAAGGGTGCATCGACAAAGTATTGAGCAAAGGCTGTGAATACTTATGTACATGTGATTTCTCAGTTTTTTTATTTTTAATAAATTTGCAAAAACCTCAAGTAAACTTTTTTTCACGTTGTCATTATGGGGTGTTGTGTGTAGAATTCTGAGGAAAAAATGAATTTAATCCATTTTGGAGTAAGGCTGTAACATAACAAATTGTGGAAAAAGTGATGTGCTGTGAATACTTTCCGGATGCACTGTAGAATACTGTCTGTAATAAATGTGCTCAAACCAACAGCTCTAATATTTTGTTTTTTAGTTCTCATACCTGTCATCACAAGCTTACAAATTTGCTGATGTCCTGCCCTGAAAAGATGCGAGTCAGAGCAGCAACTACGTTTCTTTTAGTATGTATGCATTTTATTCATTTTGAGCACTCGGGACATATTCAAGATAGACTCAACAGATTTTGATCAGTCACAAGATTTATCTTAGCAACAGAAAAAGGAAAAAAAATACCAGGGAAAAATTAAAGCAGAGTCACTTTTAGCTACCATGCGAACATAGCCATAGAAGACTCACGCTTCTTTGGACACAAGTTTTGTAATGTCAACAACAGCATCCAAAATGTGTAAAAATAATAAATATGGGACTACTAAATCAGGGTTCTACAGTAAGTGCTTTCTTTTGCAGGGAGGGGAGGCACTATGTCAGTGGCAGTGACATACTGCACTTCGTCCCTATGACTGTGACAGGATCTCAATCTGAAGTCTGTGTATCTCTGGGAATTACATATCAGCAAAAATACAAAAATAATTATTTTCTAGAAGATGGCATCTAGTTACCTCTTACTCTTCTCATGTCCTAGCTTTGTTAAACAGTTTCTATTTGTTTTGTAAGAGGCTGTCTAATGAAAAATTGTGTATTTAATGTTATTCATGCTTGCAGAAAATTTCCCCTCGGCTGAGAAAAACACAGTGGAGAAAAACCAAACAGTATGGCTTGCATCAGAGAGCACACCATTTTGTAGGAAGTACAATTTTTCTGATCTTGCTACATACTGCAAGCCCCAATATACCGGTACACACAAACTTAAAGGCAGGAATATTTGGGAAAAATAGCACTTTCCTTTATTTTAATATTGATTTAGTTACATACATATAAGTAGCTGTAGAGACAGGGAGAGTATAATTATCATCAGAGCAAGAGCTTCTAATACCAAAAGAACCTGGGTGGGTTTCTTGCCTCTCTTGCTGAGTTCATGGCCCTTTAGCTATGTGCAGGTGGCCTGGTTTAATGAAAAGATCGAAAGGCTGGAAGGCACAAGGAACTCACATATTAAACCACCGTGGTAGACAGAAAAGTAGTTATTAGGTTACAACCAGGATGTGTTACCTAGCTTATTTTTGTTTTCCTTTTCTGTGTCATATTTTTCAGGTGCTTATTTTATTTATGTATAATAAGTATAATATTTCCTGGTTAATTAATATTGCGGGCGGCACGGTGGCGCAGTGGTAGCGCTGCTGCCTAGCAGTAAGGAGAGCTGAGTTCGCTTCCCGGGTCCTCCCTGTGTGGAGCTTGCATGTTCTCCCCCGTGTCTGCGTGGGTTTCTTCCGGGTGCTCCGGTTTCCTCCCACAGTCCAGACTTGCAGGTTAGGTGCATTGGTGATCCTAAATTGTCCCTAGTGTGTGTCCTGAAGTGGGCTGGTGCCCTGCCTGGGGTTTGTTCCTGTGTTGGCTGGGATTGGCTCCAGCAGACCCCTGTAGTTAGGATATAGCGGGTTGGATAATGACTGACTGACTGAGTATTACTTTTATTTCAGCTATAACAATATCACATTAGATTAGTTAGCAGTGTGTTGCCTTTTTAGGCCCTTCTGTCTTATTTTTGCCTTGTGTCATTCTTCTTCTTCTTTATGAGCTTTTAAAATGTATATCTGTATTAATAAAAATTCCCAGCTTGAGTTGTCATTCAAGTCAGAGGGTTTACAGTTTCTCTCCCTTGAAGGTGATTTTTGTATATCATAAAGTATATGGAAAATATTTTGGACTTTTGAAACCAGATTCCTTTCTTGGGCCTGAATATGCTGAAACCTTCCTGTGATGTTTGAGGTCAGGCTGCCTATGGTGAGAGTAGTTCTAGTAAGGATAGGGTGGGTCCTGGCCTGAATTTTGGTTCTTTGAGAGGCTTCACATTCTGAATTGCTGGGGCTTTGGACTTTTGATCTTAAAAGTTTAGGATGCAGGTTCTATTGACATTCTGTAACCATGAGCAAGTCATATTACATGCCTGTGTTCCAATTGGAAAAACAGAAGAAATGTAACCAGTTGTATCTCTCAGTTGTTGTAAGTTGCCTTGGATAAAGTTTGTAGTACTAGGGTGTTGTACCATGTTAGCCATTATGAATGTAGTGAGAAGTCAACCAAAATGACACCTTTTATTGGCTAACTAAAATGATTACAATACGCAAGCTTTCGAGGCAACTCAGGTACATCTTGCCTGAAGAAGGGGCCTGAGTTGCCTCTAAAGCTTGCATATTGTAATCATTTTAGTTAGCCAATAAAAGGTGTCATTTTGCTTGACTTCTCACTACTTGGATAAAGTTGTAAGTCAAATAAGAAAATGAACCAATGAGTGAGCAGCAAAGTGTGGGGTGGCTTATCTTTATCATGTGTGGAAGCCGGCCCAGACACAGACAGGCGGACACGCTAATTTCACCCAACACACGTTTATTGACACAATCCATATTTACACAAGTGCTCACACAACCCCAAAGTCCCCAAAAGTCCTGGCCACGACACAGTGCCTTCTCTTCTTCAGGCCACCTCCTTGCCTCTCTTCTAAGATCTTGTCTTCTCCTCCTGACTCCAGCCATCATATGAAAGGAGGCGGCCCCTTTATATACGCACCCGGATGTGCTCCAGGTGTCCTCCAGTGACCTTCTGCCGACACACCCCTGTGTGGCAGAAGCACCGGCTGTGTACCCGGAAGCACTCCGTGTGTCCCCGATCCTCTTCCCCCCAGCACTTCCAGGTGTGGCGGAAGTGCTGAGGTCCAGGGCTCTTTAGGCACAGGGGCGCCCCCTGGTGGTGACCACAGGCCCTTACAGGGTAGAGCTTCAAAGCTCTTTACCCGTGGCCCCCAAAGGAACCAGGGTGGTCGCCCCCACGTGGTCTGGGGAGGACATAAGCCCTCTTCTGGTCTTCCTGGGCATCCCGACCGGATTGCCACCCCAGTCACCTCCAACACATGCTATTCAAACACTATTTAGGAACCCATCCAGTTCCACATACACCCCTGCTTTCAACCTTTCATTCAGTAAACAGAATATTTGTCATGTTGTGTGTTATATTGTATGTGGTGCTTGACCTTCTGTTCTGTCTTGTAGATTGTATCTTGATGTTTATATTTGTTTGACAACTCTATGCAGAGTCTAACATCTCTATTGCAAGCTGACATACTTATATATGAGGAAAAGTCTAAATTTAGATGTAAGTTATGTAAATATAGCAATTAAACACATCCATATTTGCCTGGCAATTTAAAGCATAAATCACATTAAACAACAACAGTAACATTTACTTATACAGCACATTTTCATACATTAAAGTATTTTGAATAGCTTTGCAATAATTATGGATAAACTGAGTTACAAAAGAAAGTAGAAATTAAAGAAAAGTTATTTATAACAGATTTTATAAAAAGAACAACATGTCCAGCTTAATAACAAAATAGCCAATAAAAAAACTCCAGTAGGTGGGATGTTGGAGAAAATAAACTAAGGGTTTTCAAGGCCAAAAGACTACCCAGACATCCCTGGGCTACAGACTGTGAATGCACCCCCATTAACAGGATACTTCTGTGCTGCTCTCTTCATATTACCAGCATCTCTGGTACCAGCCAGAAGAAAAAAGAAAACACACAAGTAATAATTAGTGACAAGGAAACAGAATTACATGTTATAAAAACAAAAACATCACAATTTCCACTTTCTTCACCAGTTGCTATATTTGCCCCTCTAACCCTAATCCTAAACCTACTTTCTTTCTTCAGATTTCAACTGTGCTACAATTTCCTCTGCTGTCAATGCAAACTGAGAGCTCAGCCAGGCAGAAAGAAGTCTACTGGCTGAATGAGCTGGCCAAATGGCAGAACTGACCAGATACTATCCATGGCTAAAAAAAGTTCTTGAAAGAATTTCCACTGAGTGGATGCTCCAGGGACACATTCCAAGAGATTCTAACACTGTGTATCTGAAGATTAAAAGGAAGCCATGGTGTTTCAGCAGGGATAATGGCCCAGCTTGTTGATGATGTGACATGTAACTGCAGGCAGAGGTGCCTTCTGGGACTTACATATCAGCAAAGATATGAAAATAATTATCTTCTAGCAGATGACAGGCACAGCAGTACAAAGGAAACATGCATTTCACAGACCCCTGTCACCACCTACATTTCAGAGGCTTTTTTTCTTAGCACTCTTGTATAGATAAAGTCTATGTGACTGTCCAAACGACTTGATGACTGAGATGAGTGGTTATGTAAAAATATCTGAGCACACTTTTTACTGGTATGTAAGGCAGAGACAAAATGATTTAAAAAAATTAGCAATAAGCAAATGATTGAGAACCTACTAAGGGTAAGTTGATTTAAGAAATGGATGGATGAATAAAGCCTGTAAAACTGATCCATCCATCTTTTTATATAATACGCCACCGTGGCTGTCTGTTTTTCTGTCCAGGATTTTAAATCATGTGTAGCTCGCAAACCGTTTGAACTATTGACCTGAAATTTGGTACACATATACTATGTGACGTCTACTATCCGCTTTCGGGGTGATGATTGACCTCCAAGGTTATTCCTCTTTTTATTTTATTTTATTGTAGAATCAACTCATGGCCTGGAACCTCTGTAGATTTTATTTTTTCTTCAGCCGTCTGGAGTTTTTTTTTTTGTTTTTTCTGTCCTCCCTGGCCATCGGACCTTACTTTTATTCTATGTTAATTACTGTTCTCTGATTTTAATTCTTACTTTGTCTCTTTTCTCTTTCTTCATCATGTAAAGCACTTTGAGCTACATTATTTGTATGAAAATGTGATATATAAATAAATGTTGTTGTTGTTGTTGTCAACTCTCGGCAGCGGCCAGCAGGGTGGCCATGTGGCGCATGCGTACGGGTGCTGTTCTCATCCCTACCACCTTCGCCATCACTTCCCCTACCTCTTCATATCTTAAATCATTCTTGAGACAGATTGAAGACTTAAGTGCCAGCTTAAGTGAAAAATTAAGGAAAATGTAAGTAATTGCAACACAAACACTGACTTAATCAGTTTTAACATGATAAGATGCCGACAAAAGAAGAGAAGAAGCGGGCCACTAGGGTGGAGAAAAGAAGAGCTGCTCAGGAAGCAGCAAGCGCATCAACCTCTGAGCAAATGAATGCTAAACGTTCAGAGAAAGAGTATGAATGCTCAAGTCAAGTGTATTCACTGCACGTTATCGTGCAGGGAGGTGTTACTGGTAAGAATGTAAAGCCTGTCATAGGTAATTAAAAAGGCAACCATAATAATATAAAGCCTGTTACATTTATGTCTCATAACCAACTTAGGCCAATGAAAGTTAGAGAAGGGGTCTATCTTGGCAGCTTCGGGTATAAGGTGGGAGCGAGTCTGTTCAAAGATTCAAAGACCACATTTGCATTCATTCATGTATAGCCAGTTTCATTGCCATATTTTGGATGGGGGATTTAAATTGGAGTGGCGCAGTGGGTAGCGCTGCTGGCTTGCAATTAGGGGACCCGGGTTCGCTTCCTGGGTCCTCCCTGCATGGAGTTTGCATGTTCTCCCTGTGTCTGCGTGGGTTTCCTCCATGTGCTCTGGTTTTCTCCCACAGTCCAAAGACATGCAGGTTAAGTGCATTGGCGATCCCAAATTGTCCCTAGTGTCTGCATGGTGTGTGTGTGTGTGTGCACACCCTGCGGTGGGCTGGCACCCTGCCTGGGGTTTGTTTCCTGCCTTGCGCCCTGTGTTGGCTGGGATTGGCTCCAGCAGACCCCCTAGGATATAGCGGGTTGGATAATGGATGGATGGATGGACTTAAATTGATAACACTTGTAACATTCGAGAAATGTGCAAACTCCCCACACAGTGACCAAGCTGGAACTGAAATTCAGTCAGTGTTAATGTAAAGTAGGACAGAAAAAACAAAAATGAATCTGAATGTATTCAATGAACCAATAATTATTTTCTCCTGTAAACTTCCAATCAATAAATATCCTTGGACCTGTACTTTTCTCTTTATATATTCTTTCCCCTATTACAGATTCTTAATTCTTTTAAAGGTATCTCGTATCATCTCTATGCAGATGATATACAGCTTTATTTTTCATTTAAACCTAACCAAATTAATACTTTGGTCACTTTGGTTGATTGTCTGTCTCAGGTTAACGACTGGCTCAGTAGTAATTACCTGCAGTTGAATTCAGGAAAGACTGAGGTACTAATTACTGTGCCTCCTGTTCTTCATTCTGAGATCAGTTTAAAATTATCTTCTGTCTCTCCTGTTATTAAGTCGAGTCTACGTAACCTTGGGGTTATTTTTGACCAGTCTGTGATGCTAGATTCATATGTAAGATCAGTCAGCTGCGCGTGTTTCTTTTATTTAAGACATCTTTCTAAACTAAGAAATGCTGTTTCAAAGTCAGAATTGGAGATACTTGTCCATTTTTTTATTTCCTCATGACTTGATTACTGTAATGCTCTTTATACAGGTTTGAGCAAGTCTACTCTCTCACGTCTTCAGCTAGTCCAAAATGCAGCTGCCAGGCTCCTTACTCGCGCTAGCCGGAGTGATCATATCACCCCCATTTTGCACACACTGCACTCACTGGCTCCCAGTGTTTTATAGAATTCATTTTAAAGTTTTGGTTCTTACTTTCAGTGCTTTGCATGAACAAGCTCCTGAGTACCTAACCAGCCTGATCCAACGCTATACAGCTTGTTGGACTCTTAGATCTGTGCAGCAGGGCCTTTTAGTTGTCCCACGCATCCGGCTAAAAACCAGTGGGGATTGTGCCTTTCAGTCTGTGGCACCAAGACTATGGAATAGCCTGCTTTATTATAGTCTGCGTGCAGCTGAGTCTGTTGATTCTTTAAAAAAAAAAAACTGAAAATATTTCTTTTTAAACAGGCTTTTAATCAGTGCGGAGTAGTTCCTGTTTTTTAATTTATTATTTTTATTGGTTTTGTTTATGTTTTCTGTTAACTGTTATATTTGTACTGTGTTTGCTGTTCAGCACTCTGTGATCTTTTGTCTGTGAAGGGCACTATATTAATAAACTACTACTATTACTATTACTACTACTATCTTTTTTGGGAATGAAGGACTGTTTTTGTTGCAGAATATTCCATTTGTTTTATGAAAGTGGTTACCCGCAGCCTCACTCACAAAGTGTCATTTTACGAAAAGTCAGGTATTCAACAAGTTCCATTTTGAATTTTTGTATTTCTTTTTCTTTGGTTTTCTGAGGTTTACAACATTGCTTCTTTTTGCATAAAGCTGCACTAATTCCTGACCAATTAGCAAGATGAGGGTCTTTTACCTTCCAGAAACAAATATCTCCATATGTGTTCAAGTTAAATAGATTTGAAATAAATTGTGCAATTTGTTATTTAGAAAATAACACATAATGCAATCAGAAGACAGAAAAAAATATAGCAAGTACAATGCAACGATTCAGCACTGCAGAAACTAAGACACTGCTGAAGCATTTAGAGGCACTGCATGTGGTTGCCATAAAGATGTAATTGTAGTAGATACTGTACTCAGATATCAGCTGTAGCATTTGGCTATTCATATCTATGTACTCAGAGTCTGAAGAACTTTTATGGTTTTCTTTTCATGTTAACTTTTATTTTCTTTCTTACTTTCTTTACACAGCAGATAACATTAGAACTGATTTTCTGGCCCAACCACTGTTCTGCTAGTTCTCCTTCTAGCTTGTGGGATTTTCTGTGGTTGCTCTGGTTCTCTGGTTTTCTTCCCATAAGTCCAAATCCTGCATGTTGCTTGGATTGGTGACTCTAAATGATAATCCCTTAGCATTTGAAAGATTTGAGATATTTGATGGTAGTTTTGACCCAATAAACTTAGAACATGATCCAAATGCAACCCATAAAATGGAATACAGCACTCAATCCCAACCTGAAAACCATGTCATTTTTAATAGGAGTATTTAACTTAACAACTACATGTATGATAAAACCTGGCCAGCTTTGTGTTTTCATGATTACCAAAACCAGTTGTTGTCTGTTTGTATTGATTACAAATTGCAGACAATAAAACAAAATGAAAACTAAAAACTGAAACCTTTTGTAGGTTTCTGGTGAGTTGCAGACTAAAAAACATTCTTTATCATTAAAAAGCGCTGAAAAATTTCTTAATGCAAGAAGCAGGTTGCCTACTGTTAGAAACCAGAATGAAATGTGTCAAGGAAATAATGGAAAATTCTCGATTCACTCCAGAATTGTTTTAGAGAAAAAAAGTAATCTTCTAGAGCCATGTTCCACAATCTTTGTGGTTTGTCATCCTCTGTCAATTTTTGTTATCATCTGAGCCAGTGAAAGGCAACCTTTTTCGAGTTGCAGCGCGCTAAGTCCAAAGATTTTCTTTCGCGGCGCACATGAGGGACTGCCCATAAATAAAGTCGTGACAACACAATCTATGGACAAACGCAAATAAAAACAGTTAATTTTGCAAGTTTGAAAGACATTTTATTAATAAAGGAATGAAATGATAAATCTTAAATTTAATTAATGTGAACGTTGAGATTGTTTTTCATCACATTTGAGATTGATGCGAGGATCAATTTTCAAAAGACAGACGCGCATTTGCTTGTCGATCATTTGAAGTCTCTCGCGTTTCTTAGACTTCATTTCCGTAAGTGTTCCGTTATCTGTTTTTCCAACATGAAATATTTTTTTAATCATTATCTTTTTAATCAACCAAAAGTTCAAAAACACTAGCAATTTTAAATATTTTACAAAAGTTTTCGCGGCGCCCCTAGAAAATTCCACCAGTGCGCCGCGGTGCAGCGGTTGCCCGACAATGATCTAAGCAGAGGGAGTGGGAAGAATGGTGGGATCTGCTTTAGAAGAATCAAGTGCAATCGTCGGTGCTTTTCCTCTTTGGTGAGTCGAGCACGATCGTCAGAGTGCGAGATGGGGAGGTCATCCAAGATTGGCTTTAATTTAACTGCAATGCAGTGAGTCGAGAGCGATCATCAGACAGGTGGATAGGGTCAGGGTCCCAGGGTCTCTTCTTCAGTGTCGTTACAGCCCCCCAGTGGGCTGCGGCTCTTATCAGCAAAGCATTGGGCCTCTGTTTTAATAAGTCTCTGTCATCTCTAATACAGCGAGGTTTAAAGAATTACACCGAGTACACCACACCATTGCAAATGTTGGTGTAGTAGTTCCTTGAGGACTGTAGGAGTTCTAAAAGGGATTTCAAAAAAGGTTCCAATTCAAGGTTATTACATACTGTGGATTCAGAAAGTTCTTAGACCGCTTTACTTCTTTCACATTTTGCTATACTGCAGCCTTGTGCTAAATTCATTTAAATTCATTTTTTCCCCCACCAAGCAACACTCAATTCCGCAAAATGACAAAGTGAAAACAGAATTGTAGAAATTTTTGGAAATTTCTGAAAAATAAAATACTGATGTATCACACTGACACAAATTTTCAGACACTAAGCCACTTGTGTGCTGTCTTTGATTTGTGCTTAGGGTCATTGCTCTTTTGGAAGGTAAACCTTCAGCTCAGACTGAAGTATAGAGCAGTTTGCAGCAGATTTTCATTAAGGAATACTCAGTACTTTGCTCTGTTCAGCTCCCCTTTGTCCCTGTCTAGTCTACCAGCCCTGCTGTTGAAAAACAATCCCACAGAATAATGTTGCCACCATCATGCTTCACTGTTGGAATGATATTGCACAAGTAATGAGTAGTGCCTGGTTTCCTCCAGACATGATACTAAACTTGGTTTCATCAGTCCAGAGAATCTTGTTTCTCAGTTTTTCAGAGTTTAGGTGAAGTTGATTAACCTGAAAACAAATTGAAAAAGAAGATCAGACTGTTTCTCGAAACCTCAGATCTGTCCCAGCTTGTACATGGCAGTCATTACCTTACTGTGTAAATGTAACAAGAACTCCAGATTATGTCAGGATTTTAGAACCCACTTCCTCATTAATACAGAGATGAATTTTCTGGCTAATCTATTCATCTTGAAAAGGTTATTAATAAGATAGACCACCCAGATCAAACTGGTTTCATTTAATAGTTCTTATCTTTAGAAAATTAGCATAAATTGCTCTGTGTCTTAGAGTCTACACCTAATTTAGAATCTCCTGCTGTGCACTTGATTTTAGACACCAAGAAAGCTTTTGAACAGCTAACTTGGTCAGTTAAAACAGAGTTTTTGGAGATTGCTTTATTAATGTATTAAAACACTTTATTATTTTGCCTTAGCAGTTCTACTTTAAATAATACCTTATCAAATCCCTATTGTAATAGCATCTTTTCAGGGCTATCCACTGTCTGTAGGACCTTTGGCTATGGCTACACCATAGCTGCATTAAGATCTCTTCTACTTGTATCAGAGGCTCCTCACATACCATCTTTTCATATACGGATGATGTTCTATTATTCTTGACTGATGCTCCAACTGATATTTCTCAAGTCTTAGATTTAGTACACTTAGTACACTGGTACTGTGAGTGCTGTGCAGAGTGGAGGCAGAACCTCTGTGTTTTTCCCAGTTGATTCTGGGGTTCATCAGGGGTGTGTACTTGCTCCTACTCTGTTCAATGCTTGTATGGACTGGGTTTTGGCCAAGGTTGTGGGGTCCAGCAGCTGTGGGGCATCTGTTGGTGAAGAAAGATTCACGGATCTTGACTTTGCTGAAGATGCTGTGATCTTCGCAGAGTCAATGGTGGCTCTGATCGGGGCGCTCGAGAAACTGAGCGAGGAGTCTGAGTGTCTGGGCTTGCGAGTGTCATGGATAAAAACCAAGATTCAGGCCTTTAATGACCTCTTGGGTGCAGCCATCAGCAGTGTGTCTGTTTACAGAGAGAATGTTGATCTTGTTGAGAGGTTTACTTACCTTGGCAGTGACATTCATGTCTCTGGTGACTCTTCCTATGAAGTTAGTAGACGGATTGGGAGAACATGGGGGTTCATGAGGTCGCTGGAAAGGGGTGTGTGGCCGATATCTATGCAAAAGGACGAAGGTCCAAGTTGTTAGAGTCCTGGTGCTTCCTGTTTTGCTGTATTGTTGTGAGACATGGACGCTATTCAGTGACCTGAGACGAAGACTGGACTCCTTTGGTACTGTGTCTCTCCAGAAAATCCTGGCTACCGTTGGTTTGACTTTGTGTCGAATGAATGGTTGCTCATGGAGTCCCGAATGAGGCACATTACCTGCATTGTGAGGGAGCGTCAGCTATGGCATTACGGCCATATGGTGCGTTTCCCCAAGGGTGACCTGAGTCATAAGATCCTCATTGTTGGGGACCCGAGTGGATGGATCAGGCCAAGGGGTTGTCCATGTAACACCTGGCTGCGGCAGATAGAAGGTAATTTCCGGAGGGTGGGACTGGACTGCGTGTCTGCCTTGGGGGTTGCCAACCAGAATCCCTAGTTGTTTCATCGTGTAGTGGGTGCGGCAATGCACTGTACCAGTGCATGCTCCCCAACTTGACTTGACTTGACTTGACTTAAGGATTTATTAAACAACTTTGGAAAAATTGTTGGATGTACAGTGCCTAAAATAAGTAATCTCCCTTTGTAAGTTTTCAGATTTTATTATTATACAACCTATCCATGCAAACTCAACCCTGTCATGGCTACCAAAGGTGCAACTACTAAATACTGATTTAAATACTTATGCAATCAAACATTTTGTGTTTTATATCTGTAATTAATTTAGATCACTTTAAAGAGGTCTGTTTTCACTTGACATTAAAGAGTCTTGTTTGGTTAACCAATGTTAAAAAAGACAAATTCAATCCACTCTGATTCAGTATACCAACAAAATGTGAAAACGTCCAAGGAGATGAATACTTCCTATAGGTACTGTAGTACTAGGGTGTTGTACTGTGTTAGCCATTATGAATGTAGAGAAAAGCCAAGCAAAATGACCCCTTTTATTGGCTAACTAAAAAGATTACAATATGCAAGCTTTCAAGGCAACTCAGGCCCCTTCTTCAAGCAAGATGTAATTAATGTTATTAAACTTGAGCATAACCTCTTTGAACTTGTACTCTCCACATCGTGCTATATAACCAAACATTCTGTTTGCCTCCTTAATGGCTTCTGAACACCGTCTGGTAGTTGATAGCATGGAATCCACTACAACTCCAAATTCCTTCTCATAAGGTGTACTTTCCTCCCATTGTATATTACAAACCAACATTGTTTTTTTCTATGTGTAATAGTACTTCAGTTAAATGTTATGTGCCACAAATCTGCCCAGGTCTGTATGCTGTCCAGTTCCCTCCGTAATGATTCAGTGGATTTTAAATTATCTGCCGATCCACCTAGCTTGATATCACTTGCAAATTTAACCAGCTTGTTTCTTATATTCCTGTCTAAATCATGTATATATATTAAAAATAGCAGCAGCCCTAGCACTGACCCCTGTGGAACACCACTCTTAACATCGGCCAGTTCTGATGAGGTTCCTTACACCATATCCCTCTCCTTCCTGTATCTGGGCTAATTCTACACTCACCTAGACACCACTGCCTGAATTCTTTTCATTTTAATTTGTTCTTTAGTTTTGGGATGTACCTGTGTTTCACTATATGTAACACATTTTTAAACCTGTTCCTCTGCTCCTCGACCGTCTCCACACTTAAAAGCTTATCCTAGTTATCTATTTTAGGCTTTGCCACATCTGATCAAAATTTGCCCTACCAAAGTAAAACTTGACAGTTCTGCATCTGTGCTTTACGAAAACACTGAGAATTGTATAATATTATGGTCACTTGATCTTAGTGGTTCAATAACTTTTACACCCTCAATTCTATCCTGTTTATTGCAAATACTAAATCCAGACCGGCATCCTCCCATGTTGGTGCTTTAACATGTTGTGTTAAAAACCTTCCACTGATTACATCTCTAAACTCCTGCTCTTGTACTCTACTATTTGCAAGGTTAGCCCGTATAACATTTGGGTAGTTAACGTCCCCCATGACTATAATGTCCCCTTGTATAACTCCCTTTTTAATAATATTAAAAAGATTAGCATTGAAATTATTGTCTGTATAGGGGGGTCTATAGCAAACATCTAAAATGAGGCCTCTTTCTCTAATGCTTTCCAGACAAATCCAGATGTCCTCACTAAGATGGGTCTAGTGACCCTACTTAGGACCTTAAAAAAGTAATATCAAATTTCTGAATTTTGAACTATAAATTTTACCAGTACAGCAGATGAACAAACTGAACTCGAAAAGTTAAGATTTTAGCTATAATAATATAATGCAAATTAAAACCTTTATAAATCTCAATACAGTGATCCCTCCTCGATCGCGGGGGTTGCATTCCAGAACCCCCCGCGAAAGGTGAAAATCCGCATAGTAAAAACCATATTTTCGTATGGTTATTTTTATATATTTTAAGCCCTTATAAACTCTCCCACACTCTTATAAACATTTCCCGCACAGTTATACAGCATAAACCCTTTGTATTCTCTTAGATATTAGGTAAGATTCATTAAAATTATGTATGTAAACACACTGTTTATATACAGTAAAACCTAAATGTTATTTTAAAGAAATCAAGAGTCTCTGATATCACATATGTTACAGCCATTACAATAGACAGGCCACCAGCAATAAATATGTACAATGCAAGAAAAATTGTATACAGTAAAATGTGTGTACAGTGACACTAAACATATGTACATGTACTAAGTACTGTACATAGAAAATTAATTATGGTTACTCACCAACAATGACACGACGACTTGTCCGATAACAATGATATAAATGTTACTGCACAACAAAGGAGAGCGTTACAGCTCTTCTAAAGGAGCCACTTCAGGCGACTGTGTAGCACTGCCGCTGTTCTTCTTCTGGCAGTCTTCAATCCAAATCCCTAAAGCAGATTCCATCCGGACTACTGCCTTATTATGTCCACTTACTACTCGTTCTGCACCCTGGTTAAAGGACACTGTGGCCATAGATCTTATATTCTTTTCCTCCTTTTTAAATAAAAAAGAATTATGGACTCATTGATGCCGTAATGGCGTCCTACAGCGGTGTAGCTGTTCCCTTCCTTCAACATATCCAAAACTTTTACCTTTTCGGCAATCATTAGCATCTTCTGTTGCCGCTTGGGTAAGGCCCCTGAAGCAGAAGCAGGAGCAGATCGTTTTGGAGCCATAACGAATGGCTTGACTATGCACAAAGATAAACATAAAAGAGCACAAATGTTAACTCTTTACACAGCGAAACACGTTGATGCTGAATGAGCAAGATGAGACTTCCTGGTTAACGCAGCGGAATCAAATTCGGCGCTCTGTCGCTGAGCCAATTAGCACACAGGAACTTAACTGTGTGCTCTGATTGGGTAGCTTCTCAGCCATCCGCCAATAGTGTCCCTTGTATGAAATCAACTGGGCAAACCTACTGAGGAAGCATGTAGCAGAAATAAAAAGACTCATTGCCCGCAGAAACCCGTGAAGCAGCGAAAAATCTGCGTTATTTATTTAGATATGCTTACATATAAAATCCGTGATAGAGTGAAGCCGCAAAAGTCGAAGTGCGATATAGTTAAGGATTACTGTAATCTTGTAAATGTGTCCCCTGTGAAGATCAAACACTCAGTTGACAATCCAGGGTCTGGGGTATCCCACAAAGCTTCAAGCACTGTGTGAAAATGATACATGATCAAAGATTGACGAGTTTGGGGGGATTGGAGACCCTCATGAAGCAACGGCATGCACTGCAGTTCAAAAACAGATGCGCCACACAGTTAAAATTGTTGCACTACTGCTAGGACCAGCAGCAGAAGAGATGGGCTGAGTGTAAGCAGCAGGTATTGAATCCAATTCTGTCCTCCTTGCTCTTGCAATCAGTGATGGATGATTGCGATGTCCAAATTTAATTCTCTTAAATAGTTATTCACCTTTACAAACACTTCAGCCACAGCAAGGAACCTGCAAGAATGGGCATTTCTGCATCTCATTCACAGGGGACAATTGTACATGCAATTCTTGATTCTTTTAGTATCATAGAACAGGAGCACAAACTAATGAATGACATACAAATGACAGCACACTGCAAGACAACAATTGAACCATGATAAAGTTAGACATCGCTCCTTACTCAATTTTAGCGAATCCTCTTTGTCGCATCCCCTGAAATGCCATCCTCAACCTAGGTTGGAAACCTCTGATATAATAGAATCAGCAAATACTGTGAAAAATGTTCATGGAAATTTTTTTTTTAAATTATCCCTCAAAAGCCTCTCTTTGGATTGAAGTCTGTGCACCTACTTGTACCCCTACTTGTATCAGAATATCACAGTGCCACTCATATTTTAATACTATCCCTCAACCCACAGGCATTGAAAATGCTCACTTGACGTGCAACTGACAAAAAGCATGAATAAAACAGACGGTGGAAATGTTTCATGTCTTGAACCTACAAGGTTTAGTATTCAGTGTATGACTTTCCACCGTGTATAACTGTTTTCTATTCTGAGAAGCTATAAAGTGTCACAGCCTTAATTGAGGACATTGCTCTATGCATGGTTACAGCAAACTCAGCTCAGGAAGATGACTGTGCAGGGGCAATAGAGAACTCCTCAGGGCATTGAAGCCAGTGACCAAGGCTGAACTAAAGATTAGGGGTTGTTATCATTACTGGCGGGTGGCATCAGATATTTTAATCATGGTGTAATTATAGAGTTTATGGAAACAGTGTGCTGAATGATATTCACCTTATTATTATAATATGCTAAATTGCTTTTTTTCTCATTACACTGGAGGCTCTGGCTTTAATTGAGCATAGAAATTAAACTCAAGAGCCTTGTCTTGCACAAGGTACTGTGTGCATTTTAGTCTGCAGTTATATAGTCTAGGCTTTTATTCTTTCTTATCCTATCTTATAAGCATGCCATTTGTTTAATTCCTAAAGACAATCAGTGTCTGCTCAAATAAATGTCCATAACTAACAAAGCTTTACTTTTCAAAACACCCATCCAAATTGTTATTCTGACATACTCGTAAAATACTCCACACTGATTCTTACCTATATTGCTGAGAGTGCACATAGCAGTGGTATGAATGATGGGAGGTAAGCAAAAGTGCGAAAGAGCACAGGCATACAGAACAAGTGGGACGTGATCAGCAGAACTGGAGGGGCACCAATGTGCTGGGGAGGCGTATGAGTAGGTTAGTTGAGGATTGTTTAAACTAAGGAATGGGTGGAGGTGGGGTATTAGGGCAGGCCAGGTTTAGAATTGTGCATGAATGGTAGTGGAAGAACAAACATACTGTACATAGTAATGCAAATTCTAACCCAAAATTAAAGTGCAAAAGTAAAATGAGTAACACATTAAAAATAGCTTGCCTTACTACTAGAAGTATCAAAAATAAACAATTGAGTTGGAGTTGTATGCTGCTGAGCATAATTATTATATAATAGCAATAACAGAAACCTGGCTAAATAACAAAGATGGGTATGAGTGTAACATAGAGGGATACACATTTTTAGGAAGGACAGACAAAAGAAAAATGGGGTAGTTGCTGTTTATATCAAACAGAATTGAAATGCATGAAATCCAAACCCAAAAATTAAACCAAAATTCTTTTTCAAGAACATACATGCTGAAAGTAGTAAACTAGTAAAGAAAAAATGCATGGACAAATCTTTTCAAATTTTATCTGCAATCTGCAAACCAGGAAGTGTATGACGTTGACCTTTATATCTTTGACCTGGTGATGTCACGCACTGCGCACATCCAGTTGACCTTGCCTAACAACACCGTAGTGTCAACAAAAATTCCTTGAAATGGCAGCACATAAAGAAAACTGAAACTAAACATATATTGCATATGTATATATTGCATATGTGTATATATATATATATATATATATATATATATATATATATATATATATATATATATATATATATATATATATATAGTCAGGGTCTGCGCCCACCCTGGATCACGTGGGGGCCGCCTTCCTGGTTGCTTTGGGGGCCACGGGTCGAGGGCATGGAAGCCCTACCCTGTAGGGGCCCGTGGTCACCGCCAGGAGGCGCCCCAATGCCTTGGGGACCTGTTACCTCAGCGCTTCCGCCACACCAGGAAGTGCTGGGGGGAAGAATTAAAAGGGCACCCAGAGAGCTGCCGGGAGAACAGCCGGCACTTCCGCCACGCTGGGGTGTGGCCAACGAGGGAATGCCGGGAGCCACCTGGAGCTCATCTGGGAGAGGATAAAAGGGGCCGTCTCCCTTCATTCGAGGCTGGAGTCGAGTGGAAGCAGGACGAGGGAGAAGAGAGTGTGGAGGCGGCCCGAAGAGAAGGCATTTGTGTGGCCAGGACTGTGTGTTGGGGTAATTGTGCACGAACTGAGTCTGAGTGACTTTAATAATTTGTAAATATTGTAAATAATAAACGTGTGGTGGTGATTAAGAACATGTCCGCCTGTCTGTGTCCGGGTCGGCACCACATTTGGCGTAGTCGGCAGGATCCTCCGCCTGTTCCAAGGTGGGGACCTGTATCAAGAAATTTTGTTGTGGACGGCCCGGCGCAGCAGGGGACCCCACCCACGTGCTGCGGGTGCTGCGTGCACACAGCCCCGCGGGGTAAAGAAACCCCATGGACCGCCAGGGGTCCGCAAGAGGGCCGTTTTCCCCTGCCGCGGGCGGGCAGCGTGCACGGAAGGAGTGCAGCAGGCTCCCACGAGCGTGCCGTTGCTGGAGGCGCCCGGGACGGCATGGCGTCAGGAGAGGCCACGCCGAGGAGGTTTCCTCGGTTGGACGAGTTCGGGGAGGTGAGTTCCCTGCCTATCGGCAGCCGGCCCGTGGGGGCCAGGCGTGTATTTTCTTTTTCAGGCAGGGACTTCCGGATCCACGTCAGTGGCAGGCACATGCCAGTCTGCGGGGCTCCGGCAGCACGGCGGCAGCCGCGAGGGCTGCGGAGGAGGAGACGCTGCAGCTCGAGAGGTGCCAGCAACAACAAGGCTGCCGGCAAGCACGTCGCCGCCGCAGAAGGGGAGGCAAGATGGCCGCGGACCAGAAGTCCCTCCCCCTGACAAGCACGCGATTGGTCTGTCTTGTGTGCCCGCCAATGACTGCAGAGAGGCGGGACCAAGGAATGTCCATCACGGGCAGGGGGGAGACCTGATTGGGCCAGAGGAGGAGGCCCACAGGAAGTTGCCGGCGTCGGAGGCTGACAGACAGGTAGGCTCCGCGTCAGTTAACTTCCTGTCTTTGCCGGCTGTTCTGTCGGAGCTGGAGGCGTGCCTTCAAAGGGCCTTGGGGCAGGGGTTATTCCAGGTGCTACGTTCCAGGTGCTACGTGTCCTCCGGGCAGAGATGCGGGTACTGGAGAGGAAGGCAGTCGCGTCCATAGAGGACCTGCGGATGGCGATCCGACGGCGCGGCGCTGGATTCTCCAGCCGGAGCGACACGGCAGGGAAGGTAGATTTCGCCGTACAGCATGAGGGAGGGTTTGCTGAACATGGCTGTGATGCCAATGATCAGCTTCAAGTAAGCAGCCCTCCGACAGTAGGTGCGGCGCAACGAGCTGTGCGCGCGGCGAGGGGGGAGTCCGTGAGGACGCTGCCTGGACACGGGCTGCTGAGTGCCCCGGGTCCTAGTGCCCTCCGCCCCGAGTCGGCCGCGGTCTCGCGCCGCACTGTAGGGACGCAGACAGGAAAGAGGCTCTTTCTTTGTAATATGGAGTCTCAAACTGTCAGGGCGTCCCAGAGTGACAGGAGGAATGGCAGGCTGAGTGCCGGTTCCTCCGATATGTTGGGACGCGGTGCTGGGTGCACGCGTCTGGGTGCTGGCCTCCCTCTGCGGGGGCAGAGGGAATCCCTGAGGCCGGTGGAGAGAGTGCAGGCGGTGCCGGCGGTTCCACCACCAGGAGGGACATGGAACCCGCAGAGAGGGTGCCGAACAGGCAAGTGCCGGGGTGCCGAATGGAGGGAGGAGCGCTGCCAGTGCGCGGCACAGGAAGGGTGCCCAGGCAGCGGTTCTGCCCCTGTGTTTTTCTCTATTGCAGAGACGGACCCTGGACGAGCAGTAGGACCCCTTTCGTTGGGGACCTGCCCTCAGATGTCGGACCGCCTGTTGAGGGATCTCTCTGCTGGTGTGCGGGTGCCACCACGGCTGGAGGAGGCTGCAAGGGAGCGAGTGGCCCAGAACAAAGGGGCGCGGAGGCCTCAGAGGGGGTTCCGAAAGAGGGGGCCCCGGGGTGCCGGTAAAAGGGGGGAGCGCAACCTGTGCGAGGCACAGGAGAGCACCGAGTGGAGGTGCTCAGGCCGCGTCTCTGCCCCTGTTTGGAGAGCAGGGCAGGGCCCTATCCCTGTTTGGAGAGCAGGGCCGGACCTCGGTGGTCCTGGAGTAGGACCCGCTTCGGTGGTGTGCTACCCTCGCGGGACGTGTCGCTCTTCCCGAGTGGTCTTCGCTGGCTGTGGGGCACTGTCAGGGATGCCAGGGGCAACGACCCAGCCGGGACGCCAGATGTGGAGCCGACCCGGACGTGACATCAGAGGGACTGGAGCTGGTGTGGCCGACTTCCATTGGCTCGGTCCCGGAAGTGATGTCAGGAGAGCCAGTTGGAATCCCCCGGGAATGGTCTACAGGCAAGGGAGAAAAAGTCAGTGCACTCTGCCACACCCCGGCATGCCTCCGAACTGCCTTCACTCAAGCCCTTTAGCTGCCTCCCATGCGCACGTGTGTGACAATATATATATATATATATATATATATATATATATATATATATAT
>JANRMT010062854.1:105384802-105397245 GCA_026402145.1 Polypterus bichir lapradei | reverse complement strand
TAGATAGATAGATAGATAGATAGATAGATAGATAGATAGATAGATAGATAGATAGATAGATAGATAGATAATCCAAAATGAAAAATCAATTAAAAATACAAGCAAAAGGTAAATAAACATAAACCAATGAAAGAACCCTGGTTAAAGCATAATAGTAGCAGATGTATTGCCACTTGTACAAACTACAATAAAATTCTTGTTTGCATGCTTAACCAACACTCAACAAATGCCACTTTCTGATGTTGCAAATTTTGCTCCATACGTTTTTGTAAAATTTAACAATATATATTAAAGTTTTTCTGCTCGTTAGGTAAACGAGGAAGCTTTTAAATTTTAATAGGGACTTTTGTAATCCAAGCCAAAGTTTGAAAAAAGACAAAAGATCAGATTGTAAACACAAAACTAAATATGTGGCAAACTTTGCAAACAAAGGGTCATAAATCAGGAGTTCTATATTCAAAAAAATCACATGTTTAGTTCTTCACAATTACAATTTGCCATATGCTCTCTGCACACCTAACATACATTTATACATTTAATAGGGTTTTGTTGTGAGACTTTTTGACTGTAGACAGTTCATTGTAAACAGAAGCTTGCTCTCTGTTCTACCAGGTTAACAACAGCAACTCTGATTTTTTCAGTTCAAAATCACCACAATTACTCTGAGTGCTACCTTCATAAGGCAGTAGATTCGTTTTGAAATAAGCTGTGTAATTGCTCCCACTCAGACAACTCATGGTTGTCTCCAGATGTATATATTGTGATGCGTGAGTCACTGTCTTGAACCCCAAAACACGAGACTGAGTCTCAGTACTTTAACAAAACCAGCTTTATTCATCTTGAAACAGGAACAGCAGGGTTATTTATTGCAGCTAGAGCTACCACTCTCCTATCCACAGACACAGCAAGCAGGCATAGTCGTGTTCAGGTCAAGTTATACTGTTCCCTGCATTTATAATGTACTTTGCATCACCCATCGGCGACAGGCGCACATAGCGCAATCTCGATTGGCTCGTAGTTGTTTCTGTGGCACTCTGCTGCTGTGCTGCGAACCTGTGGTTGCCTCGGCAACAGACAAGCGGTCCTCCACAGACTCCGCAGTCACGATTCACAGTGTTGTCCCATTTATCCTAAAAGCGTTTAGAAACCTCACAATATTATACGTTTGGCTTCAGAGAACAATTAGAGTGTCAGTCCAGTGATGCTGATGAGGCAGTGGCAGAAGGCACTAGGACATCAAGAGTCACTGTATGTGCAACATTATTGTGCTGTGTGGTGTAATGATAAGATGGAGGTTTGCAGGCATTTTTCAATATTACAGAAAACTATAAGACCAGTGTGAAATATAATTATGACTGCAGTATATGAAGGAATTATCTATGGAAGGACATGCAGTATAGTATACTATATGTATATAGGCATCATGTATTATGTATTACAAAGTTATAATTAGTGATGGTACATAGTAGTGCACACTGCATAGTAGTGGTCCTATAAATTAATGTGTGAGAAGAAAGGAAGTTTGTTCAACTGCAGGATTCATACCAGAAACAAGACAGCGTGGTACTTCTGGGAACATGACACGGGTAAAAACGGCTGAGGAGGATAAAAAAGGAGATACTCAGGCAGATGAAAGTAATGTAAAGTAGGCTACTACAAGCTTTGATTACTTTGCACAAACTACAGTCCAAAGATTTTGATTTGTTTTTCAGCTATCACCTCCAACAATCCCCAAGACAGAGCATGTTATGGCTGTGGCAAAAGTGATTGGATCATGGCCCTAGCTATTGAGAGTAGAAAGCTGAAGCTACCCGTAGTCTACAGGACAACACCTTTGACCATGGCAACTTGTTGCTCCAGCATATACATGAGTGTGTCGAGAAAAGCAAGTGACGAACAATTTAGGAGTTGTATGTCTCTTTTCTTTTGTTGGTAATTACTGTGGCGGACTAGTAATAATGACCTCGCCTCCAACATGGAGTTATGGTGGTCTGGTCTGTATCATGTCACTCCAGGGCTGGAAGACTGTTCCAGTCCGACACTGGTCATATTCAGACATTTAATGTACTAAAACCTTGTGGATTTTAGTTACTGTTGATGCATGTGTTTTAATAAACTGGTATCATAGGCTGTACAGTGTTTGTCTTTCTTTAGTATACTGAACCTGGTTTGATCATACAAAATTCTAAAAGTCAGGGCTTTCTCAATTCTGTTTGCAATCGCTCCAGCAGGATGTTAATATCAGTATTTAAAAAGGAAATGGGTCTGATTAGTTTACATGCTTTTTATTTTTCTTAGGAAAAATTGATATACATGCCTAAGACAGATTTCAGTGAGGGGTTATTTTCTATTAGAGGAAATTTTTTAATACAATAATGACATTTAGGAAAATGTTAACCTATTCTGATTTTTTTAGTTAAGTTCTAATAATAGGGTCCAGGAATATTACTGTCAGAAAAACCTATCTATCCATTTCTACAACCTGTGTAATCAAAATTCAGGGAGATGGTGTGCCACAGCCCGATCAGATAGAGTTAGGTACAAAGTAGGGGACCATATACACGCCCACACATAACAGGCCACTGTAGAGTTTGGAGGAAAAATGAAGTACTTGTGTAAAAAGCTGTCTCTCACACACACAGGGATAACATGTAAGCTCCACAGAGACAGTGACCAGTCTGGGATTAAAACCCAAAATTCGAGAGCTCTGAGACAGCAGTGCTACCAGTGTGCCACCACCTAGCCCATTCTGGTATAGCTATGTCATCATACCTGAAATGGACTGTGCAAAGGGAAAAGCTGCTGGTGTGTAAAAAAATTACAGAAGGAGAGTTGTAGCTTCATTCAGTAATATTAGGCCTTGATGCTAATTGTTAAATCTGTGTTCATTTTTTAAAAGAGAAAAATTAACTGTATATAAGCATTGCTAATAGTTGTAGGAGGATTTTAAGATGGCAGTTCCAATATCTTATTTATCAGGTAAGCTAATTATAGCTATTAAGTTTGGATGGGACATATACAATACAGTACATGACTTTTTCATAGACTAGCAAAAGTAATTTTTTTTTCTCTCCGTAGGCCTGTTACATTTAGCATTCTTAACCAACCAAGTGTACAGTATCATTAAACCTGGATGAAATCCTTTACACTTAATTACCTTCATTTTGGAAGTTGATACTTTATCTGACAACTTGTAACTGGTAAGATGATCTACATTGTGACATGCAATTGTAAAAATATCAATGAATCATGAACTAATGTTATTTTTAAGGCATATCAGCATGTTATGTATTTTATATCATATAAGTAACAAGATTTAATGAGTGAGTCTGAAATTGAAAACTTGGAAAAGTCTTAAATTATCCAGCATCATGTAGAAGTATAAAATGCTTTTTAAGAGGGTGTCCATTTCCATTTACATGCACATATTTAAATGAACATTACATGATAATTTATAGGTAAGAAAAACAGGAAGTTACTTCACTCAGCTATAATGAGGTGTATGACCAGTAAAGAGATAATCATGCTGGATTCAGTTTTTGTATCTAATATTAGTGCCTCCAAAGATGTAATGATCGCCTAGCATATTTAAAGTGATGTGCAGTTTATCATCGAAAAACTCTTTTGACAGATGAAGTCTGATTAATGGAAAAGATGCATCGACTAAGAACGTGATGTTTGTATTACATAATTAAAGAGCAATCAGATTTACAACATAAAATGATGTCATTAACCAGAACAAAATGCTTTGATGTTAAAGAGTTGGATTTACAGTTAAAGCTTTTACCTACATCATTTATTATTGATACAGGCAGTTTCATTACAAGAGTCACAGTTAAAGTCAACGTCTAATTGTAAAATATTTATTTATTAGTGATTTTTGCTCACTGAAGGAATGTCCCTACCCAGAGAAAACTATTAAGGGGATAAAATAAAGGCTCTTCCTTCGTTTTGGAATAATGAAACAGTTCCTTGGAGTACTCTTAAATTTGTCCCAGTTATGAAAGGGATACTTTCAGATGCACACCAGGTAGCTAACCAGCAGTTAAAAGAATATACGTGCCGTTCAACTGTGACAGCGCTTTCTATATTAGCACACGTTACTGCGAAGCTCCTGTTTAATGCACACAGGATTACAAGTGTGAGCACCAGGACACGGACACCAGTCTCTGAGTAATCAAAAGATTTAATCTTGTGAATACCTCTACACTGGTCTTAAAAGGGCACAACTAAACATAAAACACTCTTCAATATCGTCTTCTTCTCCTCTGCTCCTCCAGGCAAGCTTTGTGCTTCCTGCCAAATTTGGCTTGATCATAATGAGGTTCAGTGACTCCTTTTATCTTGGACCTGGGAGTACTTCCACTACCAGGACATAGCCTGATTGAAGTACTTCTGGGTCAATCAGATATCCCAAAAAGTAGGGATTGTGAATCCCTTCAACTTCCCCTAGTGGCCCCCACAGAACCCAACAAGGCAGAACCCAGCATGGGACTACAGGCCCCAGCATGCCTATGGGTGTCTTTGTGGGAAGACTAAACCAGGAAGGCAGGCACCTAGCTTATTGGGGAAGAAAATGTTCCCCAAATAAATTGTCTTCCCCAGTCCCTCTGTGTTACTGGCCTCCCGACCAGGTAAGGATCCCTGTTCACCTCCAGCTGGAATGCCAGTCCCTGTCTGCCATCCATTACAGTAGATAAGGAGTTTATAGCTATCCATATTACACACTCCCTGTCACTACTTCAGGCAGTTTACAAGTACGCAGCTATGTATAATTTTTTTAAACTTATATTTTTTAACAATAAAGCACATGAAAGTTGCTTAACTTTCTAAGGATCACACATTATGAGACTAGTGAGGACTGATATACATTCCAAGTTATTAACCACTAGATCACAATATCAGAGCCATTGCTATGCCCTGGTATGGTATTGTGATGACAGCTGACATCCTTACCTGGCCAGGACACCCTCAAGATGGAATGACAAAGGGAGACAGCTTACACAGGGTGGTTGGGTCCTGTGGGGGCTGCCAGGGGGGAGCTGCAGGATTTTGGTGTCCCTATTCCATTAGGGCATCAACCTCTTCTGGAAGTGCTTTGGAGGTGCAGCTTCATATCACTGGAAGCAATATCAGGCAATAGATAAAAGGAACTCTCTGACGCACTTGAGGGAAGCCAGAGTCGGGAGAAAGGAGGATAAAGCTTGTGAGGAGGAGGCAGTGGAGGAAGTGTCCAAGAAAAGGATAGAGAGAAAGAGAAGACAAAGTATTGCTGTGCACTGTGCTATGTTGTTGAACTTGTGATGACAGTGGTAGGAAATGCTTATAGAGAAGAGTTTCCCACAATAAAAAAACTGTCTTATGCTTTTACACTTGTGTATTAGCCTGCTTGTGTTGGGTGTTTGGGAAACTGGAGCGCCCCCTGGTGGTCACAGTATGCATCATGCTTTTCTTTCCCTAAATTGATCACCCGGAGGCAGAGGCTCTTATGTTTGTTTTCTTAAACCCCCAGCTGACTTCAGCCCAATTACTTAACATAATATTTTGAAACCTGCTCAATCTGGTTTAGGGTTGCAGTAAGATGGAGTCCATCCCTGCAGCATTGGGGCAAGGTAGGAACCAGTCCTAGACACAGTGCTAGGCCATCACAGGGTTCACTCAGAAACATTCATACAAACACAAGGCCAATGCAGACTTACCATTTGACCTAATCTACACCTCTTTGGAGATGTTAGAAGAAAACCAGAGTACAAAGAGGACCCACAAGACAGAGTGCCATTGTGCAAACTCCAAGCAGACAGCAATCTGGATACTGAATCCTTCAGGTGTAGCCATTTGACCCTGCAGTCAAATGGGTGCTGCTACTTTAGATAGTTCACTTAATTACAGTAGCATTACAGTGGCAAAATACATTTATTCAATTTCTGTCTAATCCGGGCTCAATTAATTCCCCATTTTCATACCTTCCTAACCAACTTTAAGTAATTGTTGGCAAGTGAACTTATCTGTAATGTCAACGGCAAAAGCTAGACATTCAAAAACACACATACCCTTAGAAAACACAGTAACAAGTAATTGATTTGTTTTCAATCCTATTTTTGTAAAAATTGATCTATTTGTATGGAATAATCCATCCATCCATCCATTATCCAACCCGCTGAATCCAAACAGGGTCACGGGGGTCTGCTGGAGCCATTCCCAGCCAACACAGGGCACAAGGCAGGAACCAATCCTGGGCAGGGTGCCAACCCACCGCAGGACACACACAAACACACCCACACACCAAGCACACACTACGGCCAATTTAGAATCGCCAATCCACCTAACCTGCATGTCTTTGGACAGTGGGAGGAAACCGGAGCGCCCGGAGGAAACCCACGCAGACACGGGGAGAACATGCAAACTCCACGCAGGGAGGACCCGGGAAGCGAACCCAGGTCTCCTAACTGCGAGGCAGCAGCGCTACCACTGCGCCACCGTGCCGCCCCTGTATGGAATAATTAAAATAAAATCAATAAAGTTAAAAAAAAACAAGTATGCTTATATTTAATGTAGAATATTCAATATGGAATGCCATGGAGAAAATGCTGCTCATTTGAGACACATCTACAGGTCAGCAGGCCTTTCAGTCTTTGAATAAGAGTAGTGGGTCATCTACCAGCAGAAGCTGAAACATATTGGACAGCATAGATGGTGTTCCAGGCTGATTACCACTAATCCCCATCTGTAAACATGTCATTCAGCTGCCTTTACAGCCTTCCCTGTGAATTTTCATGGCTAAAGCTTCTGCTTGTTTACACACTTACATCTCTGCCACTCAATAAAGAAGTAATCAATGGTACAACACACGTAATATTTTAATGAGAAAGCGGATTGTGGGTCCATAGTCCTAACAGAGCAATGGTTGTCCTTTTAACATAATTGTCATCATTAGGGAAGGACCTTATACTAAATAAAGACCTAATGAACATTCCTCCTTATTCAAAGAGTTAGTGGCACTACCAGATTAGGCATACATATCTAAATTCATTTACAGGATGTCAAGGGCACAGAAAGAAGAGTTTGTAGTGGCTACTTGGGGACATTTCATGGATGCCTAAAGGGGATCATAAAGGGATGATGTTTCATGAATAACAACTACATTTATTTAAATAGCTCATTTCATACACATAAATAGTTGAAAGTGCATAACAGTAATGTAAGGTTCATTAAAAAGGTTACAAAATGGAAAGTAAAAAAACTAAAGTGCAATTGTTTATAAAAGGTTATTTAAGAATGTAATGAGACAGTAAATGTCCAGTTTATTAAGCAGATACTACAGATGAAAATAAACCTTGTGGGGTTCCAGGGCCAAAAGCATTCCCAGCCTCCTCTGGGCATTCTAGCAAACATAAATATGTCAGTGATTTCTGGTGTGGCACGCGGCTGGGGGTGGTACCCAGCCGGGACGCCCAAGAGGACCGGAGGAGGGCTTACGCCTCCTCCAGACCATGAGGGGGCGACCGCCCTGGTTGCACTGGGGACCACGGGTACAGAGCTTTGAAGCTCAACCCTGTTGGGGCCCGTGGTCACCGCCAAGGGGCACCCCAATGCCTGGAGAGCCCTGGACCTCAGCACTTCCGCCATACCCGGAAGTGCTTGGGGGAAGATGATCGGGGACACCCGGAGTGCTTCCGGGTACACAGCCTCATTGTTCAGAAACAGTTTCATCTCAAGAACTATCAACACAATCAATCAGTCGATCAAGTGCTCCTTGTATAACTGTTTGTACTTATAAGTACAATTACCTCACTGTAAACTTGCACTACAGTTATAATATTGCACAACCTGAGCCACTTTAGCACGTATTTACATATTGTGACTATATCATTTTTAAGATGAAATGCAGCAAAATATGTTTATTATATTATACAGATAAAATGTTAACATCATTTTATTTTTAATAATTAAACATGTGAGGACACGGTGTTGTAGCGCTAGCAAGGAGCTGGCGATTTTAGGGATTGTTCCTGCCTCGCACTGTATTCTTGCTGGGGCTGGCACGACACTGGAAGGATAGATGGATAGAAACATGTAAACATGTACTACATTAAACATGTACTACGAAGATATTTCAATGTTCCTTAACAGTTTTGAAGAATCAGAGTTCTAACCTTACAGATGGCTTAACGTCTATTACTGGGCTGATTGTGTGGCAACTGGGTAATTGAAGAAAGAAAAGGAAGGACAGGAATTGGGGGTTAGTACGTTTGAAAGAGACAGTACTGCTGCAATAAATTATTCATCGAAGGTCATGCATAGCGCAGCAAGCATCTTGCGTGAGGCATAAACAATCTCTGGACCAGGCGTCAGCTCGTCACTATCACTGCGCCACTGTGTTCCCATGTTTAATAACATGCTTTAATTCCTATCATCATGAAAATGATATCACGTATACATTTCAGTATTTAAATTATTCAGAGAGCTGTAATATCACATATGTAATGGATTTTGTGTCCTGTCAGAGGAAGAGAAAGCCCGTTTAAGAAGTACATAGTGATTCACACACATAGAGCACATAGAAGAACGCATACAAAACAAAGCATTTAACATGCTACTTTAGTTACAATGGGATTTGAGAAACTAGTAAATTAAACAAATTTTAAGATGAAGTTATGATGTTCTGCTTTAATAACAAAATAAACTACGTGATTAAAGTGGAAATTTCGAGATTAAAGTTGACATTTCAAGCTTTTTTCTCACTGTGTGCCTATTTTTTTTCTTTTCTCTGTACCCTAATAATCTTCCATATGACACTCAGATGGTGGGCTATGACTCGCCTTTTCATGGCGACTTTGATATCTGACAACTTTTTTGTTTTGGGCACTGTGCGACTTTGTGAACTTGAGCTTTTGAGTTTCTCCGACACTCTATGTCACTCGATCAACATCCTTTTGTTGTTTATACCACTGTTTAAACCAACAAATAGTACGTTTTTCCTTGCCTCCACTTGGTATTCTCTGAAATTCTACTACTACTACTTTTCCCCCTCTGCTTTTGCCATTGCCTTTTTACAGAACGCTGAGCTTAAGGGCTATTTATATTGATTTGCATATTCAAAAAGGCGTAATTCTGGGAGGAGTTTGGGGAGTGGCATCAGGCACGTGCGTTACTTTTAATGCTGACCATGATTTATGGAGCTTAAGAACGTGGAAGTCAGCGAACGCACAGATTTATGCATCTGGATTTTTTTGTGTGTACAAACATTTCCACTTTTGTCCGTATGCCATGTTTTAGTGTGAATTCTACGCATGGCGTTATGCATGATGCCCCTGGAGTACATGTATACTGTAGTTTTGGTCTCCATGTTAAAAAAAAAAATACATAGCAGCAGAAGAGAAAATTCACTGGTCTGAGTGGTTTGAACTATGAGAAAAGATTGAAGGAGCTGAATATTTCCAGTTAGAGGAAATGGAGATACAGAAGTGACATGGGTGAATTGTTTAAAATTATGACGGAAATTTTTACAGTGGCTGTTACTTTAAAATACATTCTTCAAAAACAGTATGCGGACACAGATGGAAATTTGATAAAAGTAAGTTTCACACGGAGAACAATAGACACATGGAATAAATTATCAAAAGGTGTGGTAGACAGTAAAACTTTAGGAATCTTTAAACCTTCTCTACTTGATGTTTTTATGGAGAACCGGATAAGAAGACAAAGCAGTTTTCAAATCACAGAAGGAACGTTCACAAATTTCTGTCCATAAGACAGGTCGGTTTTTCCTGCCTCTGTTCTGTAAGAGGAGCAGCCCTATGTGCAAAGTTAGGGATGAACCTTCTGTAGTAACCAGCAAGCCCCAGAAAAGTGCATACCTGTTTCTATATTTTTGGCCGCAGGTAAGCAAGCATCCCTTCCACTTTCCTTAACTGTGGCCGAAGTAAACCCCTGCCCATAGAATAATCTAAGTAATGAGTCTCAGACATACTCAGTTTACATTTCTTAGGGTTAGCAGTCAAGCCAGCCTGTCTTAAGCTTTCAAGGACAGCTTGAAGACGCTCTAAATGCGTTTGCCAATCATTGCTGAAAATCACAACATCATCAAGGTACGCCCCGGAATATTCAGAATGAGGATGCAGGATTTGATCCATCATACGCTGGAAAGTTAGAGGTGCCCCATGAAGACCAAACGGGAGTCTCGTAAATTCATAAAGTCCGTCATAAAGTCGCAAATGCTGTTTTCTCACAACTGCTAGCCTTTAGAGGCACCTGCCAATAACCTTTCGTGAGATCTAGCGTGGCGATATAGCTCGCCTGACCCAGTTTTTCCAACAGCTCGTCAACACGGGGCATCAGATCAGCATCAAATTTAGAGATCTTATTCAAGTACCTGAAATCGATACAGAAAAGAACCAAACCATCTTGCTTTGGGACTAATACGACCAGGCTGCACAAGCCATTTTTAGTTTCATGAATTACACCTAATGCCAACATCTTCTTTACTTCTTCGCACACAATATTTCGTCGCGCTTCCGGAATCCAAAACGGCCGCATCTGTGCACGAACATCGGGTTCAGTAGTGATTTTATGTTCTGCAAGGTTAGTCTTGCCTGGCAAATCTGAAAAGACATCAGTGTTCCGTTCGATCAAAGATAACAGTTCTGTCTTCTGTGAGTCAGTCAAATCGTTACCAATGGCAACATCGGTCTGAGAACAGCAGCCAAGGAGGTGTAAACCACCTGATGGTCGTGCCATTCCTTCAAGAGATTAATGTGTAAAATCTGGAATGGTTTGCGCTGGCCTGGTATTCTAACCTTGTAATTTAGCGGACTCATACACTCCTCAATAATGGCAGGGTCCTTCCATTTAGCTAGGAATTTGTGCGGGTCAGACGGAACCAGTACCAAAACACGATCATCAAGTTTGAATTCACGAAGCTTACTACGTCTATTGTAAAGACGCTTCTGAGTTTCCTGCTCTTGTTGTTGATGCTCCACAGCAATAGAAGAAAGCATAGAAATTCTGTCTTGCAAAGAAATTACCCAATCTGCAAAGCTTGGTCCTTGGGATATTGTTTCGTTTCCTATCCATTCCTCTCGTGCAACATCCTGCCTGCCAAATAACAACTCGAACGGACTCAAGCCAGTGGATGCCTCCGGTGATTCTCGCACCGCGTACATAACAAAAGGCAGGACAGAGCCCCAGGTTGTGGGATCATTATGAGCGACTCGCCTGATCATCTGTTTTAAAGTTTTGTTAAATCGCTCAGTCAAACCATTCATTTGTGGATGGTAAACAGTAGTACTCAATTTCTTAATAGCAAAGCTGTCACACAATTGTTTCATCATGCGAGAAGTAAAAGGTGTGCCCTGATCAGTTAAAATTTCTCTAGGGATGCCAATACGAGTAAAAATATCACACAGAGCTTTGGCTACAGCGGAGGAGTTAGCCTTTTTCAAAGCAATCACCTCTGGATATCGTGTTGCATAGTCTACCAACACCAGCAAATTTTAGTACCCATTTTTAATCTTATGCAAAGGGCCTACAATATCTAATCCCACCCGCTGAAAGGGAACTTCTAAAATAGGCATAGGACAAAGGGGAGCCCAAGGAGGTTTATAAGCGGAGATGATCTGGCAGTTAGGACAAGAAGTACAGAATCGTTCAACATCTTTTCCCATATTCAGTCAATAAAATCGTTTTGATAACCGCTCTCTGGTCTTATCAGCACCCAGGTGCCCTCCCAAGATGTAAGAGTGGGCCAGATGCAAAAGAGTTTCCCTATGTACAACTAGTTGTTCAATAAATTCCCCCATTAAATGATCTGAAATCACTCTGAAAAGGCAATTGTCCTTTTCTAGAAAGTGCGGCATTTTCAAGCCATGCTCTTGGTAATAAGAGTCATTGGCAGAGCGAGCCTGTTTAAATGCATATTCTAATGAGCTATCAGTATGCTGCAAACGCACAAAATCTGACTGTTCGCTAATGCATGGTTTGTGTTCGGAGGCGTTTGCAATCTGAAAAGGTGTAGATGGACCAGCCTGCCAATCTGGAAAATTGGGGGGATGCCCTCAGTCTCACTGGAGAGGTCGGGTTCAATATCTAATTGGGGCTCTAGATTTTCCCCAACCACCACCAGTTCTTCATCTTCGTCTTCTTCTTCTTCCCCCCCACTGAGCTTAATAGGCAACTGGACAACCGGTGCCCGACATTTATTAATTAGTTTAGGAAAAAGATTTGCACAGAAACGCAGGAGGTTGTGGAGACATGAACTTTATTCAAACACTGCAAACGAACATTGTCTCTTTTTCAAAAGTTTAAACATGCTTTATGACATGATAGAGATGACAGTTCCGTCGGGAGCAGAGAATGTCAGAGAGAGAGAGAGAAAGAAAAACAAATAATCAATTCCAAATCTATCTATCTATCTATCTATCTATCTATCTATCTATCTATCTATC
>JANRMT010062854.1:105342958-105378231 GCA_026402145.1 Polypterus bichir lapradei | reverse complement strand
GGGAATGTTATCAGTCAGTGTACTTGTATCTATATATATATATATATATACATCTATCACAGACTCCACGGGGCGTCTCACAGCTCCAAACCTTTGGCACAACTTTACAGACACAGTTCAAGGTGCAAATAAATGAATTTATTATCACAAATACTTGTACACGCACTCCACAGCTCCAACAATACAATTCTTCCTTTCTCCACTCTTCCCAGGTGAGCTTCATCAGACTGCTCTCCTGACTCTGACTCCCAGGTGAAGCACAACGATTTCTTTTATACTGGATCTGGGAGTACTTCCAGTGCCATTACATTGTTTCTAGGAAGCACTTCCAGGCCAGGTGGAACAAGAGACTCCAGCTGCATCCAGCAGCTCCACCTAGAAGCACTCAAGGACCCCAACAGGGCTGCCTACCAAAACTGCAATGCCTATGCAACCCTGTGTGTGCCTGAACAGGAAGCATGTGGGAATGTTATCAGTCAGTGTACTGGAAGCACATGGCCCTGTGAAGTAGACTTCCTCTGTCCATCCATTACAATTACCCACCAACCGGGAACGGTGTCACTAACCACACTGGTTGGGATGCCCGTCCACCTATATGCTTCCATTAAAAAGGCCCCCTGTAATGCCAGTTAACCCATGTCATCTATTACTATGTATAAATATACCATATATATATATTACAATAAAGTTTATGAACATACGTTCAGTTCATCAGACTCACGTGGTTCTCCAACAGAAGGAACTCATTCATAATATGAAATAATAACCAGAATGTGATTTAGTCCAATAAAAAAAGAGCTATGTTCCCCAAACCTGTCTGACAGACATGCTTTGCTTGTCTTTTTATTTTTTCCAGAAGTCACCAGCAAGACACATCACAAAACAAAGTAAAATTCAAATGACCATAAGGGTAAAATACTTCTGTCACTGGCTCTGTTCAGCTTTCTTTTATTATCAACACTCCCTTTATTTCTGCAGATTGAAAACATCTAATTAGTCCTGTCAACCATAAGGCATGGGGAGAATTTCATTTCCTGCACTGTTACTGTATAAAGAAGAACCCCAAAACTCTGTAGCTTTTCCAACCAGTAATCACTTCTGGACATGTTTTCAGAGTTTGGGAGGTAACAGCAATGAGTTGCTAATCTCTTTGACCTCTTTTTCGGATTCAGCCAGTTTATATCCCAGTATGTCCATGGAAAAAGAGCACAACTCTTGAACTTGACTGATTTGAGAAAATGTTAAACCATTCCTCCAAGCACTTGCTGTTATGGTGGAATTTCTGGAGGAAACTACAAATGGCATGAAAGAGCCACTTGGACCTCTGGTCATTTGGAAAGCAAATAATTTAATGTCATGGATCAGTGGAATATTTATGAAACTGTATATTTCCTTCAATCTGTTAACTGGATCTTGTATAAAGTCTTCATAGCGGACAAGCATGTACTTTCCATTAAGCCATGCTGGTGATTTCTGAACTGTAAGCAGGGTATTGCCTGTTTGTTGACATATAATATCCATGGTTTCTGCTGAATGATAATCATGTACAAAAAATTTGCTCCTTCTTAAAGAGTTGTTAAAAAAAGATATTTTTTTACTTTTATGATTTCTGCTTCTTATCACATGAATATTTTCCCTCTCTAAAATTCTCACCGACCTAATTCTGGAATTGGTCACTGCCCTGGGGTCTCTCACCAGGTGGATAATTTTAATTTCCATGGAAGGGTCTTCCAACAAGGGAGCCAAAACATTGAGATCAAAAATGCGCACTCCTTTAACCACTATAGTGTTGTACTTAAGGCACTCTTTCTCCAGCAACCTAAAGTTTCGAGGAGGGCATTTACTGCATACCTTCTCATCAACCTGTTTAACCACATCTTTTCTATAGGCAGAACAAATGGGATAAGAGCAGATCACCTTGTTGAGAAATGCTAAAAAGATGTCATTGGTGGTGAAGTTGTTGCCCACAGGAACGTGATAAAGTTCAAAAATTGAGAAATCGCAATGGTAGAGAGACCTCAGCATATCCCTAGATGCACCTTGAAGAGACAGGGCATCCCCAGGGTACAACCTCTTCCAAATATGCCACAGGGGCTCATAAAGGAAAAATATTGCTGGATCCTGATTGAAGACCTCCCCAAAAAAGGAAGAGCCAGATCTCCAGGTGGTGAAAATGTAGACCAGCTGTCTCTTCTTAGCCACCAAGGGTTCATTTAAAGGTCTGATACTTGTCCTACTGTGATGAGCTGAGGCTGGTGTCGCTGCATTGCAGTGCTGAGGTATTTTACTCCACATGTAGCTAAACAGGTTCATCACGGTAAAAAGCAGCGTAAGGAAAAATAAAATATTAATCTTCCGTAATTTTAATGCCATTGTGATTCCTGAACACAAATTACATAATACAATATACCCTGGACTGTCTCAAACAAGTAAAAGGAATTTGTCCAACAAAATGTGAGTACACAACCTTACGCCTTGTGCAACAAATTGTGAGGCATCCAATGCTCAAAGCTGACTGAAGTTTTCTCTTGTCACAGAGTCAAAGAAAGGAGTTAGTGACAAATTCAGGTTCTCTCACTGTCCAGGTAAAACAGCTTCTCTGAAAATGTCCATGTGACCTGCACTGGAATCAGAACATCACGCTGTACTCTCATGCTCAGCCAGGAGCAAATGTCTTACCTGTTAGCTGAATTTCCTTTTAATGGAGTTGATGAGTAAAACCTGCTCAACAGCTCCAACTGGTAGGATGACATTTTATTGTTATGGGAAGGCAACAATTATTTGAAGTTCTTTTGAAAAATGGAATTTTAAAATCCAAGTGTGAGATTCAGCAGGATGTCTTGTATTAAATATACTGTAGGTGTATTCTTGGCCAAACATCCAAGTTACCCTTATATCGCATCATCTGTTGTTCAGATGTCACCCAAGAACCATATCATTTCTATTGATTTTTCTTTTTCAGAAGACTTTTTTAATAATTCAGTTTCCTAATCTATTATTCCTTTCGCCTTGTTGCTCCTCTTATGTTTTATACATCTTTTTCAAAACTCCTAGATTAGTATTTTGACCATGTGTCATTGCCTTTGTTTTACTCTCAACATGATTGTGTTATGTCTACTGCTTTAGGTACTTTTATAACACACTCAGGTCACTGGCCATCTTTCTGCATAGCTATATACAGTATCTATGACCTTCATCCTTTCATCTAATTATTTCTTATGTTTTACTGAAATGAATACTGTGGTTCTTCTGGGCTGTCCATCTTATGCTCAAAACATCCTTCTAAGGTGGAGTTCATTTTTTATTTTTCCGTGATTTTTTTTTTATCGTTCCCTGGTTTTCCCATTATGGGCTTTTGAGAATGCTGATTTCAATTTATTATGCCTTAACTAAGAAAAAAAATTAGGAAAGCGCCAAAACACAAAACAAAGCCAGAGAAAGGTAATTATTATTAGCCAGAAGGCAATCTAATGTTTTGTCAAAATGGAAAGGGGCAAAGCTGAAATTGAGAATCAAAAATCAAAAAAAATTCAAAGAAATATTTGACAAAGAATTCACTGGTTTTCATCCAAATAATTAGGGCTATAAAAATGAGATCCTTAAATAGCCAAGGTAATAAACGATATGAAATCCACAAAGTAGTGGCACCCAATGCTTAAACAAAATGCTGGCAAAAGATAACATAAAAAATACAACCTCTTTAATAAAGCTCCTTCAGATAAAAAACAAACTGCACAAATGGATTCCCTGGGTTTGAAAATGTCAAAAAGACACCCAGAAGACTATGACCACTTTAAATTAAATACAATTCCAATCATAATGCAATTATTTAATTAATTTTCAATTTGGATTTACTTCTGGTGATGATTAATTATTTTTGTGTCACAATTCTCTATTTCTGTGGACACCGTCATTTGGTGACTGATTTTATTAGCAGTTGTCAAGCAAGGATTGAGCAACATGTGATGTCACTTCTGCAATGGTATGAAGGTCAGCATTTGTGCACCTTCTGGCTGTCTGAGATTTTGGATCCAAAACATATCAATTTGTTTGTTCATAGCCCTTCTGGATCTTTTTTTTGTAATTAAGAGGAAAATCAAATAACAGTTACAACCAATGTATACCTCTTACACAGGTGACATTATATACAGAAGTGAATTCTACTGTCATGGTCTGGACTTTGTTTTATATATTTTAAGTGGTTTCCTTGTTCTTTAAAAATAATAGAGATATCATTCTGGGGGTTTCAGAGGTCACATAGTAAGTGGTCTGGTCATTGTTTTGATTTAGAATTTTTTTGAAGACATTATCTTTGGAATACATCTTCCTGTGACACCATTTTAAGTTTATTTACTTCCTGCCCTGTCGGCTATGATCTTGGCCTGTAATTACAATCACAATTAATTTTCATGATTCCATCTTACTGCTGCTGCCATGTGCAGTCATGACAAAAAAAGCTGAAGTAAAATCAAGCATTAGTTTATCTTTTTCAAATTTTCATGACCTGAGAAAAAAACATTAGGTGGAAGACAGAAAGACTCTAATGCATAAAAAAGTATTTCATACAGTTAATATCTCTCTATTACAGTATATATATATATATATATATATATATATATATATAACCAGATCATTTTGACCTGGTCATTTTAAAGGTAGCTCGCAAGCCAAAAAAGTGTGGGCACCCCTGATCTAAAGCAAAAATAGAAATACATTTCTTGGGCTTCAATCATCTATTCTACATATAGATCTTTTGATAAAAGCCCAAGGGAAACACATAGAAAATTAAAGAAAGCAGCGGCTCATAACACAGGGGAGAACGTTTAACACCATTAAAATGCGTCAACGTCTAAACCAAGGTGATGACCAGATTTCTTGACCTGAAAAACCCAAAAAACGGGCGGAGCAGCAGGTAACAGCTAGTCAATGATAAATTAAAGTTATCATCATTATCACCAATTTTAGACTGTGCTCAAATATGAAACAAAATCTTGTCTCAATAAAGATGGGAAAGATGTGGTAGACATACACAAGCACTGCTCCTTGTGATTTTGCTATACCTTGTGCTTATTGTGACTTTCTGGGTTTTTGACCATTTTGCTCTGTTTTTGGCTTTACCTTGGATTTTTTATTGGGACTTTGTTCACAATTGATTGCCTTTATTGTTAAATGCAATTTCTTTTGCATTTTATGCTCCACAGTGCTTTCTTTAGTGCATCAGAACATTTTTGCGAACTTTTTATTTTATAAAGATTATGTGTTTACCCTCTTACAAGTATCTAGCCAGGGTTTGAAGGTAAATTCCCTCAGTGGGACTTTTTTGGAACTGTTTTCGGAATTCTTTAATATTTCAGGACTCTTGTTCTATTTAAATAGGACCATATACAGTATAGCCATGAATTGAACAACAAAACATTTTGTGTATTGAATCCATATTTGTAATGAGTTCTGCATTTGATTAGAAGTAAAATAAGATACAAAAAGTGTGAGGGAAGATGTGATAAATGCTGATAAACAAGTCTATTATTATTAAATATTAGCTTCAGATTCAACCCAGTATGGAATAGAGTTTACTAGGAGCTCTTCTGGATTTGAAATTAGTTCTAGTTTCTAACTAATAGTTTTCAGAAATGACTTGGATTTGGTGCTTGGTGTTTTGACTTGGGCCTTACGCCAATTTACCAGCCTGTATCTGAACAGACCTGGTCTTGGTATACATTAGATCATTAGAACAATAAAGACAAGAACATGCCATTTAGCCCAACAAAGCTTGGCAGTCTTATCCACTTAATTCTTAAAAAAAAAAAAAACCATCAAGTCTAGTTTTGAAAGTCCATAATGTCCTATTTATTACAGCACTACTTGGTAGCTTATTCCATATCTCTGTGCTTCTCTGTGTAAAGAAAAACCTCCCAATATTTGTGCAAAATTTACTCTTAACAAGTTTTCAACTGTGTCCCTGTGTTCTTGATGAACTCATTTTAAAATAACAGTCTCGATCCACTGTACTAATTCCCTTCATAATTTTAAACAATTCAATCATGTCATCTCTTAATCTTTTCTTTAACTGAAAAGGCTCTGCTGTTTTAATCTGTCATCATAATTCATCCCCTGTAGCCCTGGAATCAGCCTAGTCGCTCTCGGACAAGGATTTTTTCCAGCACTGCTATGTCCTTTGTGTAGTCTGGAGACCAAAACTGTACACAGTACTCCAAATGAGGCTTCACCAATGCATTATAAAGCCTGAGCATAACCTCCCTGTACTTGTACACTATAGATTGTGCTATGTAACCTAACATTCTATTAGCCTTCTTAACGGCTTCTGAACACTGTGCTCGAGTCCACTATGACACCTGAATCCTTCTCATGAGATGTACTTTCAATTTTCAGACCTCCCTTTTTGTATTCAAATCTAACATTTTTACTTCCTACTTGTAATACTTTACATTTACTTACAGTGGGATGCAAAAGTTTGGGCAACCTTGTTAATAGTCATTATTTTCCTGTATAAATCGTTGGTTGTTACGATAAAAAATGTCAGTTAAATATATCATATAGGAGACACACACAGTGATATTTGAGAAGTGAAATGAAGTTTATTGGATTTACAGAAAGTGTGCAATAATTGTTCAAACAAAATCAGGCAGGTGCATAAATTTGGGCACCGTTGTCATTTTATTGATTCCAAAACTTTTAGAACTAATTATTGGAACTCAAATTGGCTTGGTAAGCTCAGTGACCCCTGACCTACATACACAGGTGAATCCTATAATAAGAAAGAGTATTTAAGGGGGTCAATTGTAAGTTTCCCTCCTCCTTTGATTTTCTCTGAAGAGTAGCAACATGGGGGCCACAAAACAACTCTCAAATGACCTGAAGACAAAGATTGTTTACCATCATGGTTTAGGGGAAGGATACAGAAAGCTGTCCCAGAGATTTAAGCTGTCTGTTTCCACAGTTAGGAACATATTGAGGAAATGGAAGACCACAGGCTCAGTTCAAGTTAAGGCTCGAAGTGGCAGACCAAGAAAGATTTTGGATAGACAGAAGTGACGAATGGTGAGAATAGTCAGAGTCAACCCACAGACCAGCACCAAAGACCTACAACATCATCTTGCAGCAGATGGAGTCACTGTGCATCGTTCAACCATTCGGCACACTTTACACAAGGAGATGCTGTATGCGAGAGTGATGCAGAGGAAGCCTTTTCTTCGCCCACAGCACAAACAGAGCCGCTTGAGGTATGCTCAAGCACATTTGGACAAGCCAGCTTCATTTTGGAATAAGGTGCTGTGGACTGATGAAACTAAAATTGAGATTTTTTATATATATATATATATATATAAATAAATAAATAAATAAAGCATGGAGGAAAAAACACAGCATTCCAAGAAAAACACCTGCTACCTACAGTAAAATATGGTGGTGGTTCCATCATGCTGTGGGGCTGTGTGGCCAGTGCAGGGACTGGGAATCTTGTCAAAGTTGAGGGACGCATGGATTCCACTCAGTATCAGCAGATTCTGGAGACCAATGTCCAGGAATCAGTGACAAAGCTGAAGCTGCGCCGGGGCTGGATCTTTCAACAAGACAACGACCCGAAACACTGCTCAAAATCCACTAAGGCATTCATGCAGAGGAACAAGTACAACGTTCTGGAATGGCCATCTCAGTCCCCAGACCTGAATATAATTAAAAATCTGTGGTGTGAGTTAGAGAGCTGTCCATGCTCGGAAGCCATCAAACCTGAATGAACTAGAGATGTTTTATAAAGAGGAATGGTCCAAAATACCTTCAACCACAATCCAGACTCTCATTGGAACCTACAGGAAGCGTTTAGAGGCTGTAATTTCTGCAAAAGGCGGATCTACTAAATATGGATTTCATTTCTTTTTTGTGGTGCCCAAATTTATGCACCTGCCTGATTTTGTTTGAACAATTATTGCACACTTTCTGTAAATCCAATAAACTTCATTTCACTTCTCAAATATCACTGTGTGTGTGTCTCCTATATGATATATTTAACTGACATTTATCGTAACAACCAACGATTTATACAGGAAAATGACTATTAACAAGGTTGCCCAAACTTTTTCATCCCACTGTACATTAAACGTCATCTGCCATAAATCGGCTCAAGTCGACATGCTGTCCATGTTCCTCTGTAATGAATTAATGGATTCCAGATTATCTGCCAATCCACCTATCTTATTATCGTCTGCAAACTTACAACAACAACATTTTATTTATTTAGTACATTTTCATATAAATGGTATAGCTCAAAGTGCTTTACATGATGAAGAAAGAAAAGTTTATATGAAACAAAAATAAGATTAGTCAATACTAACAAAGAATAAAGTAAGGCCAGATGGGCAGTAAAAAAAAAAAAAAAAAAAAAAAAAACACTGATGGGCCAGGGAAAAAAAATTCCAAGGCCAAAATACCACCCAGCCCTCACAGGACATTCTACCTAACAAATGATCTAAATCAGTCCTTATGGCTTACAGGCTTCATGTGAAAGAATTTGATGATGGTCATCTGGATGTCTAGGGCACTGCCTTCAATCCATCAATGTAGGGACTGCATGATACCTTGATAACCAGCTTGTTACTTATATTCCTATCTAAATCATTTATATATTTAAAAATAGCAGCGGACCTAGCACTGATCCCTGAGGAACACCACTCTTAACATAGGCCAATTCTGAAGAGGTTCCTCACACCATCACCCTCTGTTTCCTGTGCCTGAGCCAATTCTGCACCCATCTAAAAACATCACCCTGAACTCCCACTTCTTTTAATTTGATGCCCAACATCTCATGTAGCACCTTATCAAATGATTTCTGAAAGTCAAGATAAATAATCGTGACTAATTCATATGCTCCACTCTGATCATATCCTTTTGTTGCCTTCTCATAGAATTCCAGCATTTTGGTAAAACATCACCTACCTCTTCTGAGCCCATGCTGACTGTTCAGTAAAACTCCTGTTCTCCTCCTGTGTGGCTTAATCTTATCCGTAATATTTCCTTCCATTAATTTACTGTGATGCACGTTAAGCTTACTGGCCTATAGTTTCCTGGATCTACCCGGTCACGCTATTTATACATCTGGATAATATTTGCCATTTTCCAGGCCTTCAGAAGTGCACAGTGATTTCCTAAAAATATGTACTCACTAACCTCCTTAAGAACTTTAGGGTAAATTTTATCTGATCCTGGTGATTTATTTCATTTCTGCCTTTTTAATCTAAGCAGTACTTCTCCCTCTACAGTTTTAGTACTACTACTAGTCCTTTTTACCACTGGGAAGTTATCCACTTCCTCACATTTAGAGACCTCATAAAAATGTGAGTTAAGAGCATCTGCTATTTCACTGTCTGTATTTTTTAATTCCCCCTTTACTATTCCTGATGCACATCACCTCCTTCCTTGACTGTTCTTGTAACACTGAAATACTGAAAGAACCTTTTTGGGGTCACCTTTCACCTTATCTGCTATATTCCTCTGTAACTGCCTTTTAGCCTTTCTAATATCCTTCTTAATGGTTACCCTCATGTTCTCATACTCCCTACAATTCACATTGGAGTTATTAGCCTTATAGACCTTATACAACTGTTCTTCCTTTGCAGCTTTCTTTATCAACTCTTTATTAACCCACTGAGGATATTTAACTTTCCTACAAATTCCAAATTTAGATATGTACCGGTCCTGAATTATATGTAAAACATTTTTAAATGTATTCCACTACTCAATTGTCTACTTACGTAAAAGCTTAACTCAGTCTATCATCCTTAGACATTGTCACATCTGCTCAAAATTTAACACTTAACATTTTTAATCTTTGCAACACACTCTTCCAAAACACTGAGAAGTGTATTATATTATGGCCACTTGACTTTAATGGTTCAATCACCTTTACACCCTCAATTCTATCCTGATTATTACACAGTACTAATTCCAGACAGGTTTAACCTCACGTTGGTGCTTTAATATACTGTGTTAAAACATGGGTATCAGTCTCAAAAGATGACTTGGCCACCCAACATTATATGGGGAATTCCCCCAAACCTTGATCTGTGCTTTTTGTCTCTTATTTCGTTACAATATATAGAATGTAAGATGGCCTGAAAAAAGTTGGGGCACAATAATAAAAATACTACAACTCTTAATAGCCTCTTCGTGAATAGTACTTGGTTACCTGCGGTTTTCGAGCTCTGTCCTCCTCTTTAGTAGTTCTGATGCCACATTCCCTGGTTTGGCAATTTTATTATATTGTTGGCACTAGAAGGGGCAGAATCTTCTCAGAGCCCTGGGGGTGGAGTTAGGCATTGCCCTTAGGCAAACTTTGAATACTGCAATGAAAGGTGAAGATACTGTTAGCATCAGTGCCCCCTCTTGTCCCGGTGTGGAACTGCTTACCTCACCAGAGCCAGGAAGATGGTACCCAGGTGCACAATGTGACAATGCGGGTTCTGGCTCCACACTCCCATTGCTATTCGGGAGACCTTCAACCCAAACACCGTCGGTAATGTTACCGATGAGCTAGTCAGTGAAGGCAATAATTGAGCATCTGAGCAAGGGGACGGTTAAAAGTGAAACAGTGCTTTTATTTAAAACATTCAACAAAACAGGTGTTCAAATAAATAGTGCAGTGATTCCAAGTTCTTCAATAAATAATCCATTAAAAGAAAAACGTGGAAGTTAAAACACTAGAAAAAACAATCCTTAAAAACCAGAGGTTAAAATGATCTTTCAGGAAGCAGTCTTTAAAAATCCACAACAAGTTCGGTGCCTTCAATTACAACTAGCGTCTCTCCTGCTTCACCCATCAGGGCCCCGCAACAAGGGAGACGCTCACTCTGCAGCTGACCTATTACCTACTCCTGCTACTGCTACTGCTGTCAGTTGCCTCACCGATCCTTGGCTCCTCCAGACAGCGACTTGGGAATCCCTTAACGGCCAAGGCTCTCACGTTAGGGACACCGCGTCCCAAGTCCCGACTCCCGCTAACTCCCGCGGAGAGTCCTGCGCTTTCCCGATCACTCCCGCCCTGCGAAAATAAACTTCTGCGGGTGTGACCATAACCACTTCTCCCAGGTGTTGGCCAAACACCCAGGCTGCCTTCAGCTACCTGCGAGCGTTTGCTCGCCTCCTTCCTGTTGCACCAATTTGCTCGCGCTCTCTCTTCTCTCCTTCCTGCTTCCAACCTCCGTTTCCTTTCTTTCTTTCTTTCTTTCTTTCTTTCTTTCTTTCTTTCTTTCTTTCTTTCTTTCTTTTCCTCCTTCGTTCTTTTTCTAATCTCCCAAAACCGACTCACGCTTCTTTTAAATGAAGAGGGGCCATCACAGCTGTAGCATTAGCCACGGGAGCAATCTCTGATGTGGGCAGTTCCTCACCTGTGCACTCGGTGAGAAACGCCCACAACCCCGAGCGTCCCGCGGCTCGCCACAACAACTCTCCCCTCACGAAGCCGCTTCGGGTGCGGTGATTATTTATTTAAAAATGAATGGCCTTTGCTCAGTGAGCTGTGGACCCGCTATACCACACACATGCATGACAATAGTTATAAACTAAATCCCATATATTGAATTAAAAGCAACTTTTGGTAATCCCAATGCAATTCCAATTCTGCTTCCTGTGTTTTTTTAATTTTAATTAAAATTAAAATTAATTCCAGTTCCAATTTCATTTCCTTACCTGAATTGGCATTAATGAATTGGCCCCAACTCTGGTTCTATGTGATGCTGCCCAGAAGAACAAGGTTGCATATACAATATATTGTGATTTGTCTACTTAACACATGATAATATTCTCCTTAGCTAATTTGTTGTGTATTCTATCATTCCAGGGTAAGGGTTCAGTGCTCATTAACACTGGAGCATTAACAGGGCTCCATGATTACCACATACATTTATCATCAGTCAATCCTGAAAGCATACTGATGCCAGTCCATTCAGGGCACATCCACACTCACTCATACTGATTTTACTGAGGATTATCCAGTAGCCTTTTGGATGTAAATGGAATAAAAGTTAAAACAACTAGAATTTTGAAACTGGATAAAAAAGTCAGCATGCAGTTTCTGATCTGAATCCATTTGTTGCTACTCATAAAGTCCATTTTGTTTGTCAATCCACTAATTCAAAACACAATTCACAATTAGGTGTCCTAAGCAAGAAAGCACTACCTTAGCACAGAGGATCAAAACATGTGTTTATTTTCATCAGGTGACTATTTGGGTACTTCTTAGAAGAGATCCTTTTCATTTGAGCCCAGTGGCGCTGACAGCAAGAAAAAATGAAAAAAATGAAATCAGCCCTGAGGCGATCATGTTACAAAAGACAAACTTAAACTGTATGATGACAGCCGCACAAAGGCGGAAGGTTCTTTTTTACTTCAGTCCAATTTGTATTTAAGGAATTAGACGATGTGAACAAGATAATCCTTTATGTTACCAACTTTGCCACAGAATATGTTTTCCCACATAAAAGAATCTAAAGTGTAGTAAGTCTGCAGTGATCAGGAGTGTACAGGTGGTACTCATTTCATAACAGGAAAAAAAAACAGCTGTTTTTAGAGAAAAGCTATTATTTTTTTAATTAGTATCCAATACAGAGCTCAGTGTGAAGACCAGTCTGGTTTGATTTGGGTGAAATGTTGAATTAAGCCTGAACTACTGAGGACATGCAATCTGCCAACACAGTTCATATTTTAATGTGGTTCACAGAAAAACAAATGGTCGAGCAGTGAGAAGATTGTACACAATATATTTGTTTTGTTTCAAAATGACTTCTGTTGGTGTTGCTTATCCTGTCTGTCTAAACATGATTTTTCACAAAAAAAGCAGATGGGTGCAAAGCATGCAAAAAAGGTTAGTAGTCCTGTGCAATTAGTCAAAATTCCTAGTTTGTTTCACTGCAAGAAAAACTGCAAACCAACCATTATGAGTCAAATCTTCCTTTTTTCAATTAAGACACTTCTATCTGAAATACCTCCGGCAGTTTCTTAATAGCTAATGGTAATAATTTCATATTATATAGTGCCATTCAAAGATTTCTATAGTCATAGAGATTAATTTTAGCAACACAAAAAATGGTAAAACAAAATTTCACATATGTTAGGAGTTCGCATTTGCTGGAAAATAAATGCAAATTCTTTTGGCCAGTATAAGAGGATTCCATGCCCTGTCAGGAAGAAGTAGATAAGTCTCCAAATTAAAGTACCGTATATACTCGCATTTAAGTTCTCCCACTGATAATTCGGGACATCCTGGTATTTTATAATGTTGGTTGTATAAGTTGAATGCAGAAAACTCATGCCATTGGTACAAGGGATTATGATATGCTAACACCCACCTGAGAGAGTAACCACAGAGCACACTGCCTTTTTTTTCTATGTATTGTGCCTACGTGATCACACAATAATACCCAAACTATTTCAAAATGACGTTTGCACTGTTTTGCGTTTCTTGTATCTCATACCCTCATACACCTTTATCTAAGATGGAGTGTTCAATCAGAAGAAAATATGAAGCTGGTTTTAAAGTCGTTGAAGTGGTGAAAGAAATTGGTACCTGCGCTGCTGCAACAGAATTTGATGTTCCTGAGAAACTGGTGCGAGATTGGAGGAAGCAAGAACATGTAAAAAAAAAATAATAATAATTATCGTATTTTTGAATGGGTGTATAAGTTTTGGTCGGATTTTATGATCGATTTTTCGGGTTTCAAGACCCGACTTATACACAAGTATATACAGTAAACCATGGCCATTGCTGCTGGCCACATACATGAGTAAATACCACTCTTAGAGAATGAGGTCATATGAAAAATGGTTCAGATCCATCATGTAATGTTGTATGTCAGCTGAATTTAAGCTAAGTAGGTAGACAGTACAATTACTGTATAAAATGGTCATCACGTCTCTTTACACAGCCGTTCCCCACACAAACAATGAGACTGGAAGAACTGGTTCTTAGCCTCAATGCTTTGTCTTTTGAGATCAGCTTTTTTTACCAGGTCAGAGGAGTTGTATTGGGTACTAGAATGAGACTTATGTATTTTAACATCTTCATCATTTGAGTGGAAAAGCATTTTTTTACTTCCTACATAGACTTTGTACCAGACCTGCAAAAATATATATTAACAATTGTTTAGGTGCTGCCTCTTGATCCAGAAGCCACCTACAGGAATTCATCAATAATTTTACAAATTTCCATCATTCTCTTAGTCAACAATTCTACCACAACTTTACCATTTTTACACATTAGTTTTTCTTTAGCTTCCCAGGACTTAAAAGTCTGCCTATTAAAAGCTAACTGACTTACACAGTTACCTTCTCTACAGCTCATTCCATCCCAGGCATAATGAAAACTCTCTTTCTCTTTCACTGTTCCTTAGACTCCACCAAATATTCAGTGATGATGGTGACTTCTGTAATGAAGCACTCAGAATAAGGAGTTCAATGATAGAGGATACTGTCCTCACGTTGTGGACAAAGCCCTCGATCAAGCCAGGAGTAGACTTTGTAACCTCTACTCTAAGAGGAACTCCAATAATGAAGCTCACATCCTGCTGGTCTTCCCTTTCCACACTAAAAGTCTGTCTCTCCCACAGGTCATCAAACAAAATTTCCCAAATTTTGTAGACTTATCCTTCCACTGGAACCTTTTTTCTAACCCTCCTTTGACCATCTGACCTATGCATACTCCTCGTCTGCAGCTAACTTCATATAGAAGGGTCACATTCTGCACCTGGCACTTTGAAGTGTAACAGAGACCACTGTGTCACTTGCAAGCATGTCACCAACAATACCCTTGTATCTGGTCCCTCAGGTGAATTCAATATTAAACAATGTGCCTCTTCCCAGTCTAAAAATCTTATTTACTGCATTAGTTATAGAAAATGTCCAGCCCTTTACATCCCTTGATCACAGCCAAACTGATCTGTCTATGTCCTTTCTGAGGGTTTCAAAGACATTCTTCAACAAAAAACAGAAAAAAGCTAAGCTCATTCTAAGCTTTAGATCACATATTTCTCCAGATCTTAGTGACCAACTATTTTTTTAATCACTCCCTTCACTTCCTCTATTGGCATCTTTTATACAATTAAAAGGTTTTAAATAATCTTTACCTTTTTTTTATTAATGTATATTCCATCTTTCTATAGAGGGGCAGCAAAACAAGTGACCTACTCTACTTCCTTACAGACCACTATTACAACAACATGGCAAGGACCACCAAATAGGGCTAGTGAGAAATTCAGTCCAGTTCGGTTTATTTTTGTATAGCATTCTTCACTCAGTACAGGCTTAGGGTGCTGTAAAAAATTCACAGGTAAAGTGCAATTAACACTTACAAATTACTAATTACACAACACAAAGACATATACTTGTTTAAACATAGGAAGATAAAGTAGTTCAAAAGAGATTAACATTAATGAAACCCAACAATGTCTGTCCATTAACATTATTATTGAACTATGGCCAGTTGACAACAGAGGAGAGGAAAACAAAAACTCCAGTATAGTAACATCATCTGCCCCTGATCAAGACAGACAGAGATGCAATATGCACAGCTAATCAGCAGCTCTAGTCATGGTATGCCAGCCTGAAGTAGTGAGTCTTCAGCCCTGATTTAACAGCTGAAACCAAAGGGGCATCTCTTATGCATGCAGGCAGATTCCACAGCTTTGGAGCCCTGTTGCTAAAAACTCAACATTGAACTGTTATCATTGAAATCTTAAGTAGGCAGGCATCTTGAAATTGTATTTTGTGCTCTGGTTTGTAAGTAATAAAAAGTTCAGATAGGTGATCAGGGCTTTGGCCATTAAAGGCTTTAGATGTAAGAAAAAGGATTTTAAAATCTGCACTAAATTTAACTGGAAGCCAGCATAATGATTTAAGAACTGGAGTTATGAGGTCATACTTTCTAGTTCATGTAATGATTAACTGAAAGCTGCATAAAGAACAGCCTGTGAATAACACATCAGTCCTACTAGAAACCAATGCATGAATTAATCTCTCAGTATCCTCCATATTAGAAACCATCCTTGTTTTCCAATACTGGTTCACTGGAAACATAAATGAAGTAAAAATATATTATAAATAAGAATAAATACCATCACTATACCCAAATTATTCAACATAAAAACATACATGTACATAAATCAGGCAACAGTAAGCTGTTTTAAACTGAAAAAGCAATGATGGATATGTTGCAGCAGACATGGAAGGAGTGGATGAAAGAGCTTTCAATCAGCAATAAATGTGAAAATGTTCACCCTACCAGTAAGCTCTTCAGGCCTTACCAGGCCCACCTACAGAATCTGTGTTGCACAATATGCAACTGCAGCTTTGGGTTCTCCTGGTGGATCCCTCACAGCTCCTCAATCTGCTCTCCACTTTATTTTTCTCACTTTCTCCTCTTCTGTTTTTTTAAAGGTCACTTCTGGTGAAACAGACCCCTTCTTGGCATTGCACTGCCTAGTGTTAATTGGATCATTTCAGTTCTAAGGTCCTGTTAATGGAGTTCTTTGAACTCCTAAATAGCATAGCAAAGTGGCTTGCTCACATGCAGAGAGAACTTTCAAGATCCAGTGAAGTAAAGAAAGATATAGACAACTGTAATATGGTTGCATGTTATGTAGTTTAGGTGATATCAAAGAGCAATATCCCTTCAACAACTCCAGGAAAGGCCATCAAGCAGCCAATTTATGTGAAGAATTTGGCCTGTGACGAAAGCCTAGGTCTGTCAACTTGTCTCCATTGTGTTTCATTCAGTCCTGGCCTTTGCAACTTACAGATATTTGCTGCCATTTGATATTTGTGTTTTTGGAACCATGCCCTAAAAACAGAGCTTTTACTTTCAGTTAACTCTAAAGTTCAATAAAGAATGCAAACATTGAGTGCCGGTGCCATGCAATTCCTTGACAAACAGAACAACCATGTCCTTAAGGCGCCATCAGAGCATGTAATATATTGCTTTATATCCGTATTCCATATTTAGGACAGCAGGATAGCTCAGTATTTAGCCCTGCTGCCTCACCACTCCAGGGACCTGGTTGTGATTTCAAGGCTGGTCATCGTCAATATGGAGAGGCATGTTCGCCCCATTTCTTCAAAGGTTTATAAGTTGACTTGCGTCTTTTATTTTGCTGTTATGAGTGAGTTTGAGGGTGCTGTATAATGGATCAGCCTTTAGTCCAGAGGTAATTCCTGATGCCTTCCTTCCTTCCTAACGCTGTGAGGATATGCTCCGGCCTCCTGCCACTAAGCCCCTGCAAAAGTGAGATCAAAAACCAGATGTATTAATAGATAACATTTTTAATGCAAAGCTGGAAGTTATCCCAGCAGCACTGAGCAGCATTAAATGACAAACCAGACAATCTATGAGCATTCAGTCTTTCTGAGTAAGCCTGGTCAGTCACTAATCAACTGTACTGAGGTGGCAAAAATTCTAAGAAATATGGAAAAGAGGTGGCAGCCAAACCAGGAATCAAAGAAGGATGACAGCACTATGAAGTAGGCATTGTGTCTCAACAAATAATATTTATTTATTTATATTACAATTTTCTGCAGTAAGCACAATCCCAGGGCAGTTTACACCACATCAAGCAACCTGTTTAATGTCACAAGGCGAATCAGTTATAGGAAATAAACAAAGACCTTTGTGATTTACGGACCAAAGCATATACAGTGGTGTGAAAAACTATTTGCCCCCTTCCTGATTTCTTATTCTTTTGCATGTTTGTCACACAAAATGTTTCTGATCATCAAACACATGTAACCATTAGTCAAATATAACACAAGTAAACACAAAATGCAGTTTTTAAATGATGGTTTTTATTATTTAGGGAGAAGAAAATCCAAACCTACATGGCCCTGTGTGAAAAAGTAATTGCCCCCTTGTTAAAAAATAACCTAACTGTGGTGTATCACACCTGAGTTCAATTTCCGTAGCCACCCCTAGGCCTGATTACTGCCACACCTGTTTCAATCAAGAAATCACTTAAATAGGAGCTGCCTGACACAGAGAAGTAGACCAAAAGCACCTCAAAAGCTAGACATCATGCCAAGATCCAAAGAAATTCAGGAACAAATGAACAGAAGTAATTGAGATCTATCAGTCTGGTAAAGGTTATAAAGCCATTTCTAAAGCTTTGGGACTCCAGCAAACCACAGTGAGAGCCATTATCCACAAATGGCAAAAACATGGAACAGTGGTGAACCTTCCCAGGAGTGGCCGGCCGACCAAAATTACCCCAAGAGCGCAGAGACGACTCATCCGAGAGGTCACAAAAGACCCCAGGACAACGTCTAAAGAACTGCAGGCCTCACTTGCCTCAATTAAGGTCAGTGTTCACGACTCCACCATAAGAAAGAGACTGGGCAAAAACGGCCTGCATGGCAGATTTCCAAGATGCAAACCACTGTTAAACAAAAAGAACATTAGGGCTCGTCTCTTTGCTAAGAAACATCTCAATGATTGCCAAGACTTTTGGGAAAATACCTTGTGGACTGATGAGACAAAAGTTGAACTTTTTGGAAGGCAAATGTCCCGTTACATCTGGCGTAAAAGGAACACAGCATTTCAGAAAAAGAACATCATACCAACAGTAAAATATGGTGGTGGTAGTGTGATGGTCTGGAAGCTGAAGCGATCTTGGGTGCTGCAACAGGACAATGACCCAAAACACACCAGCAAATCCACCTCTGAATGGCTGAAGAAAAACAAAATGAAGACTTTGGAGTGGCCTAGTCAAAGTCCTGACCTGAATCCAATTGAGATGTTATGGCATGACCTTAAAAAGGCGGTTCATGCTAGAAAACCCTCAAATAAAGCTGAAGTACAGCAATTCTGCAAAGATGAGTGGGCCAAAATTCCTATAGAGCGCTGTAAAAGACTCATTGCAAGTTATCGCAAACGCTTGATTGCAGTTATTGCTGCTAAGGGTGGCCCAACCAGTTATTAGGTTCAGGGGGCAATTACTTTTTCACACAGGGCCATGTAGGTTTGGATTTTTTTTCTCCCTAAATAATAAAAACCATCATTTAAAAACTGCATTTTGTGTTTACTTGTGTTATGTTTGACTAATGGTTAAATGTGTTTGATGATCAGAAACATTTTGTGTGACAAACATGCAAAAGAATAAGAAATCAGGAAGGGGGCAAATAGTTTTTCACACCACTGTATCTAAAGAAATTCTTTTGTCATGTGTAACTTCAAAGATTTTAGTGTTGAAAGGTAATTTTTAAGCACAAGGCAACAACCACAATGTTTCCCTTTTTGGGGGGGGGGGGAATTAAAACAGGAAGCATTTCATCTAAAATCTTGCAAATGAAAAGAGGCACTTTACTGCTTATTTCTGACACATTTAAATGGGTTGTGGCAGGATGTGAATGCTTCCACAAATTAACAATAAAAGATAGTCTTGTCGAAACTCAAAAATGGGTATAAGCTGTAATTTGAAGGTTAAAATAGATTTAATCAAGCTCTTAAAGCCCACCAGTGGATGCCACTATGGAGTTGATTGCAGGTATTTGAGCCCACGCTCTTAGGAACTCGGCGATAATCATCTGCTAACAGGTTTACATCTTTTACTGATAATCAAGGTTCTGATAAACTCTGAAGTGAGCGAAGGAGGTCACAGCTGTCTGTGCTCAAAGTCACCTAAGCATCATTGCTGCAAGGTGCAGGCACACCTGACATTTCAGATCTGATGCTTGCAGTTTATGTCACAGCAATCCAGTCACTTACAATGCCCAATTCTACACCTGCATTTAAGGGTCTCTCATATACGTGATGGGCAGAGTCAAGGATTAATAGGCTTGTTCAAGATAATAAATGGAAACTGAAGATTTAGAATAGTAGTGGTGTGGAGTCCCCACAGGGAAAAATTAAAGAAATGTAAGTACAGTAGGTGTTGCCATTTTGTTTAAATTTCATTTTATTACCAATGAATCCATTTTGGTTTTATATAGTGTTTGAGTGTGGGTTTCCCTCAAAGGTTTCAGTTATTCCTTCCACATCTAAAATGTAATGCCAATTTAGGTTGATTTGTGATTTCACATTGGATCCTGTGAGTGTGTGCATGAGTTGGACCTCGGACAGGCTGACAACATATCCAGTATTTGGCATCCCAGGACCCTGAACTGGAGTAAGTGGGTTTTAGGATTATACAGTTGATTCAGAAGTATTCAGACCCTTCACTTTCTGTGCATTTTATTGTGTTGTAGATTTCATTTTAAATGGATAAATGTGCCATTTTTTCCTATCAATCTACACTCAGTGACCCAGAAAAATGGTATAAGCTGTATGTGTGAAAAGCTTATAGACACTTATAGTAACTAAGAAGACATTAAGTTGTACTTGCTGTCAAAGAGGTGTTTGCAATGCACTGAATTAAGGGTCTGAATACCTACATGAATAAAAGTTTTCAGTTTTTGAAGTTTAATACATTTGGAAACCTTTATGAAAAGATGTTTTCCCTTTGTTATCATGGGTTATTAAGTGTAAATTGAAGGGCAAAAACGGCAAATTTGTCCATTTAAAATTCTATCCATCCATCCATCCATCAATTCATCCATCCATCCATCCATTTCTGCTTATCCGAGATCGGGTCGTGGGGGCAGCAGCTTGAGCAGAGATTCCCAGGCTTCCCTTTCCCCTGCCACTTCTTCTAGCTCTTCCGGTGGAATCCCAAGGCGTTCCCAGGCCAGCCAAGGGAAATAATCCCTCCAGCATGTCCTGGGTCTTCCCCGGGGCATCCTCCCAGTTAGACGTGCCAGGAACACCTCACCAGGGAGGTGTCCAGGAGGCATCCTGATCAGATGCCCGAGCCACCTCATCTGACTCCTCTCGATGCGGAGGAGCAGCGGCTCTACTCTGAGCCCCTCCCGGATGACCGAGCTTCTTACCCTATCTTTAAGGGAAATCCCAGACACCCTCCGGAGGAAACTCATTTCAGCCGCTGGTATTCACAATCTCGTCCTTTCGGTCACTACCCATACAGAGGCACGGAACATGACCCATTCGGACTCAATGTCCCCCACCTCCCTCGGGACGTGGTCGAAGTTCTGCCAGAGGTGGGAGTTGAAGCTACTTCTGACAGGCGACTCTGCCAGATGTTCCCAGCAGACCCTCACAACATGTTTGGGCCTACCAGGCCTGACCGGCATTCCTCCCCCTCCAGGTGGTGATCAGTTGACAGCTCCGCCCCTCTCTTCACCTGAGTGTCCAAGACATGTGGCCACAGGTCTGATGACACGACCACAATTTCGATCATCAAACTGAGGCCTAGGGTATCCTGGTGCCAAGTGCACATATGAACACCCAATGCTTGAACATGGTGTTCGTTATGGACAATCTGTGACGAGCACAGAAGTCCAATAACAAAACACCGCTCAGGCTCAGATCGGGGGGGCATTCCTCCCAATCACGCCCTTCCAGGTCTCACTGTCATTGCCCAAGTGAGCATTGAAGTCTCCCAGCAGAACGAGAGAGTCCCCAGAAGGTATGCCCTCTAGCACCCCCTCCAAGGACTCCAAAAAGGGTGGGTACTTCAAACTGCTGCTTGGTGCATACGCGCAAACAATAGTTAGGACCCGTCCTCCCACCTGAAGGTGGCTACCCTCTCATCCACCGGGGTAAACCCCAATGAACAGGCTCCAAGTCGGGGGGCAATAAGTATGCCCACACCCGCTCGGCGCTTCTCACTGGGGGCAACTCCAGAGTGGTAGAGGGTCCAGCCCCTCTCAAGGAGATTGGTTCCAGAGTCCAAGCTGTGCGTCGAGGTGAGCCCGACTATATCTAGCCGGAACCTCCCGACCTCATGCACTAGCTCAGGCTCCTTCCCCTTCAGAGAGGTGATATTCCACATCCCAAGAGCCAGCTTCTGTAGCCGAGGTTCAGACCGCCAAGGTCCCCGCCTTCGGCCACCACCCAACTCACACTGCACCCGACCTCCTTGGCCCCTCCCATAGGTGGCGAGCCCATGGGAAGGGGGACCCACGTTGCCTTTCGGGCTGTGCCCGGCCAAGCCCCATTGGAGCAGGCCCGGCCACCAGGCACTCGCCATCGAGCCCCACCTCCAGGCCTGGCTTCAGAGGGGGGCCCCGGTGACCCGCATCCGGAGAAGGGAAAACGCCGTCCAAAGTTTTCATTCATCATAGAAGGCTTGCTGAACCGCTCTTTTTCTCATCCCTCACCTAAGACCAGTTTGCCTTGGGTGGCCCTACCAGGGGCATAAACCCCCGGACAACAGAGCTCCTAGGATCATTGGGACACGCAAACCCCTCCACCATGATGAGGTGGCGGTTCGAGGAGGGGCCATTTAAAATTAAATCTGCTATACAAAAAGTGTGCGGAAAGTGAAGTGTCTGAATACTTTCTGAATCCATTGTATGTACATAATGAACACTATTTCAAAAGATTGATGTCACTATGGTGCAGTCAAACATACGTACATTCATCCAGTGTATCTACCATTTTTTGTATTGTTTACGGGAAGTCTGTCCTTTGTAATAACAGGCAAGAACTCCATTATATAGCAGACTGGTACTCAGCAGGTTAGTTCTGTGTTATGAAAAAAACTAACAGTAGGAAACTGAAGTGCAAACTCCACCATAGGCATTCCAGGAAGGAATTAAACTAAACATCAATTTCTGTCTTCTACTTCTACCTGCTGACATTCAACCAGCCTTAATCTTCTATAATACCTTGAGCACAAATATAAACCTATTAACATCATTAAAGTTCAATCACGCGATACATTTTACCGGCAGTGATAGTTGTAACCAGAAATTAAAAATAACTATTCGATAATTGTGATTTGTGAACTTAACTATGATAGCTCTAGAAGCAGATAGAGAAGAAGTTTCTTAAAAAACGAAAGTAGAAAAAATCTTTCCAGCAGTGTAACAAATATGGCAAGGGCTGTAAATGGAGGTTAGTGATTGCGACAGACACACTGTTCACATATAATGAAAGAAGGTGCTATATTGGGTTTTACAGAGTGTAATCCATATGCAAATAGCTCAGTTGGTAGTTATCTATATCTGGTATTGATCACAAATAGCTCTACTGAATATGTGAAGTGTGTGGGTATTTAAGGCTTTTCAAGGAGCCTCAAAGCAGAAGCCCACAGCACAGATGTGATGTTGACTCTGTGCCAAGAACAATGCCTCCTGCGCTCTACCAAATGGAACTTCAGTCGTCAATGACCCCCACAGAAGAGCCGAACAAAGGCTGCACTGTTTCAATGGCATCTCTCAGGTTGTTTTTGTATGTATAAAAATTATAGTGCAATGCATATTAGAAGTGTAAGCTGCATTTTAAAGCAAGTTATGCATATCCTTTCTTTGGTACCATATTTCCCTTGTCTTGATATTTCTGCCATGTTTATTAAGAAGTATGAGGTTCAAACTAGGAGCTGCATTTCTAAAAAGAAGACATCTTCAGTGAGCTTGTTCCCCCTTCTAGACGCATAGGTGTTACATTAACAGTTTATGAATCTCCTTCTTCATCTTTTCCCACTTCTATTTGGGGTCGATGTGCTTGATCAACCTTTTCCAAACGACTTGGTGCTTCACTTCCTTGCCAGTCAAGCCGTTTTCCTTCTGATCTTCTTTTGCTTTATCCATTAACCTCTGATTTGGCCTTTCTCTTCCCCCGTACTTTCATTCCCATAACTCTTTTGCCCAATGCTTTGAATAAATTAAGATATACACTGACATACTGTATATCTCTATTGATATCTAATGGGCTACTGCCTCGCATTAAAAAGATCATGGGTTCGTGTCCCAGGTCCTCCCTGTGTGGTAGCACTTTGAGTAGTGAGAAAAGTGCTATATAAATGTATCCATCCATCCATCCTCTTCTGCTTATCCGGGGTCGGGTCGTGGGGGTAGCAGCTTAAGCAGAGAGGCCCAGACTTCCCTCTCCCTGGCCACTTCTTCCAGCTCTTCCGGGAGAATCCCAAGACATTCCCAGGCCAGCCGGGAGACATAGTCCTTCCAGCGTGTCCTGGGTCTTCCCCTGGGCCTCCTCCCGGTTGGACGTGCCCGGAACACCTCACCAGGGAGGCGTCCAGGTGATATTATTATAATTATTATATAAATGTAATTAATTATTATTATTATTAAATATTATAAACATGTTGTTACATGAAGAAGAATGAGGATGAGCAAAAAAGTAACTGGCTACATTTAAAGATGTCACCTTTAAGGTTACATCCCAATATGCATTTAAAATTTCTGAATCCTTCTACCAATATAATTACTTGACATATAGCTTTTGAATGAATTATAGCAGGGCTCTGCAAAGCTGGTCCTAGAGACTGTAGTGGCTACAGGTTTTTGGTCCAACCCAATTTCTTAACTCAATGTCAATTATTTAATTTGTAGCACTTATTTCTGGATTAACATTTTTATTCTTCCTGTTAGTTGTTTTGCTTGTTAAGGTTGCCACAACTTAATTGCTGGTTTTAGTCTTAAACAGCTGTATTCACAGTTTTTAATTGCTCTTTATTAGCCATAAAATACAAAAGACAAAGGGACCAGAAGGTCTCCATCTGCCTTGATTCCACCTACATGTGTATTTGTTGTGAGCCGTCTGGTTTAATTAAATATTTGGAAGGAAACTGAATAGGAAAAAGTGAAGGACTGAGAATTACTCGGCCATTTCAGAATACACATCATTTGGATGATATCATTGGAAAAGAGAACATCTACGATATTAGAATGGCAGATGAAAACATTAACAAGCAATAAAATCAAATGAAACTTGTTATTGGCAAGGACTGGTTTCAAATTAAGCAGTTGGTTTGGAGTAGAAACCTGCAGACACTATGGCCAACCAGGACCAACTTTGCAAACCTACAGGATAAAAACAAAGGTTCACCAAGTGATACTCAAATCATCATCATCAGTGATAACTGGAGGTTTACACTACCAGTATGGAACACTAGGCTTCATGGTGCAGAATCATTTGAACATACAATAGCATACCATTCATACTAACGTAGTCTAGTTCAGGGTTACAGGGGTATGGAGCATCAGGCGAAAGGCAGTAGTCAACAGTGGACAGGGGGGCTAGTCCATTGCACGGCCCACTCATGCACACCCCCACTCTCATACTTACTTTACCACATGGGAATGTGTCCACTCAAACTCCTGACTGGATTTACACCCTTACTGATAAACAATGGCAGTGTCTGTGATAGACAAAGGACCTCAGAGTAAATCTTGCACGCAAAGATGGGTATAAGCTGTTGAATGTTTCCTCAAAACTGAATGAAATTAATGAAAAAGAAATGAATAACATACTCTATTCCAAATTGTGAATCTGTGTAGGACAGGGCATCCAAAATAGAATATTCTAGAATGACACTAGAGGAACTTTAAAATACTTACCACATAACAGCACAGAGTATTTCATGTTTAAGATTAGAAATGAATAACACATTTTATTTTAAAGAGAAGGTGAAAAACAGTGTTAACAATAACTTCCCTTAGATATCACCTACAGCATGGCAGAAGGCAGCAGATCTAAGATCTAGGAATATTTTATAGTCTAAAATGACTAAAATTGACTTTTTTTAAAAAAAGAATTACAATTGACCGAACTGTAGTATGGCAAATCACTAGGATAACACCATCCCTGAATTGTGTGATGTTGGTACCATCTTCTTGTGTGTGTCTTTCCCAAAGCACTACACCTCCAAACTTTGGCTTTGAAGAGTGACGTACAAGCTTTACTTCAAGAAGGAAATGAAAGTTGTTTTGAATCTTTAGTTTTTTACCTTTCTTATCTACAGTAGGTTCTGTAGTCATTTTACATGCCGCTCAGAAGTGCATATAAAGGACACTGCGTCATGCTGGTAGCTGCTTAGTTTTTCAGATTTTCATTATCCACTCTTTTAGGTGAACAGTGTGCCTGAACAGGCTCCTGAATAGTCAGTGGCACTAAAAGGCAAAGTTAAGTACAGTACAGTCTACGTAGTGAGTGGAATTACCTGATATTCTGAGTTGTTGTAGCATCAAGGCCCCTAACCCTAGAGGCCCCCCCCCCCCCCGAAGCAACTTTAGCCAACATTGCTTAAAAATTTGGGGTGTCTACTGTATGAGAAGGGATTTTTATTTCATGTAGTGGTTAAATTTCAAAAAGAAAAACATTGCAGTGATTTGTCATGGAACAACACCTTTGAAGAAGATGATAGTGTTTACCCCGACCTCATTGCTGGGACCCCATAACAGTTCAAACTTCAGGGCCCCAAAAATGTAGATACACCACGGGAGAGACCTGGAGATGCACATGGATATAACAGACATCAGGGTATCAAAGAGGAGCTAAAAAATCTGAAGGAGTCATGAGTAATTGCAAAACATGTTCGGCATTGTATATTTATTTATTGATTCATTGAATTTATTTATTGTTTTCGGTTTGTTCGCTTGTGAGAAACAAACGAAGGAACCGATTCCAGTTTTATTTGTTGGGCCGCAACAATTAAGCCATGATACAAGCCTGCAATGTTAAGTGGCATTTCTTGTAAAAGGACACTCAGACACTGACAGTTTATGCATGTCTGCTGGTGGAACTTGTATTTTTATTTACATGTGTAAATATGTTTGTAAAGGCAAATTTTACTAAATTTTATGTAGTACTAGCAAAATACCCACACTTCACAGCGGAGAAGTAGTGTGTTAAAGAAGGTTTGAAAAAGAAAAGGAAACATTTTAAAAATAACGTAACATGATTGTCAATGTAATTGTTTTGTGACTGTTATGAGTGTTGCTGTCATCAAGGATTTGATTATCATTATTTCTTTCAATCACTACCCAAATTGCTACTCATGAATCTAAGATGTTTAACAGGGATTCCCGGTATTAACTTGTGGATTTTCCTGCGAATATTTAGCGGCAGCGTCTCTATGAACTTGTGGATTTACCTGAGAGTATTTAACGGCAGCATGTCTATTAACTTGTGGATTTTTCTGCAAGTATTTAGTGACAGCATTTCTATGAACTTGTGGATTTGCCTGCGAGTATTTAGCGACAGCGTGTCTATTAACTTGTGGATTTTTCTGCAAGTATTTGGCGGCAGCGTCACAAAGTTATTTCCGTCTAGCTTCATCAGAAAATGTACCACAACGTCTGACACGCCTCCTTTTTACTGTTTTCTCACGGCTTTGATTGCTGCTGACGGACGGCCTTATATGGGCAGGCAGTCAATTACATGGGAGGCGTGGGGATGGGGGACGCAACTCCGCCTCACACGGTGACCAAGCTGCAGGCTATGGACGTATATATATGTACGTAAGCAGTATTCAGTTATGACCGTTATGCGTAGAATTTCGAAATGAAACCTGCTTAACTTTTGTAAGTAACCTGTAAGGAATGAGCCTGCCAAATTTCAGCCTTCTACCTACACGGGAAGTTGGAGAATTAGTGATGAGTGAGTGAGTCAGACAGTCAGTCAGTGAGGGCTTTGCCTTTTATTAGTATAGATATATAAACAGACATTATATATATATATATATATATATATAATATATATATATATATATATATATATATATCTATATATATATATATATATATATATATATTGTCAGGGATGCCAGGGGTGATGACCCGGCCAGGACGCCTTGAAGGACTGGAAGAGGGTCTACGCTGTAGGGGCCCGTGGTCACCGCCAGGGGGCGCCCCAATGCCTTGGGAACCCTGGACCTCAGCACTTCTGCCACACCAGGAAGTGCTGGGGGGAAGAGAAGCAGGGACACCAGGAGAGCTTCCGGGAGAACAGCCGGCACTTCAGCCACACTCGGGCGTGTCAGCGGGAGATTGCCAGGGAGCACCTGGAGCATGTCCAGGATAAAAGGGGCTGCCTCCCTTTATTCGAGGCTGGAGTTGGGTGGAAACGAAGGCAGGACGTTGGCAGGACGAAGCAGAGGAGAGTGCGGAGGTGGCCGAAGAAAGGTGTTGTGTGGCCAGGACTTTGGGGGGGTTTGTGCACTTGTAAATATTGTACATAGTTGTGAATAAACGTGTGGTGGTGACTTCCAACATGTCTGCCTATCTGTGTCCGGGCCATGTCCACAATATATATATATATATATAAAATATGTATTTATTCTTTATTGAAAAATGGGAACATTCCTCCTAAATGATTAAAGTAAATGAAAAATGTGTCACCATCCTAAAATGTGCAATGTGCTACTCCAATTTTAAATGATATTAAAAGGATAACTGACAATGCAATTAAGCAAATGTCATCATTTTACAGTCTAAATCATTTATTAGTTGCAAATGGCAGATTATAAAAATGCAGATTACAAATTCCCTTTAAGAAAAAGATAAGCTTGTGTGTCTGTTTATTTTTCTTTCTGGTTGCTATGTCTCTGTCATTCCAAAAGAATGAGGATTACAAATGTTTTTAGTAATTGATTCAATTTCTCATTCCGACAGATGGCACACCACAAACATTAGCACTGCTTTTACAAATCCTGTACCAAATGGCCTATAACAGAGACATCTGTATTGCATGGTGTACTGCAAACTTTAACGCTTAGGTCTTTGTTGATTTCTTAGATTTCAACCCATCTTAGACAGGTAACACAGCTAGTAATATGATACTAGAAAATACCATAGCTGCAACATGTAGGAGTATCAAAGAAGAATGTCGAAAGGGGATAAATATGATTGGCTGCCTGGGATTCACTTAGCCAACAACAATGACAATGATAAAGTTACCACTTTTTGGGTAAAATTTGCAGTAAGCAACTATATAGTGTGGTCAGGCGGTGGAAGGACAGACTGAAAACAGTCGGAATGTTGGGACACCAACCGAGTCATCCCTTTTAATCGTCACGAGACGAACAGACAAAATAAATAAAAAGCATTATTTAAAAGGCATGCAGCAGCTATGTTGTGAATACATCTTAAAATGTGTAAAAGGTTAAAGGAACCAGTTAAGTACAATAAAACTGAAACAATAAACAGACAAGTGTGAAGTGAATCAGAACACAGTAGCTCAACATACATATTGTTTCAAAAAATCCCAACGGGTGGACCCACAGCAGTCTTCAAGAAAGGCAACGTGGTAATTTAAATGATGCTGCCAATGCATTCTGTTTCCTTATGATGATAGAGGAGCTTAGAAATGTGCACTAAAGTTAGAGATAAAGTCATATAATTAGACAGTGAAAATGACACAATGTGCTTAAAATTATTCAATGAAATACAAAGGTAATGGCATACTCCAGTTTTGCTAGCAAACACTTAAAAATAAAACACCACTGCACAACGCCACTTTTGTTTAATGTTTATTATTTGTCATAGCCAGCGGGAAAAGGATTTGTGACTGCATCATGAGGTCACCTAGACGGCCGTTGTTGCTAAATGTAATCATGGATGGGCCAGTTCAGTACGAAGCTTTAGACTGATAGCTTCATTGACATGGAGACACAGTCATTGGCAGGCCAGGCTGGACGTCCACCCGGACCCCTTAACAGCATTTCATGTTCCACAGGAGAGCTCACAGTTCAACAGCACAAAATATTCAATTCATTTTTTGTGGAATATGGTTTACTTAAGCTTAGAGCTATAATATAAATTACACAAGGTACACACATCAAAATACAAATTAGTTTAAACACACAGTAACAATGAAGAATTTCAAAGTGATTAACATAAGCATATTATGGCAATTTAAGTCAATATTAGTTTTTGAGGTATGCCCAGTTGACAAAAGAGGAGCAGAAAGCAGCAGATGGGGCATGGTACTGCTATACTAAGTATGTGAGAAACATTAGATCTCAAATTATTAATTGTATCATTGAAGAGGCTCATAACATTTGGACTGTTCAGGTGTGCAGGCCACAAAATCCTATTGTTTCTCCTGCTATTGGTTTTAAGCCTACATTCACTGTGGACTTAATGGCCCCATGACTTTGGACGACCAAATTAACAGACTTAATAGGGTCATTCCAATCATTAAAATAAAACATGTAACATACTTTCTTATAGTCAATGATATTGTTTTGCACCAGTAGACTTTTTTTTGTTTGTTTTGAAAGGTGAAAAAATAAACTGCTCATACTAAAAAAAATATATTCTAGAGAATCTAATACCCAAGTCTTTGAACATAACAAGTGGTTTATGTCAATTGTCCTTACTCCTAGTACAGGTGTGAAACACTGGGGTTCTACAGGGTGTCATCTAGGAGACTTTAAATAGGTGTAGATGATGGGAATCCAGCGGAGGAAGCAGGTCTCTATAGGAAAGCCAGTAGCTCAACTGAAATGTCTGCTTTCTCTTTTTAAGATTGGCTTCTGTTACTCCCTTTGTTCTTGAAATCCTTACATGTATAACAAAGGCATTTATTTTTGCATTTAATGATGTGGTATTATGTCGTTTATTCTTCCCAGAGACCCCTTATGACTATGCATATTTATAAACCTTAATAAGTTAGTAATTAGCTGGAAAAAAAGATGAGATTTATTTCCCAGCATGGTTACTATTTAAAGAAGAATGCAAAAACACTTTCGGCCTTTTCAACCATGAATCATGTTTAAGGATAGCCTAGTTTGTGGGGAGATGGCAGAGATTTCTTCATCAGAATAGAGACAAAGAGAGGTAGTACTTTAGACAGTACTCACAGTGGGCTTTTGACTTTATTATATGCCAAGAAAGTTTCACATGTTAATGTGTTGGCAGTTTACATCCCCCCTCGGCAGACATGGAAACTGCAACAGACACAGTGTACTCTGTAATAAGCAAACTCACTAATGACCGTCCTAGCTCTTTCATCACAATTTCTGAGGACTTTAACCATGTTTCAATTTCCTCCAATCTCACCCATTTTTACAAGTTTAAGGATAGTACAAGGGAAAACAGGACCCTGGACTTGTTATATGCCAATGTTATAGAGGCATGTAACTCTGTTTTTTGCCACCTATAAGCTGATTGAACCATAATTTGGTGCACAGCACATACATGCATTTAAACGTATGGTCCAATAACTGCCAGACACTTTCAGGACTGTGCAGGAAAGGACAATAGAGGCTGAGGAGGCTCTGAAGGATGCCTTTGAAAACACTGAATGAGATATGCCTTTGCGTCACGCATTGAGGGCATTGAAGGACTCAACCACTGTACCACAGACTACATCAGGTTTTGTGTGGATAACACAGTCCCCACAAAGATGTGCACTGTTTCCCCAACAACAAGCCAAGGATCACAAATGAATTGAAAGCCCTACTGCAAATGAAGAAGAGAGCCTTCAGGTCTGGAATAAAGGAATGAAGGAAAGCAGGTGCAGTCAGAACTGAAGAAGCAACTACATGAGGGTGTAGCGGGGCTACATAGTAGTAATAGTGTTGTCAATGTTTGTGCTGAGTGCATTTTGTTTCCATCGTCCCGTTTGCTGTTTATGTGTGCGTCAGTGAATGTCGTCCCCGTAAATACAGGTGAGACGGATGATGGGAAGAGACTGCAGCCCCAAGATGAAAAACACCTGTTCACAATTAATCAAGTACAACCAGCTCATCACTATATAACCAATCAGGAAGGACCAGAGAGGAGAGAGAAAGAAGGAGAAAGACGGAGATCACAACTCACTTACAACGGACCACCAGCACCTGCTAATTTTCCACATCGCGCTTTGGGATCCTGTTTGTTTTTCATTCTGCCAGACTTACATCGATTCAATCATCGCCAGAGACCCCGGGGTTGAACTACATTGTCCACCACACACCGAGGATTCACGGTGAGGTTGCTCCATTTTTGTTTCCGGGAAATTCAAACACATCACCTATCTGTTGAACAGTCATCCGTATTCAGGACAGTTTTATACTTGGACTCAAATTCACGATCATTGACATTTCCGTATTCATTCATCTTTATTTGTGTTTTCTGTTTGCTACTGGGACAAGGGAGGGTTTTGTTATTGTATATATATGGTGTTGTCACATTGTCACTTTGGTGGTGGTTTATACATATTTTTTACATGTGAAATTTGTGTTTTTTTGTTATTTCATTTAATATAATTAATCACTTATTTTTACATATCTGCTTTTTTGTGCCTATGTTTAATCCGTCGATTGTGGGGAAATTGTATTTGTTAGAGGTAGGCTTGAATTATAAGATTCACCTCAGTAATTTATTCAGGCCACAGGTTTTGGAGGTGTAGCTGCCAGCTGGGTAAGGGGTTGGCCGTTACAAGGGTAAAGTCCACTACAAAGCACAAATTACAACAAAACATCATGAAGTAAGTGTGGAACAGGATGAGAACTATCACTAGCTACAAGCAGGCTGTAAACATGTAGAGGAAGGGGAATAGAACAGAGATAAACAGTTCAACAGGTTTCACTCATTCTTGTCGGTCCATTCTTCCCCCAACACTGCTAGCCTTTATGTGCAAGCTGAGGAGGTTGACATCTGACCTTCTGTGGTCTTCAGCCACCTTCCATTTCCTGGACTGTCTGTCTCAGCTGATCAAGTGAAGCAAGACCTGGGAAAACCTTTTAGAAACAAGGCTTCAGGGCCAATGGAATCAGCCCCAGGGAACTGAAAATGTGCCAGCCAGCTCTATGGGGTCCTTCAGCACCTGTTCGCCCTTTCCCTGAATTTGCAGAAGGTTCCCCAGCTGTGGAAAATATCATGTGTCATCCCGGTGCCAAAGAAGGGACTGTGTGTCAGAAATGGTGGTGTGTAATACTGGAACACCTCAGGGAACTGTCCAGTCTTCCTTCCTGTTTACACAACAGACTTCCAGCACAATACCGAAATTTTCAAATGACTCTTCAGTCATAGGCTGCATTAATAATGGAGATAAGATGAAGTAGAGGAAGGTTATGCAGGACTTGTGGTGCAGGGACAACAGACTGCAAATCAACCTCAGCAAGACAACTACTGGTGGACTTCTGACATGCCAAGAAGCCTCTGAGACCAGTCACCATTCGGGGGAGGATGTGGAAGTGGTGAAAATCACAATGAAGTACCTGGGGGTTTTCATGAAAAGCAAACTGGACTGGTCTAACAACACAGTGGTCCTGTACAAAAATGGCTAGAGAAGACTGTACTTGATAAGGAGACTCGGGTCTTTTGATGCGTGCAGCAAGCTGCTGGAAATTTTCTACCAGTCCATAGTAGCCAGGGTGTTGTTCTATGCTGTGGTTTCCTGGCAAAGCAACCTGAGCACAAAAGAAGCACAGTGCCTGAAAAAACTTATCAGGAAAGTGTGCTCCATCACAGGGCAAACCCTGACAAACAGGAAGCTGTTGTGGATTTGAGGATGATGGCAAAGTTGGATGCCATCATGAAAAATCTCCTCCAGGAATTGCTGTCTTGGAGCACAATTTGCCACAGGCTCATTTCTCCATGGTGTGCTAAGAAGCTCCTCTGGGAGTCTTTTCTACCAACTGCTATCAGGCAGTTCAGGACTTCTACACGATGTACTTAAGTTTATTTTTATTAATTTATTACTTATCACTGTCCTGTGAGTCTGTATCCTTGTTTTTTATGTTTATGCTGCTGTGTGCATCTGAATTTCCCCATGAAATTAATAAAGTTTATATAATTTAATCAAATCTAATCTAATTTATTTGTATCAAGAAAAAAACTATATAGAAATATTTTATCAGAGAATATCAAGAAGTCCCTTCAAACACAAGAATTAACAAAAACAGGAAATAATTTCTGACGTGGGTAAAGATAAGAGACCAGTCACAAGTGTGAAATCGTAAAGGTGTATTGCTCTAGATATGAGTGAGCCCCAGTAGTGTTTCCTGACACACATCTGCTGAATAATACACTGGGTGAAGCTATTTGGTGATAGTGTGTGACAGAGGATGTGCAGCATTGTGCATATTGGCCATTGGTTTCTACATCCTGTCTTCTGCTACTTCCTCAAGTGCATCTTATAACTGAGCTTTTCCTTTTAATTAGTCTGTTGATTTGGTGGGCCATCTTGAAATGATGTTACCAGCCCAGCACACCACAGTATAGAAAACTACACTGGCCGTCACAGCCTTGTAGAAAATGTGAAGGATGTCATAGAGTGAGGGTACTATTACCCCAGTATGTTCATGGAGAGATAACATGACTGCTTAGTCTGTTTCATTTGATGAATGTAGGATGCCATAGCTGCATGCTTGGCATTTATAGATGAAACCTGGAATGATGGAGGAGAGCTGATAAACTCTCAATCATGTGGATAGCAAAACATTCAATGTCCTTGATGAGTGGAAGGTTTATGAACCTGTACATCTGCTTTAATATTTTAATTAGATCTTTTGTAAAGTCATAGTCAATAGCTATACGCTTAGCTTTAAGCCACAAGGGTGAGTTCTGGGCTGTTAACAGAGTTTTTCTGATTCTATAACATAATATTTATAGCTACAACTAAATTATAATCAAAAGAATATTTTCTGTTTTTGCCTAATATTCTGGTTGATAAACAAAAACTTACTTCTGTAATTTGTTTTTTATAATCTAAAGGTTGTCTCCTATCAAATATTGGAGTCATGTAATGCAAGAGTTAGCCACTACCCTGGGGTCCTTCACCAGCTGAATAACTTTAATTTTCAAAGAGACAAAACATTAATATCCAAAATGCGCACCCCCTTGATTGCTACAGTGTTATACTTTAGACACTCTTCCTTTCAGAACCTTAGATCTTAAGAAGGACACTTGTTTTTGGTGCTCTCATTGACCTGTCCAACCACATATTTCTTGTAGGCCAAGCAGAGCCCTTTGTTTCTGTTTGTTGCAAAATGGACACAAAGTTGATACTGTATTTTTGTTCCCAAAGGAGAAAACTAATTGGTAGAGTGATCTCAGAATATTCCTAGCTGCACCACAAGAAGGTATAGCCTTCTTTCAAATATGCTAGATTAGTTCATAAATTAAAATTACTATGGATCTGGACTGAACATCTCCAGGTGGTGAGAATGTTGACCAGCTATCTGTCTCTTCCTAGCCAGCCCATGTTTATGTAAAGACTAGCAGAATACCCGCGCTTCGCAGCGGAGAAGTAGTGTGTTAAAGAAGTTATGAAAAAGAAAAGGAAATATTTTAAAAATAACGTAACATGATTGTTAATGTAATTGTTTTGTCATTGATATGAGTGTTGTTGTCATCTCTCTCTCTCTCTCTCTCTATCTATCTATATATATATATATATATATATATATACTAGCAAAATACCCACGCTTCGCAGCGGAGAAGTAGTGTGTTAAAGAAGCAATGAAAAAGAAAAGGAAACATTTTGAAAATAA
>JANRMT010062854.1:105322946-105341618 GCA_026402145.1 Polypterus bichir lapradei | reverse complement strand
CCCAAAAAAATTGTGTTAAATGAAAGGGATCTGTAGTTTATTGTGTTACCAGCGCTTCATATACCCGGGCCATTAATAACAATAATACAGTATATAAAATGATCTCGCGGGCCGGATATAATTACACGCCGGGCCGGATGTGGCCCGCGGCCCTTGAGTTTGACACATATGGACTAAATAGAACTTGAAAAGATATATTTTTTCAAATGTGATCGCGCAATTCAGATAGAGTTGACGCGCACTACAGCCTGCATGCCTCAATAAGTCATCCTCCCCTCGCTCTTACTTTTTTACCGTTCATCTAATGAATACACTGAGTATGGCTTTACCAAAACAATCATTGATTGCGAATAAAGTATCCATTATTCGAGTATGTAGATCGGGGTATATATATACATATATATATACCCGCGTATCGCAGTGGAGAAGTAGTGTGTTAAAGAAGCTATGAAAAAGAAAAGGGAACATTTTAAAAATAACGTAACATGACTGTCAATATACAGCAATTGTTTTGTGAGTTTTACAGAGTGTTGCTGTCATCAAGGATTTGATTATCATTATTTCTTTCAATCAGGTTCGTATTTGTAGGATGTGTTGTGTTCAAGTTACATTCCGTGTTTGTCAATCGTTGTAAAGATGACAGGTTTCATTCATCGATTCGTTTCTTACTGCATCAATAAACAGCTCGTCTTCTTCTTTATCTGAGACCTGACACACTTCATGCATGGGTTTTTTTTTTAACACTGTCTTCCTTTAGCGGGACATTCACTTTTTCCACCGTGTGCTTTGTTTCTGCAGTAGCTGCAGTTATGAATAATATGCTAGTCTGATCAGACGCTTCATATTTTTTGCTGCCTTTTCAATTGTGTAATTCGGTTTTTGTTCAGCGCTCTTTGGAACTGTTGCTTTTTGTCTGTGCACTGCGTCAGTTCACGTGAGCCGCTCGGTGTACATGCATCGAAGTTTCCCAGCTGTGCTGGTGCCATGTCGTGCTATGTCCATGGCTGTATCTAATGTTACCTAAGTCCCAGCACTTAAAACTTTCTCTCGCAGTTTCGCTGAGTTTGTGCCAAACACCACCCTGACCATCTCGTCTTCCTCTGCATAAGCACAGTCCTTCACCCGTGAATATTTAGTGGCAGTGTTTCTATTGGATTGCCGCTGACGGACGGCCTTATATGGGCAGGCACTAAATTACAAACGCTAGCGGCAGCCTGTCTATGAACTTAATTTAAAGTTTAGGTTTACATCGTGCTTTGTTTCCGAAGTAGCAGAACTCATGAATATGGTTGTATATGTCACTCGCTCGCTTCTTATTGTTTCGCTGCCTTCTCAATTATATAATGCATGTTTTCTTCAGCGCTTTTTGGGCCTCTTCCTGGTTTTCTACCTACTGCGTGATTACGTGGGAGGCGTGATGATGTCACACGAAACTCCGCCCCGACGGGTTTCACGCTCATCTCCATTACAGTAAATGCAGAAAAACAGCTTCCAGTTATGACCATTACGCGTAGAATTTCGAAATGAAACCTGCCCAACTTTTGTAAGGAAGCTGTAAGGAATAAGCCTGCCAAATTTCAGCCTTCTACCTACACGGGAAGTTGGAGAATTAGTGATGAGTCAGTCAGTCAGTCAGTCAGTCAGTCAGTGAGTCAGTGAGTGAGTGAGTGAGGGCTTTGCTGTTTATTAGTATAGATTTCATATTAGTACTGCTATGGATGCATCTTACCATTGGCTTAGCATAGTGCTGAGGTGCTTTACACCACAAGAAGATGGACAGGTTCAGTAAATCAGAGTGAGGTTGTATACAGTGTTCCCCATCTCTTATATATATTTCTCTTCCAGTTCGTCCTGCTTCCTCTTCAAAACTGGTCCCGCCCACGCGCAGCCGACACGGCATTTCTTGATTCCTATTTGTCCTCTTCCAAACCCTTCCCCACTCTGCCTGCAGGCTCCCATACACCCCCACACCCATAGACATAGAATTACTAGACGCCGCATGACCAGCAGAATCGTACATCAACATCGCCGCCATATTGCGAGTGGCACTGCTGTGCAGTGAAGTAATGGATAAAGATGCCTCACGCATGTGCTGCTTGGGATTGTACAAACTGCTGTACGCTCCAAACCAGATCCTGGGGATTACATTTCATAGGTAAGGCTGGACAATTGTTTTGGTTATATTTGGCCATTAGAAAATCCCATTTTATAATCTTAGTACTCAAAGTCACCTTACAATAAAATTAAACAACATTAGTAAAATTAAAACAAGAGAATGATAAATCAAAAAGCAATAATTAGCAAACAAACAAAGATAACTGGCAGTAACAGTGCGCTTAAGCTCCCATAGCACTGAGTCTGATGTATGGTACAGAAAGTAGAGCTGCAGATGAGGATCTGAGTGAGTGAGAGGAGTGTAAGTCTGCAGAAAATCAGTGAGGCTGTGGAGAGCTTTAAATGTTCAGAGCAGTATTTAGTATTGTATTCTGTAGTTAACAGGGAGCCAGTGAAGTTGAGAGAGAATAGGTGTAATATGTTCAGTGGATTTAGAATAGCAGGTTATTATCCTGGCAGCAGAATTTTGAATAAGTTGTAAGCTTATACGTGAGGTGACTCTGTCATTAACCAATACTTCAGTACTGTGTTGCGTAAGAACAGGACGAAGTCTAGAAATGTTTCAGAGATGGAAGAAGGCAGTCCGAGAAATATTACTTATATGGGAGGAATTATTTAATAATAATAATAATTATTATTATTTAATAATTGCCATTATTAGTGTATAAATGGATATAAATAATTGCATGTAAACGATTCGCCAAAATCTGTTGTATGTAAACGATACTGTTTTTTCATCAGAAAAACACGGTTTCCACATCTACCTGTATTAGTTTACATGGCACTTTTGCCACTCGCAATAAGGCCGACACGCTAACGTACCATGTCAACTGGACAACACAGTGAATGCGGCATCTATCTATATATGTCTATGCCCATGCCGCTTTTCTCGATTCCTATTTCTCATTTGGACTACCACTTTCCCTGCTCCTCGGTCCGTCCTGCTTCCTCTTCAAAACCGGTCCCACCTATACGCAGCCGACACGGCATTTCTCAATTCCTATTCGTTCTTTTCCAAACCCTTCCCCAGGCTGCCTTTGGCCTCCCATATACCCCCACGCCGATTTTCTCGATTCCTATTCCTCCTTTGGACTACCAAACACCTATTCACAACTACGTCTTTCAAGAAGTATTTCTTTCTTCTTGATTTCTGAATTCCTATCTCACCGTTTTCCATTACTATTCTTACATTGCCGTATGCTACGATGGGCGTCGGAGTCATAAATATTAGCTTTATTATAAGAAGTTGACATAAACCTGTTAATACAATGCAGCATTGAATGTGTCGCAGCTGTCATCTAAAAATCTCAGTTTATTAGACATGCAGTATTTGTATTTTCTTACAGTGTTAGCTTTTTTAATGGCTGCTCCTAAGAAAATAAAAGGTAATTTCACTTTAAATTTACCCAAACACCAAATGAAAGCAGATTCTCTTCAAGATTAGTCAAGTTCTCTAAGTTGATTAAGGTGTTCTTTCTTGAAGAAAACAAATCTTCATGAACCAAGAGAGATCAGCAGCAGGTTCATGTTCTCCCAGAGTTCAGGTAAAACCAGTGGTCCCCACAAGGTCCATTTCAGCTGTATTTACAAGCTAGCATTCAGCTTGTCGCATCACATCAAGGATTTCCATCCCAGGCATTAAACCCTCATTCTGCTAACAGAAGTGCTTTTGCAGTGCATTTTTGAATAACTTGTTTGTCAACTTGAAGAGCTATGAGGGCATTTTATCTTTTTGCTTTGAGCTGAACAGGAAACAAGTTACAATTGGGGAATCCGTACAGAAGACTTTAAACTAGCTTCTGAAATCTGTCTTTGTAATGTAATATCACACAGTCAAACGTCAAGGTTATGTCCTAGTAAGAGGGGAAAAAATGAGTGACATAAAGCAGCACTTAAGAAGGTGATAACTGTAAAGATAAAGGTGCTACACATAGGTCCCAAACGTGATAATTCATTAAGAGGTTAAAAGCTGAGACTTCAAGGTGCTGGACCCTTTTGCAGAGTTCAACCACTTTTATCATTTCCTCTTCTATTTTACAGCATCTAAAACAAGAAAAACTTCTTTTCAGAATCCTAAAGTTCATGACGATACAGGAAAAAAATTGTTATAGTAGTAAAATTTGCATACCAAGAATAAGTTGTGAAAAATGCAATGGGTAATGTTTAACGTCAAACAATAGTTTAAACTATTAAAATATAAATGTAATCGTAGCACCAGAAAACTGTGAAACTCAAATTGCAAAATGTCACTGGATATTGAAGCTACAAAAAAATTCCCCTCAGGCTCAGTGATCTTAGGATTCAATGGAGATTGAAAAATTAATTTCTAAAGCTCACCCAGTCTATTTTAGCCATTTTTGAAATGAAGCTAGATATCTTTTCTTGGATTATTTGTATATAGTATAAAAAGAAAATCCAAAAATCACCTCAGAGGAAACAAAGACATTTTATATTTTCTTCAAAACAAAGGCATTCTATACTTTCTTCAAATACCGTAAAGTATAGGGGAAATTGTTGTAATATGAGTGAAATTTGTAACATTGAGTTTTCAATGGAATTACTAGTTTTATCCTTTGTAACAGGCAGGGGGCCTTCTGGAAAAAATCCTGCCCTCTAAACTATAACAAGGCTGTTAAATGAGGTATTAGGTAGGATATTTACTGAGTAGCATAAATATCCTGGAAAGGGTAAATAAAAAGCATAAGCTCAAAAATAGTAACAAAGACTAGACCACTCTGGGCTTTCCAACATTCTTCTTGTATGACTATTTGATTGTAGGTGTCTTAGCCACATCCACATAATGATTACCAAAATTAAACAGCCCTTTGCCCCCTCCAGACCTCCTTTTACCAAATCCACTGGCCTCATCTGCCTCTTGGACAGGCGCACTCCCACCTCTGCATCTCCCTCCCAACTCCAAGTTCATCTGGCTATGGAGGTGGAGGTCCTTATAATGCTACTCCCAGGAAATCTTCTGGTGCCCTTCCAGTCTACCAGGAGGCACTTCTGGGTTATCTGTGTTCATATAGAGACTTTATTTGCCAAGAGTACCTGTGGGACTCTTAATACTTTCAGCAAAATACTGCTGCTGCCCATTAGTGGGCTTCCATAGCTATTAACCACAGGTAAAACTCAGTTGGCATTGTAAGGACATCCCATCTGGCACATGTACCACTTCGCCATTCTCTTACAGCATCCTTAATCACAATTTGTCTATTTCCAGCATGATATGTGTGTATGCGTGTGTGCGTGTATGTGTGTGTCACACAAAATTTCTTAAATGATCAAAGGATTATGACACTCTTGTTTAATAGTGAAATGCTAAAACCCTAATTCTTCTTCAACATCTTTTCACAGTAACCTGTACCTCAGCAAACACAATTTCAAGTGTGTTTTAACTGAGACTACAAATTCTTTATTTAACTGTTAAACGTGTTAACAGACTGCTGTCACCGTCCTGCTCCACTGACAGACTGAGGAGATTGTTCCTCCCCCACACTATGCAACTCTTCAATTCCACCCGGGGGGTAAACACTAACATTATTCAAAGTTATTGTCTGTTTTTACATGCATCTAATCACAATTCCTTCTTTATTTTCCACTCTTCCAAGGAAAGCTTTGTCCTTCTCCCCCATTTCCGACTCTTCAGGCAAGATGGAATGCTATCTTTTAACACTAACCCAGAAGTACTTCTGCTGCCATACTGTTGTCTGCAGGAAGAGCTTCTGTGTCAAGTAAAACCACCCATCTGCCAATAGCTCCCCCTGGCAGCACCCATAGTACTCAACAGGGCAGCCCTATGAAACCTGAACTCCCATGCTGCTCTCTAGGTGTACAGGTGTGAGCTTACCAGAAGGGGTACTGCCACCCATTGTACTGAGGGATAATATGAGCATGGAATGGAGTCTCCCACTGTCCCTCATTCATAGTGACCTCCAAACCAGGAAAGGGAATGCTAACCATTCCAGATGGATGTTCTTATACTGTCTGTTACACTGGAATCCTGACCAGTAAGGAACTCTAATCCATCCCTGCCAAGATGCTGCTCCTACTGCATCTTCTTTCACATTGACCCTTGATGACAGCCTCCTGAGCAGGCATTGAAATGGGGTCTGTCTTAGCCAGGATGCCAGTCCTTCCATGACAATATAATATAATATAATATAATATAATATAATATAATATAATATAATATAATATAATATAATATAATATATGTGTGTGTGTGTATAGTTTTTCCTTATATACACTGGCCATTTTGCTGTAATATCCAGCCGTTCTACAAATATTATGTAAATGCTAAAAAGAAATTAAATCTTTTACTGCCAATTGCACTGAGTCTTTATTTGCATGAAAGGTGTTTCATACAGTAGCAGTTGTTATAAAAATATCTACAGTATCTGCTTGAAATTTGTTTTGAAGTTCTTAACCATCTTTGAACAATTAAAGCAATGATGATATTCCCAGTTGGAAAATCTGACATGTGTACTCAGTGACAGTCCATCCATTAACAGACATTTAGGCTATGTTTCCTTTTGTCAAATGAGCATTTACTTTGGACTCGCTGTATGTATTTTTTTTTCAATGGTGAATAGATTTGCTGCCCAAAACACTAATCGTATATGGAGAAGCTATAGTTTGTGATATCCTGGCCACATATAACATACTGAGCTAGCTGAACTGAGTGACTTCTGTATAGGTCCTCTTTAATTGCGTCTCGTAAAAAGATTAAAACTTACCTTTCACAGTTTACACTTGAAAGTTACATTGACTATTAGGTTCTAAAAAGGTAAATAAATGAATGTGTGTATTTGCATTCAGTTAAACCTGCTTGAACTGTAAGGGTGGCTGCATCCATAACTTGCCTAATAGCAGGTAGGCCACTTATTACTACAACATTTAAATATTACGCCTTCCTTTTTGCCCAAAATGAAGGTACCACTGTATTTTCCTGTCATTTTAACCCTGTTGTCACTATGTTCCCTGCATGTTAGTTATTTTTTATTCTAGTTACCTAGAGAATCACTTCTCCTACAGTAAGAAACAAAAGACCAAGTCAAAATGTAAAACTAAATGTTCTCACACCAAGAATGAGCATTTGTTAATGCCTGTGATTTCCTGAAGTGGTGTATTGAATATAAATATGGGATTAATGCCTTGATTCCACAATATCTATGAAAAAAACGTAATCCTCCTTCTAATCAAATCAAATCTCTTTCAGAGAAATTCATATGACCTGTGCCTTTAAGAGTCTAAGACTTAAAGAATAAGTTCAATTTTTCAATTCAAAGTTATTTCTTCACAACCAAGGTGTACAGTATAGTGATTTGCCACATAAGCTTGCCTGCTAATGTGAAACATATTTTACTCGTATATTAAAAAAAAATATTAATAGCCTGCTTGCATTTTATAGTTAAGAGCTAATGAGTACCAAGGGCCCAAAGTGAAAAAAGGCATTAAAACTTACCGAATGCTTCACTTTTCCAAGTCAAAATTATTATTGAGTACTGTATTGAGTCATGTCTTAAGATTACACACATACTGCCAAACAGCATATCTATGTTGTTTTAAGAAGGAAAAAAGGCAAAAAGCAAAGCATTGTTGTGAGGTTCCACCATTTTAAAAGGAGCCTGGCTGTGCTCTTCACTTCGCCATTCATTTTCCTCTGTGGCTTCCCTTCATGATCACAGGCGTGGATTCACCTCAGAATCATGGCCAAGTGCTGTTATGGATATTGAATGTTGATGCCCAGATGTGAATTGCTGTCTATTTCCTGTAGACAACTATACAATAATAACTGAAAAAAGTCACACCTTCACTCATAGTCTTTCACTGTGCAGTAGTGTTTTTTTGTCATCTTGCCAAGACTTTGCTTGTTGATCCCTGTATAATAATGCACATAATGCTTTGGTGATCTGGAAAAGGAGAGATTGAGCAGACGCGTAACATGCAATCAAGTGACAAGAACAGATGTTACAGGTATACATTTAACTTTAATGTTTTAGTTCAGATGGTTTAGCATTGGAAGAGTGGTACTGCAGAGCTGTCATTCCTGCCTCACAGCACAAGAGTCTGTATAGAATTTGCTTGTTCTCCCCCTGTATTTACAGATTAATTGTTATCAGTGAGTGTCATTGATTTAATCACTCAAAAATGTTGTCCTAGGTTAGTTTATTAGCATATCCATGTAGGTTAGGTGATCTGGGGCCTCATGTATAACGCCATGCATAGAACTCACACTATAACATGGCGTAAGCACAAAAGCGGGAATCCAGATAAAAATCCAGATGCAGGAATCTGTGCGTACGCAAACTTCCACGTTCTTCTGCTACATAAATCCCGATCAGCGTGATAAGTAACGCACGTGCACACGCCAGCTGTCCCGCCCCAACTCCTCCCAGAATTACGCCTCTTTGAATATGTAAATCAATATCAATAGCCCTTAAGCTCAGCGTTCTGTGAAAAGACAATGGCAAAACCACGAGGAAAAATAGAACAATTTCAGCTAATACCAAGTGGAGGCAAGGAAAAATGTACTATTTGTTGGTTTAAACCGTGGTATAAACAAGAAAAGGAAGCTGATCGTGTGACATTGCATGTCGGAGAAACTCGAAAGCTCAAGTTCAGAAAGTCGCATAGTGCCCGAAATAAAAAAGAAGTCACATAACAAAGTTGCCTTGAAAAGGCGAGTCGTAGCCCACCATCTGAGTGTCATATGAAAGCTTATTAGGGTACAGAGAAAAAAAAAAGCACACAGTGGGGAAAAAGCACGAAATGTCAACTTTAATCTTGAAATTTCCACTGTAATCATGTAGTTTATTTTGTCATTAAAGTAGAACATCATAAACTTAATCTTACAATCGTTTAATTTACTAGTTTCTCAAATCCCATCGTAACTAAAGTAGTACGTTAAACGCTTTGTTTTGTATTTAATCTTCTATGTGCTCTATGTGTGTGAATCACTACGTGCTTCTTAAACCGGCTTTCTCTTCCTCCGACAGGACACAGAATCCATTACATTCATGATATTACAGCTCTCTGAGTAACTAAAATACTGAGATGTATATGGGATATCATTTTCATGATTGTAGGAGTTAAAGCATATTATTAAACATGGAAGCACGGTGGAGCAGTGACCTTCGATAAAATAATTTATTACAGCAGTACATCTCTTTCAAACGTACTAACCCCCAATTCCTGTCTTTACCTTTCTTTCTCCAAATACCCAATCGCCACACAATCACCTCAGTAATAGATGTTAAGCCATCTGTAAGCTTATAACGCTGATTCCTCAAAACTTTTAAGGAACATTGAAATATCTTTGTAGTACGTTTAATTATTCTATCCTTCACGCCAGTCCCAGTGAAGCATACAGTGCAAGGCAGGAACAATCCGTGAACGGAGTGTCAGGTCCTTGCTAGCGTAGCGACACCGTGTCCTTTAATTATTAACAATATAGATTATTTAAATAAAGTTAAAGTTTTATCTGCATAATATAATAAACATATTTTGCTGCATTTCATCTTAAAAATGATATCGTCATCATATGTAAATACACGCTTTATAAAGTGGCTCAGGTTGTGCAATATTATAACTGTAGTGCAAGTTTACAGTGAAGTGATTGTACTAATAAGTACAAACAGTTCTACAAGGAGCACTTGATGGACTGATTGAGTGCATTTAGAGCTCTTGAGATGAAACTCTTTCTGAACCAGTAACAGTAAAGGTTTTGAAGCGTTTGCCGTGTGAGAAGCAGTTCAAATAGGAAGCATGGCTGAGGCAGTGTGTGCTTGATGCTGTATACCGATAATTCTCTTTCTGATCAGCTGCTCCGAGTGGTGCAGTGAGAGTAATATGGAAAGAGATGATCTGCTGTGGCAACCCCTAACGGGAGCAGCTGAAAGAAAAAGAAGAAGGTGCAGTGAGAGTAACAATGCTAAAGCAGCAATGGTATTTATAATAGTTCGACCATTCTGTGGATCATTATATTGTTACAGGTTAATTACAATCAGATGCATTAAACTAATAAACAATATGTGGTTTATTTCAGTGTATTTATAAAGCCACATCAGTAATGTCGATCTGAAAAAGAAAGATAAACCACACAGAAACAGTAGCACTACTTTGACGCTGGGTGCCGTCAGTCTGCAAAACCGGGCGGAGAACTTGCATATGACAGGGTATGAGGTACCGTGGAAATGTGCATGGCTTTAAGCCAAGTTTAGGCTTTATACATTGCGATTTGAACGTGGAAACGTTCTTACGCAACATTTCTGTGCATATGCACTGTTTATACAAGAGGCCCCTGGTGACGCTACATTGACCCTGGTCAGGATGAAGGGGTTTAGGAAGTGACATGCCATATATAAAGGAGACATGATGCTACAGCAGTGCTCAAATCACAGGGTTTGCATGACTGTTATTTTGACAGTTATTGGGTGATTTTTGTGCACATAATTACTTCTGCAGATTTTCGCCAGGAACGGGAAAGGAAAATAGTGACATATTGGAATTAACAAACAAGCACCTCACTGAAAAGTGAGCAAGGTATTAATTTCTGTATGTCATATGTAAAACAAATGTTACATATTTTTGTTATAATTCATTTTTTTTTTTATTTTGTACTTTGTCTTTATAGCTCTTATGGTGTGTTTATGAAAAGATCACAGAACAGTAATAAATATTCATAAACCATCAGCCTGAGAGTTGACCATCATCAACTCTTGTCACTACACCATATAATTAATATGCTTCACTTTAGAACACAATTCCATGTGACAAATTAATATATACCATGATTGTGTAGGAGTAACTTCAACTTTAAAAATACTGAACCTATCTTTTAAAAGGAATCACAATTTAGTATTTACAGAATCTTCCTTTGAAAATAAGTTCTGAGACATGCACATATCCTCCAAGTCACACCACAATACATTTCTTTTTTAAGTAAATCTGAGAAGGCAGCAGCTGAAAATTGGGTGAGTGTATAAATGAGAGTTCCATTTAATAACCAAACACTACATAGGACAACTTTATGCCTTGCATGCCATGCTGCCTGGTTATAGTGCAGCCACTTGCAATGCCAAATCTGAATTAAGCAGATTCTGACAAATAATGAATAGACTGATGAAAGAGAAGACAAGAAAAAGTCGAGGTAAGTGATGAGAACAATAAGTAGAAATCAGGTGTCAGACACCCCACCACACTCTTAGGTGATAGGAAAGACCTGAAATTTGAAAAAGTATGAACACGATGTTTGCACATAAAGAGATAAGGTCTGACCTACAAATGACAACCTCACTACAGTGTGAGAGCCGCAGAGAGAGCAGCTTAAATGTTGTCATTACTGAGTACTCTATCTGAATTTTTTTAATAGCAACCTTTTTCTTCCATTGCAGTCATTCCTGCTCTGTGCCAGTTCTGGAGTAGTGATTGTTGCTTCTGTCTCTCAACATTTTGTTTAAACTCACAGTCTGTCTCCAGTCAGACTAATATCCATCACAGTGTGCTGCTGTTTTCTAAATCCACAATGTATCCCACTTCTGCTGCACTGGTGTTGCCTGCTGCTACACTTCCTCCAATGCCGAGGGGATATTGTGGACCACTGGCTGAAATTCATGCCTTTAAAATGAAAATCCACCAAAGCTGGGTTTGAATGTTTCTGTTTAGCCATAAATAAATTTGGCAACTTTGACGCACAACTTGTGGAAAGAAGTGTTTATTACCAAGAGGTGGTCCACCCTGTTTTTGACTTTGGTAAAGAACTACTGATTTAGAAGATCATTTGAAGAATATGAGAAAAGCATAATCAAATAAATACATTCCACATATTTAACATTATTTTACTGTTGTGCTCATTAACTGTTGAGCTCACAAAATCACTTCTGGGCTCCACATATGCATGATGTTGCTTCCTTCTCATTTTTAGTGAAGTGCACTCAGGGAATCCATGATACATATTCACAATACATAAAAACAGGTAAATAGTAATAAATCAAACAAGTCATCACCTTCTTATAAGTAGCCTAGATTTCTAATTGACTCTTTTATGTGAATTTTCTTTCTTTAAAGTCTGTTGCCTGTTCAATAGAAGTAGCAAATCTATTTCACAGCCTAAGGCAGCAGGCGGTTCAGTGGTTAGTGCGACTGTTTTATAGATCCAGTGTCCTGAGATTGAATCCTACACCCTTTTGTAGTCTATGTGAAATGTATGCGTTCTCTCAATGTCTACATGGGGTTTTCTTCTGGTTACTCAGGTTCAGATCCAAAAGACATGCACATCAGGTTAACTGATATCTCTAAAGTGACTTCTGTGAAACTTCAATCGGCCATATGATGGACTGGCATCCCAGAAGATAAACATAAGCCGAGGATTAAACCCTGGCTTTGACATAACAACCTGATCTTACCAGTAATGACTCGGACATTAAAAAGAATCACCGTTGTTACGTTGTTTTAATTTCTGTGTAAACTCTGGATTCTACTGATGCACTCATTTTCATCCCCCATTATGAAACACGTTTCTCTCAGTCTAAGTTTACTAGCTTGAGATTCTCCTTGGAACATTGGAAAAGGTGATGCTTCATTTCAGAAGTCAAGAATCTAGCAAGTCAGAGTGCACAGACATTGTTTATATGTAATTGCTCATGCTGAATACATTTAGCTGACCTATAACTAATTTCAATAATCTATGCCACACACCACTATTCTTTGATTTTCCTGTTATGATTCACTCCATGGTCACAATACTTTTTTTCTGCTAAAAGTGTCAAAGGTCAGCCAGACAGTGGGTCAAACCTTAGGTAAAATTAACATTAACTAGCGCAGAATGACTCGCTGAAGATGTGTTGTCCTCCAGTGCAGGAGATTCAGTAATAGCAAGATGCCAGTTTTTGTGGATGCTAGGAGCTTGAAATATACAAATATCCATATTTTAATACGCAGGACTTTACAAAATCCAAATCATTTTACATTATCCTCGTATGTATGTACACTTTGTGTGTGTTATTATATATTCATTGTCTTGTACTGTACTGTATACACATAGTAAATGAAACACAAACAAAAGATAAAGGTTTGGGTCACCCTAAGGCAACCATGTATAACTGTAGATCAAAATAATAAACACAGAATTAACGCATAATTTGAATAACATCTTCACAGACACGAGTCTATGATTAGACTGGCTCCATGATGGTAGAGAAGAGGGTTAAAAGGCTGATGTAGGGGACTGGATTTTAGCAGTAATTCCACTTGTCTTCATGTCGCCAGTCATCAGGTCTGCAGAAGACAAGAGAGGTAACAACGCCAACCCCCATTAGATAAGCCCTAAAGGTGACTCCCAAGTGCATGTGTGTGACAACATATGTTTATAATTTGATATTATTACTTTTATTTGGCTGGCCCCTTTATCCAAAGAAACTTGCAGCATCTGCGATTAAATTCGTTAAATTTCTTTTGTTTTTACAAGTAGGTGAAGTGACTTGGTCACACAGTATAAGAAGTGGAATCTGAACTCACAACCTCAGGGTTTGAAGTCCCAAGCCTAAACAGCTAGGCCGCACTGTAATACATCTACTGTATTATTTTGTAATGGGCACAGTCAAGGTATATTGTACATTTTATCTCCTTTTATTGATAGACATTAAATGTCTAATTATTAGCACTGCTTCCATCCTACAGTCAGTAGTGTTCATGCCTCAGCCTAGCTGGTAAAAACTCTCAGGTAAGGTTTTTCTTTCTTTTGCAACAGCCTAGTACCGGTCAGACAAAATGAAAGTGGATTTTGAAATATTTTAATAAAGAGTTAATTCTTCATTGTGCATGAGTAATCCCGGGCATAACAATAGGAGGATATCTATGAGTTGTTATTTAATTTTTTCATTACATGCTAGGCTCGATTCTAACTAAATTATACTGCTTTTGTATTCAGGGCATTCTCCAGAAAATACTAAAGCTTTGATAAGTGTATTCCTCTTAGGTAAATCTAAAGTGCTGTGCCCATTTTCGCTACAGATTATGTTGTCATTATTCTAACTTAATAAAGTTAAAGCACAATTTTAATGGAGTTTAAAAGACTAACATTTAGCAATAACAATGGAAATATCATTGTTAAACCTGTAGGCTTTTCAGCAAAACCTGCCACCCACTCTTGAACAGAGAGTTGCATGTATTGTCAGGATTCTCCCCTTCCATCCTAACTGAATGTTAATTACATAATCAGTGACCTTTTGTTACTCTTTGGCTGGCCATTTCTGAATGAAACCATGTCCACCACCCCACGGGTTACGTCACAACTAATCCTCACAAGACACTGATGTTACAATTTTTAAATATATGTGCTGTGTGTGCTGTGTTTACAGTAAAGATGTCTGTCTATGCAACCCTTATATTCTGATGCTTTGAATTTTTGTGAATGCTATAATTGATAATAATACACAAATGTCCCCATATATGTGCCTGATTGTACTACCAATATGTCAAAGCAAAATGTTAGGTATAATATGATTCTCTCTACTTCATCTTCATATCTGCCTGATGTGTACAAAGAAGAGTAAAACCACAACTGTTCTCAAAGTTCTATCTGGAGAGTAGCCTGAAATAAATAATAGTTATTCAAAAAACACAGAATACTGTCATATAAGAGCTGACTACTGTAGTATTCAAGCTTTCATGTCTAATGTCAAGAAAAAGTACAAAATGTTTGATTTGTTGAAAATGTTTTGTGGGCATTGCAAGATAAAAAATAGGAATGCTGCAAAAAAATTCTGAATAATAATATAGTAGAACCAAAAAGAGTGCCTTTTATGTTTTAAAATGGGCTAAATCGGAGCTAAAATGAAGCCACAGGTTACTTTGTTGAGCAATTTCACTGTGATTCATTAATGAAATCTCCTAACTTTAAAAATAAACCTCTTATTTTTCCACCTTTGTCTATGATAGACAAGTTTTATGCAAATCAGGAAAATAATTATGAAAATTGTCATTGTCTTCCTTTGGATGGCTGTACTGGGATGTTGCTATTAGTTTAAATTGATGTCTAATAGACGTATTCAGATTACTGAATGAAGTCGGAATGTGAATCATTTAAAAAAAAAAAGATTTTGTAAGCATTTTAATTTCAGACTGTTTGCAATAAGCAACTGCTATATGTGAAGGCCATAGAAACATAACTATAAATTTATAGCAATGTAAACACCATAAAACTTTTTATTTTTTCTCATTTTAGTTTTAATTTCCTTTTAAAGCTCAAAATTGGAACTCTTATTTTTGAGTATATACTTTTTTTTAGTATGTGTCATGGACTTCTTTCAAATAAATGTTCCAAAGTCACTCTGCAAATGGTTTGGCATACAGTATGTATAGATCTATAGGAGAGAGGCAAGTGAACTCTCAACTCTACTTTCACCACTCTGACTAGACAAAGAGATTCCTAAACTTATATAGACATAGAAAAAAAAGCAGCTAATAAGTAGTGAATCACCCTATAGACTGTGGGAAGTTAATAGAAAAGTAGCTAGAAGCCTAACGTACACAACTTAGCGCATGATTCAAGCTAAGCCATGTTTTAGGCATATAAATATACAGTATATACTGTATATAAGGTTCACCTTCCGGACTCATCTGAAGTAAGCAATTCCATTTCAAGACACAAGGTGTCACTGTCATTGACGATGTCATCTCCCTTTACTCCCACAGCCTTGATGAGCTGCCCACAGAGGGAAACTAAACTGACTTCACCCCCCTACCAGTTCCTCTGCTATATAATTGAGATGCTCCCAGTATGGCACATCCATTTTCTGGAGAGAGCTGACTGAAGAATGCAGCTTCCATCCAAATACTGACCTCTCTCTCGAGCATTAAACCACCTTGAATATTGCTTTGCTTTCCTGCTCTTTCTTCCCTTTTTGTGCCATGGAATGCTTGTTTATTTTGAGTATATTATATAGATTAAAAGAGGCAACCCATTTGGAGTGTGTATATATATATATATATAATATATATATATATTGTGGTGGTCGGCTGGGAGTTGTGCCCAGTCGCCATGCCTGGACGGACCAGGAGAGGGATTGTGCCTTCCCAGGACCACGAGAGGGCAGCCGCCAGGGCCTCGGATGTCAGCACTTCCACCACACTTGGAGGTGCAGGCAGAAGGAATACCGAGGACACCCAAAGGGCTTCCGGCTGCTCAGGCGGCACTTCTGCCACACCAGGAAGTGCCGCAGGAATTCACTCAGGGAGCACCTGGAGCACGTCCAGGTTGTCATAAAAGGGGCTGCCTCCCTCAAGTCAGGAGCTGCAATCGGGAGGAAGAAGACAGAGCTTGTTGGAAAGGAGTGGAGGCGGTGAAGGACCATTGGAGGGCCCTTGAAGAGGGTGTGTGGTGCAGGGGCACTGTGTGCTGTTTGGACTTTATGTAAATAAACGTGTGCTTTTTGTAGACGTTCAGGTGTCTGTCTGTTTGTGTCCCTGTGCAGCAGGGCTGGCTTCCACAATATACAGTCCCTGACAAAAGTCTTGTCGCTTGTGTACAAATTGACCTGAAGTGCCGCTAAAATATATTTCTAATCAAGATTTTGTTACAAGAAATGGGTCATTTTAATCCCATCAGCTTTTGTAATAGTGTTTCATTGCAAAACGAAACTGACAAAAAGTATTCTAATATTCACAGCTTGGTAAAGCCCATTGAGTCAATTTTTGGCAAGACATAAGTGTTGTCGCCTTGTCATATGAGCTTCACCTGTGACTAATAATGGATCAATTAGGTCTCAGGTGTGTATAAAAAGAACCCCAGTACACTAGACCTTCACATCAACTGCAACTAGACCTCTGCAAACATGCCTAAGATTCACCCTGAGACTAAAGTGTTGATTATCAAGAGGCTGAAGACCAAATCCACAGCTGATGTGGCAAACACGTTCAATGTGTCTCAGCGTCAAGTTCAGAGGATAAAAAAAAGATTTCAAGAGACAGGAGACGTTTTTGACAAGCCCAGGTCAGGAAGACCCCGCAAGACAACTGCTGGAGAGGACCGTTTGTTGGCTTGAAAATCCAAGGCCAGCCCATTTTCCACTGCAGCAGAGCTCCACGAGACCTGGTCACCTGAAGTCCCTGTGTCAACCAGAACAGTTTGTCGGATTCTGTCTCGAAATGGCCTCCATGGTCGAATCAGTGCCCATAAGCCAGCACTAAACAAAAGACAATTGAAAAACCATGTGGCATTTGCCAAGGCCCACAGCCTGCTAAAAGGATGGACGCTGGAAAAGTGGCAGAAGGTGGATTTTTCATATGAATCTTCTGTTGAATTACACCACAGTCACCACAAATATTGCAGGAGACCTACTGGAACCCGCATGGAGCCGAGATTTACCCAGAAAACAATGAAGTTTGGTGGAGGCAAAATCATAGTCTGGGGTTACATCCAGTATGGGTGTATGCGAGGGATCTGCAGGGTGGAAGGCAACATCAATAGTCTAAAATACCAAGAAATCTTAGCTACCTCTTATATTCCCAACCATAAAAAAGGCCAAATTCTGCAGCAGGATGGTGCTCCATCGCATACTTCCATCTCCACATCAAAGTTCCTTAAAGCGAAGAAGATCAAGATGCTCCAGGATTGGCCAGCCCAGTCACCAGACATGAACATCATTGAGCATATGTGGGGTAGGATGAAAGAGGAAGCATGGAAGACGAAACCAAAGAATATTGATGAACTCTGGGAGGCATGCAAGACTGTTTTCTTTGCTATTCCTGATGACTTCATCAATAAATTGTATGAATCCTTGCCAAACCGCATGGATGCTGTCCTTCAAGCTCATGGAAGTCATACAAGATATTAAATTTGGATCTCACAGAACCACTACTTAATTTGCTGACATATTTTTGGATTTGCAGTAAAGTTGTTCATTTTCTGTACTGTATAGGCGACAAAACTTTTGTCTGGCCCAAATTTGACCTTTCTGTCTTGATTAAATGATAAATCTTTTTTCAGTGAAACTAATTTATTTCAGTGCATTAAACATCATTTGGGAGGGCTTTAGCTTTTCAAATGAGCAATTTCTAACACCAGTTGATTAATTAAAAGTCAGGTTAATAGCAGGAGTTTCTACAAAATAGAGAAGCGACAAGACTTTTGTCAGATATATATATATATATAGTAAAGAAACAAAAGCACAAGATAAGGGGTTTGGGGCACCTGAAGGCAAACTCCATCTATTGAAAGTATACAAAAGGCATAAACTAAAATGCATGGTACAGCGCTGTGTGTGTGTAGTAAATGACACAAAGAACAAAGGTTTGGGGGCACCTTTAGGCAAACCATGTGTTATATGACACAAAATAATAAACAAGATTTAGCATGTAAGAGATATTTTCATAGATACATTGATGCTGGTTATGAAAGTGGGAAGCAGAAGGAATGGGTCCAAGAGCCTCAGAACTGGAAGTGTTGCTATATACAGTGGCATGCAAAAGTTTAGGCAACCTTGTTAATAGTCATTATTTTCCTGTATAAATCGTTGGTTGTTACGATAAAAAATGTCAGTTAAATATATCATA
>JANRMT010062854.1:105266875-105317946 GCA_026402145.1 Polypterus bichir lapradei | reverse complement strand
TATGATATATTTAACTGACATTTTTTATCGTAACAACCAACGATTTACACAGGAAAATAATGACTATTAACAAGGTTGCCCAAACTTTTGCATCCCACTGTATATTGTGGCAGACATTCGGGGCCCTTACTGGGGGAGAGAGTACTTCCAGAACAGCTTCTCCCCCAGACCGACAGAGGGTAGGACCCTTGGTTTCCAGGAGGCACATGGACATTTGCAGGGCGCTATTTGGCAGCATTTCCGCCACACCCAGAAGTGCTGCCGTAAGAAGCTTGTTAGGCACATGTAAATAAAAGTGTGTGTTGTGTGCTAAACCTGTGTCCTGACAGTCTGTGTTGGGGTTAGGGCAGCTGTACCTGCCCGGGCATCACAATATTTGTATCAAATTTCTTCTAGACTATGCCATGCACTATGAGAGATGGCCATTAAAACAACACTAACCAGGATGGAAATCTTAACCATCTCAGAGGTATGTTGGCTTTATTAACTTTTGGAATCACTGAAAGTCTAAATAAAACAATTTATATCACTGTGTACAATAACATGAAATATCTCAAGGCTAAACAGGGCCAACTTGTACATACAGCACCAGCATCACAAAAATCTATACTCTGAACCTTCATTGGAAACAGCACACTGACATTATGAGTAATGCAAAGTAACTGGCATACAGTATATACTGCACATTTGGGAAGCAATGACTTAGCTTTGGTTCACAATTGTTAATCAAACAGTATTATTAAAAGAAGATTCCATAAACTGTTATGCCTTTTCCAACTCCAGTCTGACAAAGCAAAGAACAGTTTATTAAAAATGGAAAATGCAGAGAGGTAACTTGGGGTCACATACAGTTGGTTTAGTTATTCTTTATACCACAGCTTTTAACAGTTTATAAATATTTTATTAAGTATGCTACTAACAAAAATAAATTATCATTAAAATATAATAAGACTCTTGGATATATTTCATGTCATTTTTCATTATTTTATATTATACTAAAAGGCCCTATTTGTTTTAAAATATGCAGATCATCATTAGCTGTCTTTAATGGATATGTAAACTAAATTAGAATATTAGAACACTCTAGATGAGAACAGGCCATTTAGCCCAACAAAGCTTGCCAGTCCTATCCTCTTATTGCTTCTAAAAAACATCAAGTCGAGTTTTGAAAGTCCCTAACGTCTTATTGTCTACCACACTACTTGGTAGCTTATTCCAAGTGTCTATCGTTCTTTGTGTAAAGAAAATCTAGTGTATGCGCGAAATTTACCCTTAACAAGTTTCCAACTGTGTCCCCGTGTTCTTGATGAATTCATTTTAAAATAACAGTCCCGATCCATCCATCCAGCCATCCATCCTCTTCCGCTTATCCAAGATCGGGTCGCAGGGGCAGCAGCTTGAGCAGAGATGCCCAGACTTCCCTCTCCCTGCCCACTTCTTCTAGCTCTTCCAGGGGAATCCCGAGGCGTTCCCAGGCCAGCTGGGAGACATAGTCCCTCCAGCGTGTCCTGGGTCTTCCCCGGGGCCACCGCCCGGTTGGACGTGCCTGGAACACCTCACCAGGGAGGTGTCCAGGAGGCATCCTGATCAGATGCCCAAACCACCTCATCTGACTCCTCTCGATGCGGAGGAGCAGCGGTTCTACTCTGAGCCCCTCCCGGATGACTGAGCTTCTCACCTTATCTTTCAGGGAAAGCCCAGACACCCTGCGGAGGAAACTCATTTCAGCCGCTTGTATTCTCGATCTTGTTCTTTCGGTCACTACCCATAGCTCATGACCATAGGTGAGGGTAGAAACATAGATCGACTGGTAAATTGAGATCTTTGCCTTATGGCTCAGCTCCTTTTTCACCACGACAGACCGATGCAGAGCCCGCATTACTGCGGATGCCGCACCGATCTGCCTGTCGATCTCGCGCTCCATTCTTCCCTCACTCATGAACAAGACCCCGAGATACTTGAACTTCTCCACCTGAGGCAGGATCTCGCTCCCAACCCTGAGAGGGTGCTCCACCCTTTTCTGGCTGAGGACCATGGTCTCGAATTTGGAGGTGCTGATTTCCATCCCAGCTGCTTCACACTCAGCTGCAAACCGATCCAGAGAGAGCTGAAGATCACGATCAGTCCCGATCAACTGTACTAATTCCCTTCATAATTTTAAACACTTCAATCATGTCACATCTTAATCTTCTTTTGCTTAAACTGTATAGGTTCAGCTCTTTTAATCTTTCCTCATAATTCAACCCCTGTAGCCCTGGAATCAGCCTAGTTGCTCTTCTCTGGACCTTTTCTAGCACTGCTATGTCCTTTTTTTGTAGCCTGGAGACCAAAACTGCACACAGTACTCAAGATGAGGCCTCACCAGTACATTATAAAGATTGAGCATAACCTCCTTGGACTTGTACTCCACATATCGTGCTATACAACCTAACATTCTGTTAGCCTTGTTAATGGCTTCTGAACACTGTTGGGAAGTCAATAGCTTAGAGTCCACTATGACTCCTAAACACTTCTCATAAGGTGTACTCTCGATTTTCCAACTGCCCATTGTGTATTCAAACTTAACATTTTTACTTCCTATGTGTAATACTTTACATTTACTGACATTAAATTTCATCTGCCACAAATCTGCCCAAACCTGTATGCTATCCAAGTCCTTCTGTAATGATATAACAGATTCCAAATGATCTGCTAATCCACCTATCTTGGTATCATCTGCAAACTTTACCAGCTTGTTACTTATATTCCTATCTAAATTTTTTAGATATATTAAAAAAAGCAACGGCCCTAGCACTGACCCCTGTAAAACACCACTCTTAACGTCGGCCAGTTCTGATGAGGTTCCTTGCACCATCACCCTCTGCTTCTTCTGTCTGAGCCAATTCTGCACCCATTTAAAAACATCACCCTGAACTCCCACTTCTTTTAATTTGATGCCCAACCTCTCATGTGGCACCTTATCAAATGCTTTCTGAAAGTCCAGATAAATAATATCATATTCTCCACTTTGATCATATCCTTTTGTTGCCTCCTCATAGAGTTCCTGCATGTTAGTAAAACAAGACCTCCCTCTTCTGAACCCATGCTGACTGTTCAGAATAACTCCTGTCCTTGCCATGTGTTGTTCAATCTTATCCTTAATACTTCCTTCCATTAATTATCCTGTAATGCATGTTAAGCTTACTGGCCTACAGTATAGTTGCTTGGATCTGCCCTGTCACCCTTTTTATATAATGGAATGATATTTCACATTTTCCAGTCCTTCCGAATCTGTCCAGTGTGCAGTGACTTCCTAAACATATGTGTCAAGTTTTTATATATGTACTCACTAGCCTCCTTTTGAACATGAGGATAAATATTATCTGGTCCTGGTGATTTGTTTGATTTCAGCTTATTTAATCCGAGCAGCACTTCTCCCTCTACAATTTCCAAATCCCTCAGTACCTCCTTAGTAGTCGTGTTTACCTCTGGGAGGTTATCTTGCTCACTTGTGAACACCTCAGAAAAATGTAAGTTTAGGGCATCCGCTATTTCACTGTCTGTATCTTTTAATTCCCCTTTACTATTCCTGATGCACTTGACCTCCTCCTTAACTGTTCTTTTACTACTAAAATAATGAAAGAATCTCTAAGGATCTTCTTTCACCTTATCTGCTATATTCCTCTCCAACTGTCTTTTAGCCTCCCTGGTATCCTTCTTAATAGTTACCCTCATGTTCTTATACGCTCTATGATTCACTTTGCAGTCATTAGTCTTATATGCCTTATAAAGTAATTTTTTCCTTTGCAACTTCTTTTTTAAATCTTTATTAATCCACCGTGGAGTTTTTTTTAGTTTCCTATTAATTCCAAAATTAGGTATGTATCTGTCCTGCATTACATGTAAAACATTTTTAAACCTGTTCCACTGCTCCTCAACTGTCTCCACACTTAAAAGCTTATCCCAGTGTATCCTACTTAGACTTTGTTGCATCTGCTCAAAATTAGCCCCACCAAAGTTCAGCTTAACAATTTTAGTCTTTGCAACTGAACTCTTACAAAAATATCCGTAATATTTTCCAGGCAAAGCCACATGTCCTCAGAGGTGGGTAGTAACGAGTTACATTTACTCCATTATGTTTACTTGAGTAACTTTTTTTAAAAATTGTACTTCTAAGAGTAGTTTTACTACACCATACTTTTTACTTTTACTTGAGTACATTTGTGAAGAAGAAACGCTACTCTTACTCTGCTACATTAGGCAACACTCGAATCGTTACTTTTTTTCCATTAGATGCACTATATTTTTGCCAGAGAGAAGCCGCCAGTGGAGCTACTGCATAACTGTTTCACCAATCAGATGTAACAACAATAATAACAAAACTGTTTCACCAATCAGACGTAGCAACAATAATCACATGACTCCGTTTCACAAATCAGACGTAGCCTTGCAGTCACATGACCACACACAAACTGCCTGACTGCTGTGTCTGTGTATAGGAGAGTGGCAGATCCTGCTACAATAAATAACCACGCTGTTCCTATTTCAGTCTGAATAAAGATGGTGTCCCTAAAGTATTGAGACTCAGCTTCATGTTTTGGGGTGCAAAACGTGGACTCACACGTCACAACACACACACGTGGTCACAATGCTATAGTAAACAGTATACACTCGCATGGATGTTGACTTTAAGAGTGAGGCACGCCGACTGACGATTGCCCACAATCCTGCAGCAAGAGAGAGAAGAACCATCAGCTCAGTTATGATCACGTGACGCTTGGCAGACAAAGCATATACGGACTACTCGTATTGCAAGACCTCGCTCGTTTATCAAGTCAAACTTTATTAAAAATTTTAGCTTGTCTTGCAAAACACTTGCAAACCAAGTGACTTGCAATCCAAGGTTCCACTGTACATGAAAAATGAGAGCCAACTCCTGCTGAAGCTTAACCATCACTTCATTGAGTGAAGAACAAGCACGTTTTAACCACACATGCACAGACACAGACAGTCAAGGTAAAGTGAGACTTCTTGTACGTGCACAAGCTGCCTTGTTCTAATCAGTGTACAGTATATCTTGTCTCTGCAAGTAGTTTGCACTGTTCAGACATACATGTTACCTACCGTAGGTATTGGCTTCAAAAGCTTTGTTGTGAAAAACTGAGATTTGGATCTTTATGTTATTTGTGCATCTTTATTTTGTAAAGATGTTATTTATTTTTACTCATTTTTTATTTTATTATTTGGAAATAGCAGAATTTGCACATTATTTTATATTTTTGTCTGTCTTATTACAACATTTCTAAAAAATAAATCATTTATTATGATCAAACAGTTACTCAGTACTTGAGTAGTCTTTTCACCAAATACTTTTTTACTCTTATTTGAGTAATTTTTTTGATGACTACTTTTTACTTCAACTTGAGTAATATTATTTTGAATTAACGCTACTCTTACTTGAGTACAATTTGTGGCTACTCTACTCACCTCTGGTCCTCACTAAGATGGGGCTCATCATCCAACTGAAGAGGACTTATATTTAAATCCTGTTTGGCATAAACAGCAACCCCACCTCCTTTTCTGTTCTGTCTATCCTTCCTAAAAAATGTGTATCCTTCTATGTTACACTCATCCCCATCTTTGTTATTTAGCTAGGTTTTCGTTATTGCTATAATATCATAATTATGCTCTGCTACATACAACTCCAACTCACTTACCTTATTTTTGATACTTCTAGCATTAAGGCAAGCTATTTTTAAATAGCTAAATTTAAATGCTTGCTTAGATTTTACATTACTATGCATTTTTTTTACTATGTGTCGCTGTATTGCCCAAGCCCACCTTTCCGGTTATATTAGGACAAGACTGGTCGGAAAGTAAAAGTGGTTGCCTAGAAACCACTCCTAGATCTAGGTTGAGTCTGATTATGAACGGGGAAAAAACTGTCCCAGCTGCTCCCATGCTCTTCAGCAAATATTGATGACGTGGACAACCGGGGGGAGGACTGTCCTGCAACGGACCTCGATCTGGAAGTACAAACGGATGAGGACCCAGGCCGGAAAGCCCCTAACCCGGTTTTCCCACAAGATCCGCTCACTAGCCTAGACTTCCAGTTTTGTTCTATGCCGGCTTCATTTAAAAGAGAACAGTGGAACAATGATTCCTTGAAGTTTGCCAGGAACACCATCGTTTCCATCGACGAGCCATCGTCAGAAAATTCCCCACCACCGGGACCCTACTTTGTTTTAGAAAACAATCTGTTATATCAAGTAGCGGAACACAAAGGAGAGGTCCGGAAGTTGTTGTTAGTTCTGCGGACCTACCAGCGGGAGGTCTGCGAACTAGCCCACGCCCACCTCTTAGACGCCCATCTCGGAGTCGAGAAAACACTAGAGAGAGTGAAACTCCATTTCTACTGGACCGGAATCAATGAAGAGGTCCTACGTTTCTGTCAGTCTTGCCCACAGTGTCAGTTACATCAGATACCCAGGAGGAAACCGTGCTCCTTTAGTTCCGATTCCCCTCATTGATGTACCCTTTGCGAGGATCGGTGTCGATCTTGTAGGTCCTTTGGAGCCATCAACGTGAGACCATAAGTACATATTAGTTATGGTTGATTACGCGACTCGATACCTAGAGGCAGTTTCCTTGCGAACCGCTAATACTAAGAATATCGCACGGGAATTGGTAGGACTTTTTTCCCCGAGTGGGTATACCCAAAGAAGTCCTTACGGACCAGGGTACACCCTTTACTTTAGATACATTCAGGGAGGTTGCCAAGTTACTCCATTTTAAGCATCTTAAAACGTCTGTTTATCATCCAGAGACAGACGGGTTGGTGGAGAGATTCAACCAAACCCTTAAACAGATGCTCCGCAAGGTAGTCAGTGTGGATGGTAGGAACTGACACCAGCTCATGCCCCTGGTCCTTTTTGCCTATCGGGGGTTTTCCCCTTTTGAACTTTTATATGGACGCCAACCCCAGGGTATTTTGGACGTTCTAAAAGAAGGTTAGGAAGGGGAAGCACTTTCCTCCACCAATATCTAAGAATTTATCGCGCAGTAACGCGATAGATTAGCCAAAATCTGACCTCTGCTAAAAGAGCACATGTCGAAAGCTCAAACGGTGCAGGCGCAGAACTATAATAGAAATGCCTCCCTGCGGGAATTCCAGCCAGGTGACTAAGTGATGGTGCTCGTGCCCACTTCCCATTCGAAATTGTTGGCTCATTGGCAGGGTCCTTGCGAGGTTAAAGAGAGAATAGGATTCGTCGATTATTTGGTGAAACAACCGAATCGTAGACTGAGCGAGCAGATATATCATGTTAACTTGCTGAAGCCGTGGAGGGATAGGTAAGACTGCCCTTTCGCCAGCCCAACCCTCTCCTTTTTCTCGAAAAAATCATACCTTAACTTCGGCCACAATTTGAGTCCCCACCAGCAACAGGAGCGGGAAACTGCAATCCTGTCTGTCCCGGAAGTGGTCAGCAAGGCACCAGGCCGCACCTCGCTGATTCAGCACGACATCGTGATGGACCCTGGGATGGTAGTAAGGGAACGCCCCTATCGCCTCCTGGAGGCAAAACATGCAGAGGTAGAGCTAGAAGTTCAATGGATGTTGGACATGGACATTATCAAGGAGAGTCACAGCCTGTGGTCCAGTCCCATCGTCCTCGTTTCTAAGCCCGATTGCTCATGGAGATTTTGTAACGAGTTCCGGCGTCTCAATCAAGTCTCAAACGGCATTTAGCACCCCTAGCGGACACTGGCAGTACAAGGTTCTCCCATTTGGACTGCATGGGGCACCAGCGATCTTTCAGCATCTGGTAGACAGAGTGCTAAAGCCACACCAGTCCTACTGTGCCACCTACCTCGATGATGTAGTAATTTTTTCCTGCACCTGGGAGGAGCATTTGCTGCAGGTTTATGTCGTCCTCCTGACGCTAGCAAGAGTGGAGCTGCGTATCAATACTTGGAAGCGCTTCTTTGGATTGAATGAGGCCAGGTATTTAGGCTACCTGGTGGGAGGAGGGCAAGTGAAGCCACAATGTTCAAAACTCAAAGACATCCTTGAATAGCCCCGTCTGATAACCAAGAGGCAAGTGCAAGCTTTCTTAGGATTAGCAAGTTACTACCGCCGGTTTATACCTCATTTTTTGTGAGAGCAGCCCCCTTGACAAATCTGACAAAGAAAAGTGCCCCTTTTCATGTGGTGTGGGATGAACTGACGGAATGGGCAGTGACTTAAAAATGGCCCTCACAACGGCGGCACCTGTTTTGAGAACTCCTGACTTTTCTCTTCCTTTCCTTCTCCAGACCAATGCTTTGGACACAGATCTAGGCAGCGTGCTGAACCAAAGCATCAATGGTGTCAAACACCCTGTGATATACCTGAGCCGGAAACTGTTGGACCAGGAGACAATGTATGCAGCAGTAGAATGGGAGGCTCTGGCAATAAAATGGGCAGTAACTCACCACGGTACTACCTGTTGGGTCGGGAGTTCACCCTAGTGATGGACCATGCCACCCTCCAGTGGATGGGTATTCATAAAGACTCAAACCCTCAAGTCACCAGGTGGTTTTTGGACCTGCAGCCATATAAGTTCACTGTCACTTATCGTCAGGGTAACCTCCAGACTAACGCTGATGCTCTCTCTCCAACCTCTCGGTTCGGGCCGTCAGACCCAATGGGTCTGGGCTGAGGAGGGGTCATGTCACACACAAGCACATAGGGAGCGGCTTAAAGACCTGACAGGGACCGCAAAATCTCATGTCAGGGGACAACAACAGGGTACTAACCTTTCTCTCTTTGTTCCCTCAGGAAAAACAAAGCAACACCGCTGTGAGTTCACCTGGACTCGATAGAAACTCAAGCCACGTCCAGGTTCCTTCCTTCCCTCTGGTCCCCACCTGATGACGTCATTACCACCCATCTACCACCACGGTTCCTTACCAGCATTCCGTCTGTCCACTACCGTTCCCACCCCATAAATTGTCCGCCTGTCACTATACCAATTGTCTGTTGTTCTACTGTATGTATGAACTGACCGATTCAAGAAAACCTTACAGTATACGGGGACAGATAACCCAAACCTTTATGGTTTGTTTTGTCTTTTTATTACAATATATATATACAGGGAGTCCTTGGGTTACAACGTCTCGACATACAACGTTTCGAACTTACAACGCTCACTCCTATAAAAACTTAAAAAAATTGACACATGAGTGTTTCAGATTAGACCATTAGTGTCATACTTACAGACTACGTGGGCAAACTAGTTTGGTTATGCGCAGCGGAAGAATACGCAGTAACGCAGCGTATGAATGAGGGAATTCGCAAACTCGTTTGGTTGCGCGCGGAGGAAGTGTTCCATTTGTGTTGCTTTGTTTGCCAACTTTTTGGCCCTTATCATGGCTCCTAAATGAAAGTCAGAATCTTCAGATGGTAGTGTTTCGAAGAAGAGGAAAGCCATCACGATAGAAGTGAAGTTAGACAATGTAAAGAGAGCAGAAAAAATAAAGGTAAGGAATTTATTTTTACACTCATTTTGTCATTTTTTCTATTTTTTACAGTGTACAGTACAGTATATTTATGTCATTTTCCTTTTTCTGTGGCTTAGTTGTGTTTTTATGTTCTAGATTATGATTTTGCAAATGTGTTAGGATAGGTAAGTGACTTAGGCTAGGGTGTGTTTCGACTTACACCAAAATTCGGGTTACATCTCTGTTGTAGGAATGGAACTGTGTCATAACCTGAGGACCCCCTGTATATATAAATATACAGACACACACACACATATTAAGTATGCACATCAGAGGACCACCTTCCAGGATACCATCCCAAGGCAAGAGGGGCTAACATTCTTGTTTTTGTTGTCACCCACAGCAGCAAGAAAATGCCCACTGAGGGCAATTGAACACTGTCCTTAATCTGCCCCTTAATGGCCCGGAGGACTATAAAAGAACAGATGCCCAGGAGAATTGCATTTCAGATCAGACCCAAATTGCCAAACTGCAAACAGCATGTAGCTCCTGAAGACAATCTGATTGATTCCTGTTTGAGACGACAATGATTTTTTTTAGATTATCTTAATGTGCTTCTGTATACAAGTATTCTTTTTGTTTATATTCATTTACTTTTGGATTAAAAGGGGTGAACCTGCTGGCACCCCAACACATTCCCAACATGACAAGTGTCCTTCCAATCATCCACAGTACATATATACTGTATAGATATTCAGTAACAGTCAGAAGTCAGGACACACCCAGAGATGTTTTTGGTACCTTTTTTTATCAAGATACCATTTAATTGATTTAAAAATACAGCCAAAAAATGTACTTTTCTGTTTCAAATGACTGATTTGTAATTTATTATTCACATTTGACTTCAAAGCCCCAATTTCAGCAGTCATTTCAATATTTCAATGTCGTAATGGTAAACTCCCTTAGCCTTTCCTTAATTAGTCATTTATAAATGCTAATCGGTTATTAGAGATACCTTTGTAATTGTATTAGCACTGCATAAATCTGTTATTCTGTTCATTTGGGTTGCAAGGTACTGGCATTTCTAAAGTTCAATTCCCATCATTCAAAAATGGATGTAACTGTGTATTGATTTTATTTTTTTGCAGAATGAAGAATATTCCATGTGACAGATTGTCAAGAAACTGTGGATTTCAAACATAGGTGTCCACTACTGTCTTGAGAGAAGAGGGTGAACTAGATCTACCCAGGATAGAAAAAGAAATGGAAGGGCCAGATGCACAACTGCATGAGGATAAGAACATCAGAGTCTATAGTATGAGAAACAAATGCCTTATTGGTTCTCAGTTGTGTTCTTCCTAAATAAAAGTCATCTGAAGCAGAGAAAAGGTGATTCTGGGATGCTAGACCTTAGAGTTTTAAAGATAATGCCATATGTGAAACTGGCAAATAAAATGAAAAGGATTAAAACTGGCAAAGGAACACAGAAATTGAATGACAGTTGACTGGAAAAGTGTACTATGTTCAGCGTAATATATTAAAAACTAACCTTGCAAAAAGCCTGTTTTTTAAAACAAGCTTAAAGCTACAATGGTACTGTAAGTCCAACTAATTCAACCATGTTTTGCATTTATGAACCATTCGCCAGACATGCCTTACATTTCATTCTTTGCATGTCTTGTTTACTTTTTTCATTGGACATTTTAGCCCTCAAATCTATTTTTGTGCTTCTTGTTGCAATTTTTCGTCGTACATTCTAGCCTTGTTGTGGGCGCTGGACAGTGTGACACTGCAACAAATGGACTTATACTGCATGGTTTACTATCTTACGTCAGTCCCTTGCCTTTGTTTATCAGACTTTCCCACCCTCTTGTGAATGCAGGAAGATGTTACACCTAAGCATGGGCATGAACAACAGAAGGATGGACATGTTATCACTTTATATCTACTGTATATATATACAATCCTAAGCCTAAAAGTGCAATGATTTTGTGCAACGATTTTATCTGACTTTTTATGTGACTTTTTTTGTCACGCTTATTTTAAAACCTACATATATATATTTGGTATCATTCTTTTCAGAATTTATTAAGCTTTAAAGTGATGTTGTTAGATTTTCAGATTCTTATTCTGTTTTTAAATTATAAACTAAAAAATATCAAGAACTCACGACCTGTGAGATGAGACTTTGTGTCAAGAGATTTAACCACACCCGGGGCCGGAAATAAAAGGCAAAGAGTAGGACAGCTGCTATACAGGCTTTTAAATATTCAAAACGCTGAGCAAGATGCAGATCACATGGCACAGCAGCAGAAGCAGCAAACCAGCAGCTGCTCGAACAAAGAGGAGGTAAAAAAAACTGTATTTGTTCCCCATTGTATCACCAATTAAAAGGGGTTTTCGGAGGACTGACCACATCTCCTTGGGGTGTGTTCAGCCCCCCTCTTTACAACATGAGTGGCAGAGATGCGAAGTGGCTGGTGTGTAGCGCAGGCCAGGGGGGTTACCAAGTGAAACGAGCAGTATATATATTGTGATGAAATAAACCACAAATTACGATAATAAAGGTTTGGGGATTGGCCCCTTATATTGTTGTGCACGAAAAGATGGTCAAGATGATTATCAAAAGATATCAGACATTCGACAAATGAAATGGAGTTTCTGTTGGCTTTTATATCTTGAAAAGATGGCTACAGGAAATGGTAGTAGCAGGAAATGACGTCATCCACAGGAGCCGGAAGTGACGTCATCATGTCGGGACCGGAAGTGACACCATCCATAGGAGCCGGACGTGACATCATCATAGTGGGACTGGAAGTGATGTCATCAAAGGTAGCCGGAGGTGGGGTAGTGAATGGGAAAGTGTCTGATGCAGATATGATACAACCCCCCATCTTGTAACCATTCACTCACCTCAGGACCTGTTGATTGCCTCCTAAGCGCACGTGTGTGACATGACCCCCCCTCCAGCCCAGACCCATCGGGTCGGGCGGCCTGTACCGAGAGGTCGAAGGTCTGGGAGAGAGCATCAACGTTGGCCTCTAGAGAACCCCGATGATAAGTGACTCTGAACCTGTAAGGTTGTAAATCCAAGAACCACCTGGTGACACGAGGATTAGACTCTCGATTCAGGGCCATCCACTGTAAAGCAGCATGATCCGTCACTAGAGTAAATTCACGCCCCAACAAGTAGTATCTCAGTTGTGTCACAGCCCACTTGATCGCCAAGGCCTCACATTCCCCCGCCGCATACCTGGTCTCCCTATCCATCAGTTTCCAGCTAAGGTATAAAACGGGCTGTTCAGCACCATCGATGCACTGGCTCAACCCGGCACCCAGTCCTGTGTCTGATGCATCGGTCTGGAGGATAAAAGGATAACAAAAGTTAAGAGATTTCAAAACAGGTGCTGAAGTCAGGGCCGATTTCAAGTCACAAAATGCAGCTTCAGTATCCGAGTCCAATACCACTTTAATAGGAGTCTTTTTCTTTGTCAAATTTATAAGAGGTGCAGCTCTCTCAGAAAAATGAGGAACAAAGCGACGGTAGTAACTCGCCAAACCCAAGAAAGCTTGTACTTGTCTCTTAGTAATCGGACAATGGCATCAATTTTAGAACACTGTGGCCAAACCGAACCACCACCCACTAGATAGCCCAAATATTTGGCCTCATTTAAACTAAAGAAACATTTCTTAGGGTCAATAGGAAGCCCTGCTTTAGCTAGGGTGGTAAGAACGGACTGCACATGCTTTACATGATCCTTCCAGGTGCCAGAATAGATAACAATGTCATCCAGATATGCAGCACTATATGAATTGTGGGGCCATAACAGTGTATCCACCAGACGCTGAAAAGTCGCAGGTGCTCCGTGCAACCCAAATGGAAGGACCTTGTAATGCCAGTGTCCACTAGGGGTACTAAAAGCGGTCTTTTCTTTAGCAGAATCCGTTAAAGGAATTTGCCAGTAACCTTTGGTCATTAGAAAGCGAGTTTCACCCAGCCGTTCGAGGAGATCATCTACACGGGGCATGGGATAAGCATCAAATTTAGAAACCTGATTGAGACGACTGAAGTCATTGCAGAACCTCCACAACCCATCTGGTTTAGGAATTAAGACGATTGGACTAGACCATGGACTATAACTTTCTTCAATAATGTCCATCTCTAGCATTTGTCTAACTTCCAACTCAACTTCAGCTTTCCTTGCCTCCAGAAGTCGGTACGGTCTTTCCCTGTCAATAACCCCCGGGTCTGTAACAATGTCATGTTCAATCAGCGCAGTGTGTCCTGGTCGCTTGCATACTACTTCAGGTATGGACAGGATAGTTGATTCCAACTCCTGCTTCTGAGTTTCTGATAACTGATCACCAAAATTAAGGGACTGATATTCAACAAAAAGGGAGCGTGGCTGACCGGAGTGAGTCTCTGCCTCTCTTTCCTTCCATGGTTTCAGCAAATTAATATGATAAACACGTTTGCTTGGTCGATGATTAGGTTGTTTAACCAAATAATCGACAAGCCCTTTTCGTTCCTTAATTTCATAAGGCCCTTGCCAATGAGCCAATAATTTAAAGTGAGAAGTAGGAACGAGCACCATAACACGATTTCCCGGGTGAAATTCCTGAAGGGTGGTGTTTTGATTGTAATAACGTGACTGCGATGCTTGAGCTTTTTCCATATGTTCTTTTAGGACGGACCAAATTTTATTTAATCTACCGCGTAATTGTGCAATGTATTCTAATATATTAGAGGATAAGAGGACCTCTTCTTCCCACCCTTCTTTTAACATGTCTAATAAACCACAGGGTTGTTGTCCATAAAGGAGTTCAAAATGGGAAAAACCCGTGGAGGTCTGTGGGACTTCGCGATAGGCAAAGAGAATGAGAGGGAGTAACTGATCCCAGTTCCTCCCGTCCTCACTAACTACCTTGCATAGCATCTGTTTAAGAGTTTGATTAAACCGTTCTACTAATCCATCAGTCTGAGGGTGACAGACCGACATTTTCAGATGATTAATTCGGAGTAACCTAGCAACCTCCCTGAACGTTTCTGAGGTGAAGGGAGTTCCCTGGTCAGTTAAAACCTCCATTAGAATCCCCACACGGGCAAATATCCCTACTAATTCCCGTGCGATTGTTTTTGAATTTGCTGAGCGCAATGGAACAGCTTCGGGGAATCGCGTGGCATAATCTACAAGAACCAGTATATATTTATGACCTCGTAAAGAAGTTTTAATAGGTCCAACAAGGTCAATTCCTACTCTTTCAAAGGGTATATCGATTAAGGGAAGGGGAATAAGAGGAGCACGGTCCCTTTTAGGAATGTGACGAATCTGACACTCCGGACAAGAAGTACAGAAATGTCTGACCTCCTCATTAATTCCCGGCCAATAAAATCTGAACTTAATACGTTTTTCAGTCCCCAAATGGGCTCCGAGTAAATGAGCATGGGCTAATTCACACACCTGACGACGGTAGGAGCATGGAATTAACACAAACTCCTTTATTATTCCCTCATGTTCAGCCATGCGATATAATAAATCATTTTTAATAACAAAGTAAGGTATTTATGGTATAGCTTCTCCAGACATAAGTCCATTTTCTGAAACAACTGCATTTCTCGCATTTTTCAAGGAATCATCATTCCATTGCTCCCTTTTAAAGGACGAAGGAGTAAAGTGAAATTGAGCGGTTAAATCGCTAATTGGGTCTGGGGATATCCCTAGGGGCGGAGCTACTGACGCAGTAGGCACTGCGAGAGGTGGTATGCCTCTCGCAGTGTCAGATGTGCCTTCATCTCCGTTTTCTATAGTGACAATTTCGTTATTATGGGAGCTATTACACAGCATGGAGGCAATCAGATCCGATATATTACCATCCATTATCAGGCCCTCTTTTACTACAGGAACAACTTTTGTTTTTCCGCTATTGATTTGTGACCAGTCTCTTCCCAATATTACTGGGTACAGAGGATCGGTCATCACGGCCACCGTTAGTCTGTTCATGACAGATCCAACCATAATAACACAAGAAGCAGCTCTATAGTATCGGGTGTCCCCGTGTATACATTTTAGGCTGATGATTTAACCATTGTCGCGGTAAAACAAAGCTGCGAGCAACAATAGATATGTTACTCCCGGAATCGAACAGTGCCTTTACTTGATTTCCATTCAAAATAAGTGTTCCCGTACAGGGGGAAGATAAGGGGTTAACAACAGCACAATACTTCTCTCCTTTTCCCAGGGAACAATCCATCGGCTCCAGCGAAGGGCACGCTGTAAATAAATGTCCCAGCCCTCCACACTTGAAACAGCGCGGAGGCGGGTCGATTCGTTCCTTCTTCCTGGAGGAGACATCAATATTAAGTAGGGTGGTCTCGGAAAAAGGCACACAAACCTATCGGGATGGGCGAGAGTACCTTTCTGATCTGCCTGATTTTTAGACCCCCCAATGTCGATCCACCACTGCCACAAGACTGTCCATCGAGGCTACCTCCTGTTTGGGGACCTGTTGGGCGAGATTCTCTGGGAGTGCGTTAATAAATGTTTAGATCGTCAACAATTCGGCTATTCTCTGAGCACTATTTTCATCTGGCCATAGCCAGAGGCTCACCTTGCCCCAGACCTCGTACATTTGTGTACGTACTGGTCTGTCTGGGTCAAATTTCCACTCACACCACTCCCTCGCCTGCTGTGCCGCAGATACGCCGTAGTGTTTAAATATTTCTTGCTTAAGCAGATCATAATCGGAGGACTGCTCCTCAGGCAGATCATAATAGGCCCTCTGTGCTTCCCCGTTCAGATAGGGAGCCAGAATGTTTGCCCACTCCGATTGTGGCCAGGCATTACGTTTGGCGGTTCTCTCAAATATTAGAAAGTACGATTTCACGTCATCTTCTTCTGTTAGGTTATTAAATTGAGGCGTTACTGACTTTGATGTCTCCCCTCTGCTGGCTGCTGCTGCGCGTGCCTCAGATTCCGCCAGTCTTGTTTGGGTATCGCCCAGTTGTATTTTTACTTGTTGCAGCTCCGCTGCCAAGGTGTTCAAGACGGTATTCAGGTCCTGTCCTTCAGTCATGATGAACAATTATCCTGCCGGATACGCCAATTGTGATGAAATAAATCACAAATTACGATTATAAAGGTTTGGGGATTGGCCCCTTATATTGTTGTGCACGAAAAGATAGTCAAGATGATTATCAAAAGATATCAGACATTTGACAAATGAAATGGAGTTTCTGTAGACTTTTATATCTTGAAAAGATGGCTACGGGAAATGGTAGTAGCAGGAAATGACGTCATCCACAGGAGCCGGAAGTGACATCATCATGGCAGGACCGGAAGTGACACCATCCATAAGAGCCAGAAGTGACGTCATTATGGCTGGACCGGAAGTGACGTCATCCACAGGAGCCATAAGTGACGTCATCATGGTGGGACCGGAAGTGATGTCATCAAAGGTAGCCGGAGGTGAGGTAGTGAATGGGAAAGTGTCTGATGCGGGTATGTGATACTTATTTCTCTTCTTTAGTTCTGTAGGATTAGAGAGAGAGGTATTAGCACCATCATACAACCCCCCATCTTGTAACCATTCATTTAAGTCAGGACCTGTTGATTGCCTCCTAAGCGCATGTGTGCGACTATATATATATATATATATATATATATAGAGAGAGAGAGAGAGAGAGAGATAAGAGTAACTCAATTAGACCCTATGTTTAAATTAAGACTAAAGATTTATTGTAGGACTTTATTGTAGGGCGGCACAGTAGTTAGGAGACCCAGGTTCGCTTCCCGGGTCCTCCCTGCATGGAGTTTACATGTTCTCCCCATGTCTGCATGGGTTTCCTCCAGGTACTCCGGTTTCCTCCCACAGTCCAAAGACATGCAGGTTAGGTGCATTGGCGATTCTAAATTGTCCCTAGTGTGTGCTTGGTGTGTGGATGTGTGTGTGTGTATGCGTGTGTGTGCCCACCCTGCGGTGGGCTGGCGCCCTGCCCGGGGTTTGTTTCCTGCTTTGCACCCTGTGTTGGCTGGGATTGTCTCCAGAAGACCCCTGTGACCCTGTAGTTAGGATATAGTGGGTTGGATAATGGATGGATGGATGGACTTTATTGTATTATAGAATACCCTTCAGAATTGTGGTTACCATAATGAGTCCCATTCTCTGACAGCAATGATTGTCATGCACCTTTGACTAAATTAATGCTCATGGATTTGTAATAGGACCATAGTACGAATGGGAGAGTTCAGCATAATTGATGAGTGATATTTCAGTAAAACTATGCCAGCACCATAAAACGTTGTGAAATGGCAAGGAAGGGCTTGCATAGTCATCTGGCCACAGTTTAAGGTACACTTCACTTACAGTATATTTTTGTCTACATGGGCTGATAGAGTCAGTGTGCCTTCCATGTGGCAAGTGAGAAAGGATACAAACTGGAGAGACTCATGAAACTGACAAATGACTAGGCCAACATGTTAGTTCACAGTTTTTTTTTTTTACTATTGCAGTAAAGAAGCCACAATAAATCAATACATTTGAAACCATACTATATATAATATCAAAAGAAAGAGGGACGCTATAAATAGTCAAATGGTTTTAAGTCAGTGGCTGTTTTTAACCATATATGACACTCCTTGCTGGAAGCATTATTAAGTCCCTGTTATAGTTAATTCTCAATTGGTGTAAGATAAAATATTTTAAAAAGATTTGTCAGGTAACAAATTGAATTAAACATGAAGTGCAGCTATTAGTTCCTTGCACAGGATTCTGTTTTCCTTTAGAAGACTCATTTGCAGACATTAAAGCAGTTGGCCAAATGTCAGGCCCTAGCCATGGTTCGGTGGCATGGCATGACATAGTTGTGTTGTTGCCCTGCACCCATAGGAGCCTGAAACTGATTCAAACTCGGAGTCGGAGTCTTCATTCCATGTCTGCATGGGTTTCCAACATATCCTAAACATGTTTGGTTAATATTTCAGCTCTAAAATGGTCTGGTATGGTTGTGTACTTCAAGACTTTCAAGTTTCCAGTGAAGTATTGGCTACTTCCTTGCACTGATGCTATTGGCACAGGCCCTTTTTCCTATATTTGTTTTATGAACCAAATAGGTTTACAAAAATGAAACCGGTCAATAGCTAATACCAGCTTGTACTCAGATTTAGCGGTCATGGGGACGGCAAGATTCTGAAGATGGTGGTTTGTTTATTTTATTGCGGAGACCACAGAATCACACCCAGTCTTGACCGACTATGCACACATTCATATGCAGAGACACTGATTAGAAGCTCAGTGAATCGAAAAAATTAAAATATATTAATCAAATCATTGATAGAAAAACAATATTACACAAAAACGCATACATAATTGCCCTCCTCAGTTCCCCAACGCAATAATTATTTGCAACCACTACACAGTAAACAACACTAACAACCAAGTCTAACACAGTCCAGTACAGCAGTAGCAGATGACGAAAATGTGTGGAATGAAAAATCCTGTGAACAGCCCTCAGAAGGAAATCTAAAGTTTTGTCCAACCAGGTTCCCATTGCAGATTGGGAGCGCTCCTCAGATGAAGATGATGCCAAGACAGATGATGAGTAGCACATGCTATACATTCAGCTGAAACTGAAATTCAAGGTAGTTGTAGTTGTAATCCAATGACGTGTATGATTAGTAGAAACAAAACTGACAGACGATCACCATCCTCTTGGCATCATTTTGGCTCCTTTTTAAATAGCGCTCTTGATTAAACTTCTTCCCAGCAACCTCTGTGCCCTCTACATCTGCCCAATAATGTAATACTGCCAGGGCTTATTTGGAGATCTAGGCAGTTTTAAGGGAGAGTACCAAGACATTTCCTAGATGGTGCGGTCCATTTTTTTAAGGAAGGGATACATGGAACTAGAATGTAGAAGGGTCCTTTCTTTTGAAGGCCATCCTTTCTTTTTAGTGTTGTTTTATATATCTACACATTTTCAAAATCCTCCTTTTACCAAAAAGGGCTGAGGGAAGAAATCTATTTTTGAATAAGTTGATTCTATACACCAAATGTTTTTGCTGATCTGGTTTATGTAAGCAGAGAGAATATGAGGATTTTAGTTTTCCCTCTTTATTATTTGTAATTGAAGAACCAGCTGAAGCCAGACCTGCATTGCTAAAGTGTGACCAGCATGTCATTCACCACATCTCAGCTCATTTTTAAATCATTGCAGCCAAGTTGCCAGAATAAATTCTACCTTCTGCTTTTGTGTTGGTTTTGATCTCCACCATAACAGTCCAGTGTGTCATTTTATGCCTACCAGTGCCATATTGGATTAATTATGTGTAGGTGGGTGCTACATCAACCTGAATTCATAGCATCTGTTGAGTTGGCAGGTCTGTTCTATTGTGTGAAAAATAGAGTCCTTTGAGGTAAATAAGAAAACAGCACAGCCCCTGTGTTATCTATTGAAACACACATAATGTTGCCGAGACCTTTCTCAGCCTGCTTCATTATGTCAGGAGTGTTTTGCTCTTAATGCTTTTGTAAAGAATTTTATTATAGGGCTTATTAAGAAAGTCACAGTATAAAACAAATTTTAATTAATCTAATTTATTAGCGCAATCAAAACCAGCAGTTAGTTTTTTTTTAATACAGCAAGGGCAAAGGAGCCAGAATATTGAAACTGGATTGTTCTTCAATGGGCTTTTTAATTTCTTTGTTGCAAATAGAAATTTGAAGTTAAAGATTTAACATGTCATATCATTTGTAGAAATATTTTAGGAGCAAGGCAAGCGTGCACAAAATGCACAGCCTATGCTTCTTGCGAATTAGGTCCGCTGAAGTAGAATTGGGGATGTGAAATAGCCTGAAACATGGCATTACACTCTAATGCTCTTTTCTCCTTTTAGCACAGCACTTGAATCCTATAATAGAACTAAGATGTCTTCGGTGGGGAATTTACTTGATCTTGCTGTGTTCACTGGTGTTTTTAAGGGAGACTTTGGCTACATCCCATCATTCAGAGTTTTGCAGGAGGGTTGAAAATTGTCCCCAAAATGAGTGCATAATCAGTTTGATCTGAGTCCTGTTTAGGAGATGCCATTCTATTCAAGATCAGCGGCTCCTGCTCTCTGTCCTGAGGGAGATTCTCAGCCACTTGTTATGTTGATCAACTCATTTCAGTTTCAATCCAGGTTGTTCTTCTATAGCGATCTTCACTGAGTGTAGGCTTATCACAGGTAGATACAAATTACTAATCACATAATGAACACCCATAAAGACATTGATTTGTTTATATAGGAAGGAAAACAAAATAGTTTGAATCAATTAACATAATCGGAAGCTAACAATTTCTGTCCATTAATGAATTGTTGAGCTTTGGCCTGAATCATTCATATTCTTTACTAAGGGTACCTTATAGTACAGTGGCCGAGAAAGACAAAACAAATTCACATTTCAGAAAACAAAATGACAACAGTAATAACATATTTTTCAAAGCCATTTTGTTTTCCTGAAATGTTTATTTGATTTGCCCTTCTTGACCAACGTAGTATAGCATTTAATGATATAATGAAATTTCTAGACTTGTTTTACTCAGTCTCCTTCATGGTGAATACCATCTGACCAAATATTACAAATATAACGTCACACAAATGTTTTATCAAAACATTGTTTAAGACTTTTACAATCCCAACTAGGGTTGCTTTCAGCTCTGCATTGGACTTTGTAGGTATAAGTTCTGGCCATGTGATCCTCCATTGAATTAAGTAGTGTTTTGAATTCATGCTGGTACAAATTTTCCTGCTTTCAGTAAATTTTGCTTATACAGTATGATTCTTTAACTTTTTCATATTTCGGATTATAAAGATTTCAATCTTTCAGTTAATTTTCTGTATCTGCATTATAGTATGATGTAAATTGGTTACCATTTATTTTTATTATACAGTACCACAACACCATTTTGTTCAAGGGTGCAACTGTATGTTGCTTGGTAATCGGAACTGACAGTCATGTTGAGTGATATCATTGAAGTACTGTACAACAACACCAACTTACTTTTGTATCACACTCTTCACTGAGTGCAGGTGCAGTGTATCATGAACAATTCTCAGCTAAAATACAAGTATAGATTATACTAATCGCTAAATATAGAACTGGTGCACATATAAATATAGATTTGTTAAACAGATAACAAGGTACTATTGATTAAACATAAATGCAAACCAACAATGTCTGTCAATTAATTGATGAACTATGGCCAGTTGACAATTAGAGATTAAAATTGTAAAAGAGAGTCAAAACAAAGTCACAGTCCTGGAGTCCTCGGCCACCTAGCTGCCTACCCCCTCTTCCTGGGGTTTTCCACAATGGAGTCTGCATTGGCCATCCAATCTGATAAGATTATCTTTGTGTCCAACCATACCAAGTGGTACATCCAGATACAGAGAAGAAAAACAGACTATAGAAGGGTTAGTAGTGGTTTAAAAATATTGTACTGTATGACTTAAATTTCAATACAAATGACTAGGAAACAGAATTGTTGTATGCACAGATAATCGGCACCTCTAATCAGGGTATACTAGACTAAGGTAGTGAGTCTTCAGCAAGGATTTAAAAGCTGAGACTGTAGGGGCATCTTATATTAGCAGGCGGATCATTCTACAGCTTCAGGACCCTTTAGCTAAATTCTTGACTTCCCACTGTTATTTTATTAATTCTTGGATATTAATATTTAAGCTCATCAGTGCATTCACTGTTCAAATTTGACTTCTACTACTTATGTTATTTAAATTGTTTTAGGTTAAAAATTCTTTGTTTAAGATCTTATGACTGTTTCTTGATCCTGGTTTTGGTTGATGCTTTGGGATTATACATTGTCTTTCTTTCCTGATTTTGACAATGCTCATCTATTTACCTACAGTTCACCTTCTAACCCATTTTCAAATTCCTCTCCGTGGTCTGCCATTTTCATTCCCTTGGCAGAACAAATAGGTTTAGAAATGTTTAGTTAGATTATTTATAGACATGAAAGCAATCTTCTTTAGGCATTTACTTGGAATTACATAGTAGGTCATTGATGAGATCTGAACCTGAAAACACAATTCCAGTACAACCACACCCGTGCCCATTAATAAATTATTGACGGACATCTAGGTATTCAGCATACATTAAGATGATTTCTTTTAAAGATAGTATATCCATTAAAATGGATGACTATCTGTATATCATATAGGTTTCTGTAAAGCAGTGTGTTTTCATCTGGATTATAGTTTCAGTCATTATCATTAAAGAATACCTAAAATAATTATAATTGTATAAGAACTGCCCAGGATGGAACCATGGGTGATATCGCCAACATGTCTCTCACCATAGTGGGACCATTTGAGTCCCGAATTGCATAGTGGGCTTTGGAAAACCTGCCAGAGACAATTAGTAATGCTTCAGTGGAGTAGTCATGCAGCCAGATTTTCAGGTAAAACAAAAATGTTTTAACAAATAGTTAAAATTATGCAGTTGTAAAAAGGGGGTATATTTGGAATGGCCTTACCGACTAACACCAATCAAGCATATCAGCAAAGAAACAGTCCAAACCAACAGGATGCTGGGCTACAGAGCATCTTGACAAACACTGAATCTCAGTCATAAGATTAAGGTTGTGGTGAGTTGAAATCTGTCCCAGCAGGTTCAATGGTGATAAAAGAAAAAGTTTCAGGATAGTTGTCAATATTTAATCAATTCATACTGACAGCCTATTACAAAGTGGAGTAAATGACAATGCAGGCAAATGTGGGACTGAAAGAATGAAACGGACTGCTAACATTAACACCTTAGGCAGAGGATCAGGAGCACTTGAAAATGTTCTCCTATTGCTTGCAGTCTGATGGGAAGCTCTATGGTCCATTTAGAGGGCACAGACTCTGTAGCAGTCTACCAGTCTTGGTCAAGTTTGGCTACTGTTGGAGAACCTTTCAGCTTCCTTTAAGTGTGGGGGTCACCAAATAAAGGAACCATTTAGCAAGATAAATCCCCATAGGGGTGCCGAAGTGATTTTTACTTACCAAAGCCTCTCATATTCTAACCATAAATTGTCCAAAAATTTTTTGTAACCTAGATGACCCGAGCTAATGAGGACATATACATCCATACAAGGAGTACTGTAGGTGCATAAAGTGATTAGTGCTTTTATTAAAATTAGTCAAATTAAAGAGTGTCCAAAACAGTGCAACCAAGTCTTTTATAAACATAATAACCCATAAAAACAATCCTTGTGCCAGTGGAGGTTAAAAATCCATAATTAATAAATATCCATAAAATGAGGTTAAAACAAGCAAGAAGCTGTCCTCTAAAATTACCAAGCCCTGGTACATTCCTTTAAAATGGATGTATCTATAGCTTACCCTATTTGGGTCTTGCAGCACAGAGAGATGTCAATCAGCAGGCGCAGACAACCTTTTGATTTGCTTGTGTCCCAGACACCCATCCCATGGTGTTTCATGTGGCACTGCCAAGCTTGCAATCCTTTGAACTCCTTTTGTCATTCCCTCCGGAGTAATCAGCAGGAGCAACCCTTAGCCCCCTTAAGTGCTGACCACATACTCCTCTCCCTGGGCTCACATTCCCATTCACCTGCTTCCTTCCAATCTTCCAGTGGCTTTTGCTTGCTTGCTCCTGCCCTTCTTTCCATCCCATTAATTTCTGCTCTCTTTCGGATTCGTTCATGCTCATCTTATTCCTTTCATTTTTTTCCCCTTTGCCATGCAGACTCCTCTTTATCTGTCCTCTCTAATTGGGACGCAGGTGCGTCAAGCTGCTACCTCTGAGGCATAATTGAGGCTCCCAACTGATCCACCAGCTTCCCCTTTTGTATGCAACGCGATCAGCTTAGTACCCCAATTAACCACAGAGTGAAGCGCGTTTACACACACCCACACCCAATTGATGCCTGCACCTAATGGGGTGTGATTATCTATTTAAAATTAGCACAGCGCCACGGACCACTTATCACAAGGACTGTAAAGACCCATGGCCTATCCTGGTAATGCCTTGCATGAGGCAGTAGCTAATCACAGATTGGACACTTGGTTGTAATTAAAGATTAGGAACTCTTTTGCAATGAAAAGAAGAAAATTGTGTGGTTCTGTGGGATGTGGGCTCTCAGCCCTGCACAATGAGAGTGAACTATTGATTCTCACTACTTGGAGTGATGTCCCTAGGCTATTACAGTTTCAGGACAAGCAATGTCAATGCCTTTGAGAAATGTGTGCTCCTCCTAGTGTTTAGCCAAAGGCTCAAATATTGTACATTTTTTACATTATACTCAGTTAATTTACATTACATTCAGTCATTTATGAATGTTAATTATCATGTTTTCTCAAAAATACATACAAAGAGAGAGAACAATAGATGTGTAATCTGAGGGAGGGTTGGTTAGAAGAAGTCTTATGACTTTCCTATCACCTGAGAATAAAACATGTAATTTTTTAAAATGATGAATATTGCAGCTCACACCTAATAAACGTTCGAATTTTCGAAAGCAAGTGGAGTCTAATGTGGGATGGGCTCCCACTTTGCACCCTTGATGCACAGCTGGAAGACACCACAATTAATTTTTAAAAACTTACTTAAGGGACTCCACAAATGGGTGTGGCAAAAGACCACATGGACTTACCGCTAACAACAGTCTGTAGGATTGTCAATTTGTCGACTTCCACTGAACTTGTTTAATTAGATGTTGCAGGAATTATACTTGGCAGCTTAACATCAAAGATTTTAAATGAAATTCACCAGAAGGTCTGTGTACACCAATTGTAAAAAATAAACCCTCACGGAGTACTGCTGCTAAAGCACCATTTAAATCTATAACTGGCAGCTGAGAAAGACACTCACTTTAACACAGGACATTCCCCACAGAGTTGGCAGCCACAACAGCCACTAGCATAATGGAGTTAAATAGAGTTCCGTTTTTAATTTCATTGACACATGTTCACGTCCCAGTCGTTGCTGTCTCACGGAGGATGGGGTTGGAAAGGGCAGCAACACCCTGAGTGATTCCTCAGCAGAGACACAACCAAAAATTGACTCATGAAGATTTGAATTTGGCTCAACATCTGAGGCATTTTTTACTCCCAAGATTGCTCTTGGTGAGGATATTTAAAGGTAGTATATGACAGAAAATTTAAAAACCATAAGTTGCAGGAAGCCATCGATGAAGTGGGTAACATCACTCCATAAAACATATTGAAAAATATTGAGGAAATAGCCTCTCAATGAATTTTAGCAGTGAGTTCTTTTATAAAGGAAAATCTGCACAAAATTCCTGAGGGCTTTTTTTATGTAGACACAGTAAAAAGCTTCTGTTCTGTGTCAGAAAATGTATCTTTTGGTCAACAGCAACAAAGCAGTTGGACCTGGTGGAGTTAATAGTACACCCGGAAGAAAGGACAGAGGAGGCTCAAAAGCATAAGCTAGGGAAACACCAGTCTCTTATCCAGGAGAGCCAGCAAAGAGGATGGAGAATGTGGAACCTCCCAGAAAGTTTCAAAGACAGAAACTCTGGAGAGCACTGGGGATCCTTTGGATCAGAAGTCCAAGTTATATGAAGTTGATTGCAGACATCTCAGGGCAGACAGAAGCAGCATCCAGGTGGCTGTGGCTTAAGAGGAGTGAGTATTGGTGCAATGAGACTGGTGGAGGAGAAGAAGGGCAGAGATGAGCAGGGGTCAGACCAAGTCACTGATTCCGCTGTCAAGTCCAGCTGAGGTTTCGTTGGCTAGACAACAAAATGCTGATGAGAGTTGGTGCCCACTTAAAAACCTTATGAAGTTCCAAACACCTGTAGGATACAATGCACTGCCAGAGGGAGAATGGCAATGGAAGAGAGGTACTAAGACAGTTTTCTGGGAAGACCATCATATAAAAACAGAATTAAACATGACTAACGATTTCATCCACACCAAAATGTAAAGAGAAGCCACACAGTTAGAACAAGCAATCATCCAGAGTGGTGTAAGTAGGAGCCACTTCAAGGTGGGTTGTGTGTGACCATCAAGGGAGTGTTTATCTTGTGATACTAAAATAAAAGAGGTAGGAAGTCTTAAAAAAGGAATGCTGAGGCCTGATTGCGACGGTGAGCAGGGGGACATCAAGGAAGAGAACAGGATATTGAGCTAGGGGACTTCATAGGGTATCCTCTGAACACAAAAGAGACTTTAGAGTCGGCCCAATAATTGACCTCAGCTTGATGCACAAATAGTCAGCCTCTCAACAGGCATCTTTGAATGAAAACAATACACTTTATTTTGTAGGGACCTTCTACGGTAAAAATCAATCCACAGTGCAGCTCTATGGTGCTGTTCTTTAAATTTGAACAGGTTAAATGGTTCACTTAGAACCACAGAGTGTGTTTGTGGCGAAGCTGGTGGTTTATAATGTAACGCTTTAATTAATAAATCATATCGGAGATGATTTGGGGAAAATGAGAAAAAAAGTGGGTGGAGACAAGCTTTGGTGTATTTTAGCATTGTGTCGGACATCCAGTATTTAAGAGAACCAAATCCTAAGTCAAGTTAGGCTCAGGGCAATCTATTTCATTATGTTTTTACACACTGTAATTTGCTTTTTTTTGTCTGTTTTTAATTAAAGTGTTATTTTTTGTCTCATCTTTTTTGCATTATGCCTATAGTACAGTAGATTGTGACTCTTATTACACAATAGCCTGTTTGCCTTTTCATGTCAATTAAAATTCCAGTTATTAGAGCTGTACCCTCTTCAGTTGTATGAACTCATTTTGTCTTTTGTCTGTCTTTCTTAGTTTTTTTCCAAGCACAAATACTTTCAAGAGAAAGTTGTCTGATGGCACCAAAATTTTGTGTTCGGTATGACATAAGACTATACAGTATGTGGAATTATTTATTCAACATAATAGCATTCAGTTGTTGCAGCTGATAATTATGATAAAGTGTGTTGATTACATCTTGCCACATGAATGATTACTGTGAATGTTAATGTTTGAAAGAATAGATGGTTTTCTTCTATCTATCCATCCATCCATTCTTCTAAATACAGTATGCTTATCGAGAGAAGGGTTGTGGAGAAGTCTATCCTAGCAAGCCTCAAGTACGAGGAAGGAACAATCCCTGGACAAAGCACTGTTGAGATGTGAGTCACTAAACAAGGGGAAATATGAGTCCTCAATGGAGCATAAAAGCAGGCCAGAGGATTCAATGGAAAGCCCAGAAGAGGCTCACCCAGTCCATCTTACTCCAAGCTAAGACCTGTAGTCTTCTGGACTAGCATGCCCCAAACAAAGAGAGCTGGCAAAATAACACAAACAATTCCCATAATTTTCCAAAAATAAAGCAAAAGGTCCATAAGGTAGAGGATTACCTTAAACCTACAGTCTGGCCACAAAAGGGCAAAGAAAAAAATCCCTAAAAACTGAGATGTGTGACACAAAATTTGAAAATTACAAGAAAATGCTCAAAAGAGCAAAATACAGTAAAAAAGGAGTTGGCATTGAAAAAGATAGAAAATACATAAAATATGAAAAATAATAATTAAAATTTAATAGTAAAGAACATGTTAGTCCTTAACAGGTGCCAGTCCTTTGTGAGGTGAACACACACACACATTCATTATGGCCAATTTAGCCTTACCAATTCACCTAAGCTGCATGTTTTTGAACTGTGAGAGGAAACTGTCACGGACATGAGGAAAACATGCAATATTCTTGCAGGGAGCACCAGGGACAAGAACTCTGGTCTTATTGTTGTAAGGCAGCATTACTAACATTCTGTCACCATGCCACTCTTCTCTCCATCCATCGATCCATTTTCTGAAGCCCTCTTTACCAGTGTCAAGTGGTTACCACTTCTTCATTAAAGCTCCTGGGTTTAAATCCTGGTCGAAATCTGTTTGGAGTTTCCACATTTTCCTCATCTTAAGAGGAAATATTTGTGTTTCCTCCCAAATTCCAGTAATGGATATGTTAGTCTAACTAGTGAGTCTAAATTGGCTTGCAGGACTGCCCTGTGCTCAGAGTCCCTGGCTTTGCATTCCTATGACCTAGTCAGGACTAAGCAGGTTCAAAAATACGAACGACTGGATGAATGGCTAAGCTGTCTAATAAACATTTTAACAATAGTCTGCTTGCCCAATGTCCATTCAGATTTCATTTGCATGTATGCATTTTTGGAATCCAGCAGCAGTGAGTTGTTTTTAAATGCTTTCATTAATATTTGTTAACACATGCAAGAAAAAGGACTATGAACAATATTAATGTGCAGACAAGCTTAGTGTAACTGTTTTCAGGCTCATGTTTAATCATATTGTTAGGAGAGAGCCATGAAACACTATAATGTTTGTTACATTTAAACAGCTTCATTATGAGAACCCTTGTAGCTGTGGCAACAAGATGAAGAGTTTTTGAATAAACCGGGGGATTACACAGGGGTGCAGTAGGAGAAGCTTGAACATTGCATCCCTAGCCTAGGATATTCTGGATATTTGAGCATTTTTAGTGGGTTTTAAAGAAAAGAAATATGAAAACCTAGTTGTTAATATTGTAGTAATTGATAAAATGTGACTGTCACTCCACAGAAAATGAACGTTGCACAGTGCTACACAGAAAATAACCTCTCTAAACTTCTTTGTAATTTGACTCATTGAAATTTCATGGCAGCTTCCCACTGATTTGAGGATTTTTCTTTGGAATTAGTGCTTAACTTCATCCAGGTCCCCTCCCAAAGGGCTTTTGTTCTTTTCACCCAATTGGCTCTACTCTTGACTATAACCACATTTCTAACTAGTTGTTCCTTCCTAAATTGCATTTCATAAACTGAATTCAATGTATGGTACAAGACTCCTATAGATAAGCCTGCTCAAGTCTCCACTATTTACATATAACTTTGCACTGGCATTTGCGTTTTGCTGTCTGTGGTAGCCCATTGGGAAATGCTTTGGGGGTTTGAGGGGTGATTTTTATAAACCATTACCCCTTTCAAGCAGGTCTAAAAGTCCACATGGGAAGGAATATATTCAAATACTTGTACAGGATTTAGTGACAAGTAGAAAGTAAAAGTAGAAGTAGAGCTGGGTGCTGGTCTGCCTTGAAGCTGATAGTGCAGTAATTTAATGGGTAGGGTTCACTCATAGTGAGACAATGAAATGGACTTTTCTGTTAGGGAGGATTCTTAGCATTTTCTATTAGCACATTTTCCTAGAAGAAACAGGCTAAAACAAAGATGTTTATTATAATTGACTGAGCTATTATATATGGCATAAATACAAAAGAGGGAGTGCATAATGAGTGAAGAGAAAGAAAGAAAGAAAGAAAGAAAGAAAGAAAGAAAGAAAGAAAGAAAGAAAGAAAGAAAGAAAGAAAGAAAGAAAGAAAGAACCTTACCACACAGGGCCCAGCAAAGCAAGCTCCCATGCCTCATTTCTAGTTAGCACTCCAAACAATAGTGTCAGAAACATCTAAACTCTCCTTAAGTCACCTCCTAAAACTGTTCTACCTTCTTTCCAAAATCTTGATTGAACAGAAACCTCCTGTTACAGCACTAGGATTACATGAGTCCATGAACCCCAATACTTACTTAAAGGACCAGACATTTCTGGTGTCCCTGACCTCTTCTTTATGCATAGAGACCTACCTAAAATAACTTCTTATCTAAAATTGGAATTAATAGGAAATTAAAAAAAAGTCTGCAGTGGGTTAATAAAAAGTTAAAAAAGAAGCTGCCAAGGAAAAACAGCTGTATAAGGCTTATAAGACTAATAACTCCAAAGTGAATCACAGAGCGTGTGAGAGCATGAGGGCAACCATTAAAAAGGATATTAGGGAGGCTAAAAGACACTTGGAAAGGAATACAGCAGATAAGGTGAAAGAGGACCTAAAGAGATTTTTTCAGTATTATAGTTGTAGAAGAACAATCAAGGAGGAGGTGAAGTGCAACAGGAATAGTCAAGGGGAATTAAAAGATACAGATAGTGAAATAGCAGACGCTCTAAACTTGCATTTTTCTGAGGTTTTCACAAGTGAGGATGTGGATAACTTCCCATCGGTAAACAGAACTACTAAGTAGGTACTGAAGGATTTGGAAATTGTAGAGGGAGAAGTACTGCTCAGATTAAATACGCTGAAATCAAAAAAATCACCAAGACCTGATAATATTTACCTTTGAGTTCTTAAGGAGGCTAGCAAGTATATATACAGTGGGGGAAATAATTATTTGATCTCCTACTGAATTTGTAAGTTTGCTCACTTACAAAGAAATAAACAGTCTCTAATTTTATGGTAGTTTCATTTTAATGAAGAGGGACAGAATATCAAACAAAAATAAAAAAAAAATTACAAAAATTGGTTTGCATCTCATTGAGAGAAATAAGTATTTTATACCCAAGCAAAACATGACATAGTACTTGGTGGAGAAACCCTTGCTGGCAAGTACGGTTTTAAGACATTTCTTGTAATTGGTCACCCGGTTTGCACACATCTCAGGAGTCATTTTGGCCCACTCTTCTTTAACTCTTGAAACTGAATCCTTTAGGTTTCCTGGCTGCTGCTTGGCAACTTGAAGCTTCAGATCTCTCCATAGATTTTCTATAGGAATGAGGTCTGGAGACTGGCTAGGCCACTCCATGACCTTAAATTAATGTGCTTCTTCTTTAGCCACTCCTTTGTTGCCTTGGTGGTTATGATTTGGGTCACTGTCATGTTGGAAGACCCATTCACAACCCATCTTCAGTGTTCTGGATGAGGGAAGGAAGTTCTCATCCAAGATTTTGCAGTACATGGCCCTTAGCAGAAAAACAGCCCCAAAGCATAATGTTTCCACCTTGTGCAGGTCTACAATGTTGTCCCGGACATCCTTTGTCAGCTCTTTGGTCTTGCTTATGGTGGTGGAGAGGTTGGAATGAAACAAATTGAATCTGTGGACAGGTGTGCTTTATACACATAATGAGTTAAGATCAGGAGGATCTGTAATTGATTGATTGATTGATTGATTGATTGTAATCTGTGTGCCACATGGGCACACAGCCAGTCTGTGGGAGCCATAAGTCTGGCAGGGTTGTAGGGGATCAAATATTTATTTCACTCAATGACATGCAAATCAATTTATAATTTTTATGTAAAGTGCTTTTTATGGATTTTTGGTTGATATTCTGCCTCTCTCCATTAAAATGAAGCTACCATAAAAATTAGAGACTGTTCATTTCTTTGTAAGTGAACAAATTTACAAATTCAGCAGGGGATCAATTACGTATTTCCCCCTACTGTATAAACCCTTGACACATATTTTTAGGAGGTCACTACACACTGGAGATTCCAATGGACTAGAAAATGGCACATATTATCCCTTTATATAAAGAAGGTGACCAGCAGAACCAAGCAACTATAGGCCAATAAGCTTAACATGTATCACAGAAAAAGTAATGGAAGGAATTATTAAGGATAAGATTGAGCAGTACATGGCAAGTACAGTCAGCATGGGTTCAGAACAGGGAGGTCATGTTTTACTAACATGCTGATATTCTATGAGGAAACTACAAAAGGATATGATCAAAGTGGAGCATGTGATATTATTTATCTAGACTTTCAGAAATCAATTGATAAGGTGCCACATGAAAAGTTGGGCATCAAACTAAAAGAATTGGGAGTTCAGGGTGATATTTGCAGATGGGTGCAGAACTGGCTGAGATATGATGGTATGAGGAACCTTTTCAGAATTGGTTGATGTTAAGAGTGGTGTTCCACAGTTCAGTGCTAAGGCCGCTGCTATTTTTAATATATATAAATGATTTAGATAGGAATATAAGTAACAAGCTGGTTAAGTCTGCAGATAATGCCAAGATAGGTTTAGCAGATAATATGGAATCCGTTAAATCATTACAGAAGGACTTGGATAACAGTCAGGCTTGGACAGATTTGTTGCAGAAGTATTACACATAGGAAGTAAAAATGTTAGGTTTGAATACACAATGGGAGGTCTGAAAATTGAGAGTACACCTTATGAGAAGGATTTAGGAGTCATAGTGGACTCTGCGCTATCAATTTCCTGACAGTGTTCAGAGGCCATTAAGAAGGCAAATAGAATGTTAGGTTATATAGCACGATGTGCAGAGTACAAGTCCAAGGAGGTTATACTCGAGCTTTACAATACATTGGTGAGGCCTCATTTAGAGTACTGTGTACTCAGGGTTATAAAAAGGACATAGCAGTGCTAGGAAATGTCCAGAGAAGAGCAAGTAGTCTGATTCCAGGGCTACAGGGGAAAAATTAGGAAGAACGATTAAAAGAGTTGAGCTTTTTCAGTTTAAGCAAAAGAAGATTAAGAGATGACATGATTGAAGTGTTTAAAATTATGAAAGGAATTAGTAAAGTGGATCAAGACTGTTATTTTAAAATGATTTTATCAAGAACACAGGGACAGAGTTGGAAACTTGTTAAGGGAAAATTTTGCACAAACGTTAGGAGGTTTTTCTTTACACGGAGAACCACTGATATTTGGAATAAGCTACCAGGTAGTGTGGCAGACAGTAAGATTTTAGGAACTTTCAAAACAAGACGTGATGTTTTTTTAGAAGAATTAAGTGGATAAGACTAGCAAGCTTTGTTGGACAGAATGGCCTATTCTCATCTAGATTGTTCTAATGTTCTAATGTTCTACACCATTGAGGCAACCTGTGGTACCAACTGGCAGATTTAGGGAAATATAACAAATTCCTATCTATCCCCTTAATCTTTCTGCTAATTTATGGTCTATGGAGTAATTAATTCTGGGACACATCATGAAATTATAGTACCACTAACAGTTTTGAAGCTTGTCCCTAACACTTATTCCCAAAGTCCCCTAGACCAGGGGTGCCCAATGCGTCGATCGCGATTGACCGGTAGATCGGAAAAGGAGAGCAGGTAGATCGCGTTGCATTCAAAAAATTTTTTTTTTAAATGTTAGTCTGTCATATATCCTCCCTATGGCATTTGCCACTTGATTGACATACAGGGCGGCCAGTCTGAGATCTCTTTTCTTCTAACACACTGGTCATCCCGCACGCACGATCAAACGCACAAGCTACTGCAAAACTTCGGCTATCTAAGTGATCTAGTTAGCCTTCCAATTTATATCGACTTAGGGATTTAAAAAAATTTTGTTGTTTATGGGCTGGATGTGGAATTGGAAGAGGATTTTTTTCTCTCACAATGTCACAATCGAAGTGCGTTTGTCTGATCTGTCAATCTATCATTGCTATTCCAAAGAAGGAAAATGTGGAAAGGCACTTTCAAACTTTTCATAAAAACTACGAAACTGACTTCCTTCCAAAAAGCGATCTGAGAAAGAGAAAGGAGAGAGAACTAAAATCGCAGTTAATCGGATAGCCGTCATTTTTCACTCGGCTGAATTCAAAAGCAAAGGCAGACACACCGAAGCATTGTTCCGGGTGAGTCACTTGATCATTAAGCATAAGAAGTCCTTCAAAGATGGAGAGATGATAAAAGATGCATTCATTGAGGCAGATGGCTAGGGAGAAATTCCGGCTGAGATTTCAGAACCCCTGGCTGGAGAAAAAGGAGTTTCTCCTTGTCATTAAATATGCAGAATACAAGCAACTTAATATCGATCAATGGCCGCTAGACTTGGCATTTTTTTTACAATCTGACCAACATGTTGAATGAGCTTAATTTACAGCTGAAGGAAAAGAAAAAAACATGGTGAATATGATTAGCTTAGTTAATGCTTTCAAACGAAAAATGCAACATCTGTCCTCAAAGATGCAGCTCCTTGATTTGGGGAACATCCAAAACCTCGTGTCAGAGCTGGAGATGCAATGGAAGGCATGTGCGCGACTTGACAGCATACGCTACACAGAGCAGATTGAAAATTGTCTGTCAGACTTTATCTAATGGAAAAAAGTAACGATTCGAGTGTTGCCCAATGTAGCAGAGTAAGAGTAACGTTTCTTCTTCACAAATGTACTCAAGTAAAAGTAAAAAGTATGTTGCAGTAAAACTACTCTTAGAAGTACAATTTTTTTAAAAAGTTACTCAAGTAAATGTAATGGAGTTAATGTAACTCGTTACTACCCACCCCTATACTACCCCTATAAATATATATATCATTTTAAATGTAGGTAGATCATTTTGACCTGGTCATTTTAAAAGTAGCTCGCAAGCCAAAAAAGTGTGGGCACCCCTGCCTTAGACTGATGTATACTCAATTATGTTGACCTCTTTTTGTAAATCACTTTGGATGAAAGTGTCTGCTCAGCAAATAAAGATATATAAATGTTTCCATTATTTGCAGATCAATCCACTTTGGTCTGCTTGCACCCTTGCTTGTATCTTCTCAACACCACTTCCTCAGCTCCTACTGGCACATCCTGTCACCGTATTTCAAAGTATCTTTGTGTGCATATTCAGTGATTTAGTGGTGAAAGAATGCACTATAGCAAATCAAACTTGCATCTCAATAATTCATACTCTGAGTTCTTTCAAGTTCAAGTTCTAACAATCTTCAGCCTCAGTTTCCCTCTATTTCCTTTGATCTTCCCAACGATCAGAGTCTTCCCCAGCAAGTTCTGCCTTTGCATTATATGGCTACATTTTTACATGTTAACCACGTTATTAATTCTTCCAGTGACCAACCTGGGTAGAATTCCTTGATAATTAAATAATTTGATCTTTTTGCAGTTCAGAGAACTCTCAAGTTTTCTTCACAGCATATTTAAAAGCATTGATTTTCAGATCTGAGCCATTTTAAAGATACAACACCAGCTGACATAAATCACAACTGGGAAGAGTTACAGCTCTAACTACACAAGCTTTATATATTCATATAAGGCTTTTGCAAAATTTCAAATATGTCAATTAAAAAATGAGAACATTTTGAAACCATAAATGAATGAAGATGAAATAATGACTGCACTTGTAAAATATCTGCACTTTGAAGAGAGTCGCCAGACTATAAAGAAGAGATCAAAGACAAGCTGAGAAGATTTGTAAAATGCCATAGGATAAAGACCTTGTGTTGTGATTCTTAGTACAACAATACATAAAATGAATTAAATACATGAAATAAATAGTAAAATACAGTCATAACTATATTTCCCTCAGTCTACTGCTTTTATTATAAGAGATGTAAATAGTTTGCTACTGAATATGTAATAATTGTATAAGGTAACCTTGACATTACCAAAGTGTTATTTTAAACTATATAAAATTATTTTTTTTAAATAAATCATTTATTTTTAACCACTATGGTGACTGAAGTAGGGTGTCTAACCTTTCTATTTTTATACTCATTTCAAAGCCATGTCTCAACCAACAAACTCCACCTTAGTCAGGTATGTTAGACAATAATGTTGCTAATTAACATGAGTTCAAACAGAAGATACACTTGGCATTTAATTGCAATGTGTTATATGCATGGTAGCATGGTGACACAGTGCTTAGAACTGCTGCCTCAAAGCTCTGGGAGAATATGAATCCCAATTCTTCACTGTCTGGGCTCACATGGGACATGACGTTCAAATATTCTAGCTATCCCTCGACCAACTGTCCAACTTGAGCTGACCCTTTAATGTACTCATTTCTAATCCTATCCATCATTGTCATGCCCAGTGCAAATCTTAGCATCTTAAAGTTTGCTACTTCCAACTAGGTCTCCTGCTTTCTGGTCAGTGTCACAGTCTCCAACCTATATAACATAGCTGGACTCGCTACCGTCCTCTAGACCCTCCCTTTCACTCTTGTTGATACCCATCTGTCACAAATTACTCTTAAAACTCTTCTCCACCCATTTCACCCTGCCTCCACCCTCTTTTTCACCTGTCTTCCACAATCCCCATTACTCTGTACTATTGATCCCAAGTATTTAAACCCATCCACCTTCGCCAGCTCTACTCCTTGCATCCTCACCATTCCACTGATCTCCCTCTCATTTACACATATGTATTCTGTCTTGTTCCTACTGACTTTCATTCCTCTCATCTCTAGAGCATATCTCCACCTCTCCAGGGTCTCCTCAACCTGCTCCCTAATCTCGCTACAGATCACAATGTCATCAGCAAACATCATAGTCCACAGGGACTCCTGTCTAATCTTGTCTGTCAACCTATTGCAAATAAGAAAGGGCTCAGAGCCAATCCCTGATGTAATCCCACCTCCAACTTGAATGCATCTGTCACTCCTACCGCAAACCTTACCACTGTCACACTTCTCTCGTACATATCCTGTACAACTCGTACATACTTCTCTGCCATTCCTGACTTCCTCATATAATACCACAATTCCTCTCGAGGCGCCCTGTCATATGCTTTCTCCAGGACCACAAAGACATAATGCAGCTCCTTCTGGCCTTCTGTATACTTCTCCATCAACATCCTCAGAGCAAACATCGCATCTGTGGTGCTCTTTCTTGGCATGAAATCATACTGCTACTCACTAATCATCACCCCTCTTTTCTTAACCTACTTTCCACTTCTCTTTCCCATAACTTCATGCTGTGGCTCATCAATTTTATCCCCCTGTAGTTATTACAGTCCTGCACATCCCCCTTATTCTTAAATATCGGCACCAGTACACTTCTTCTCCACTCCTCAGGCACCCTCTCACTTTCCAAGATTCCATTAAACAATCTGGTTAAAAACTCCACTGCCATCTCTCCTAAACACCTCCATGCTTCCATAGGTATGTCATCTGGACCAATGACCTTTACATTTTTCATCCTCTTCATAGCTGTCCTTACTTCCTTCCTGCTAATCCGATGCACATTCTGATTCACTATCTCCATATCATCCAACCTCTTCTCTCTCTCGTTCTCTTCATTCATCAGCCTCTCAAAGTACTCTCTCCATCTGCTCAACACACTCTCCTCACTTGTGAGTACATTTCCATCTTTATCCTTTATGACCCTAACCTGCTGCACATCTTTCCCAGCTCGGTCCCTCTGTCTAGCCAAATGGTACAGGTCCTTTTCTCCCTCTTTAGTGTCCAACCTCTCATACAACTCATCATACGCCTTTTCTTTAGCCTTTGCCACCTCTCTCTTCCCCTTATACCCTATCTCCTTGTACTCTTGTCTACTTTCTGCATCTCTCTGACTATCCCACTTTTTCTTTGCCATCTTCTTTCTCTGTATACTCTCCTGTACTTCCCCATTCTACTGCCAGGTTTCCTTTTCCTCCTTCCTCTGCCCAGATGTCACACAAAGAACTCTTCTTGCTGTCACCCTTACTACGTCTGCAGTAGTTTCCCAACTGCCTGGTAACTCTTCACTACCACCCAGTGCCTGTGTCACCTTCTCCCTAAACTCAGCCTTGCAGTCTTCCTTTTCAACTTCCACCATTTGATCCTTGGCTCTGCCCTCACTCTCTTCCTCTTCTTGATCTCCAGCATCATCCTACAGACCACCATCCTATGCTGCTTAACTACACTTTCCCCTGACACTACTTTGCAGTCTTCAATCTCCTTCAGATTGACTATTCTGCATAGGATGTAATCCACTTGTGTGCATCTTCCTCCACTCTTGTACATAACCTTATGTTCCTCCCTCTTCTTAAAATACATATTCACCACAGCCATGTCCATCCTTTTGGCAAAATCCACTATCATCTGACCTTCTTCATTCTTCTCCTTGACACCATACCTACCCATCACCTCCTCGTCTCCTCTGTTCCCTTTACCAACATGTCCATTGAAATCCGATCCAATCATCACTTTCTGTCCCTTGGGTACACTGTTCATCACTTCATCCAACTCACTACAAAAATCTTCTTTCTCCTCCATCGCACACCCAACTTGCGGGGCATATGCACTAACAACATTCATCATCACACCTCCAATTTCCAGCTTCATAATCATTACTCTGTCTGACACTCCAAAACACTCTTGACATACTGTTCCTTCAGAATAACCCCTACGCCATTTCTCCTCTCATCCACACCATGACAGAACAAATTGAATAACTCTCTCCCCTTACCAGTCATACTGCCAACATTCAAAGTTCCTACCCTCAGTTCCACTCTCTTTACTTTCCTCCTTTCCCCCTGCCTCCAGACACGTCTCCCCGCCTCTTCTTCTCCTTCTTCTTCTTCTTCGGCCAACAGCAGCCCAATTTCCGCCAGCACCCTGTTGGCTGACAGTACTGGTGGTGGTCATTTTTAACCCGGGGCGCGACTGATCCAGTATGGAAATTTGTATTATTGTCCACATATTGATTCGGCAAAATTTTACACCGGATGCGCTTCCTAACGTAACCCTCCCCATTTATTTCAGCAGACTTAGGAATAAGCCAGGAATGAACATAAGATAGGATGCCAATGTATTGTAAGGCACAACACATGACAAATTTAGAATCAGAAGAATGATTGTTGAGAATGTTGTTATGTTATGTTAATGTAGCTAAAATGGACATTTTTGCAATGCATTGTTTTCTGAGATTATTCCTGGTATTAGGTGAAAAGGGGATAGGCATACCCAAAACAATTCAAGTCTTTGGTGGGGCACAGATAAAACTCACACAAGCAAGGGAAGGACATTCCTCACTCAAGCCTGATACCAAGCCCTGTGAGGCAGTTGTACGTCCCACCATGTCCCCTCATACTGTAGTAACCTAACCTTAGGAAATAACAATGGAAAATGAACTTATGCATGAATGACCCCAGGCAAGAGAGCTGTAAGTATTAACTTTCAGCAGTGCCCAAGCCAGAGGTTCACGCTAATGTGCTATGCTTCATTTAACACTCAAAACATAAAAGCATCTAGAGCAGAGAATGCCTGGAATAAGCAAACTGCAGGAAATCCTGCCGGCATGACATTGTGCCCTTTCCTGTCTGCTGAGAGGGAAATGGCAGCAAGTCAGGATGTTTGTGTAGATGCCAACCTTCTGTAATGTAGGACTGGACAAAGAAAGGTGAATAACTGAGAAAATCATTGCTGCATTTCATCTGACAACATAAAAATAACATGCACTGTACATATTTGCCTTATTATGACCATTGGCAGCACTGGAAAGGCAAAAAAAATAAAAATTCTTTAAGTGAAATTGGCTGCAGACATGAAGCATCTAATACTGTCTGAGATTTGATCAACGTAGTAGCAGCAGCAGGTTCTATCCTTCCTGCTGTTTTTTTGTTTCTGCCACACTTATCGCAGCCCAGTTAATGGAAAAGCAAGAAAGAAGAAGCAGCAGCAGGTTCAGGAGGAGGCACACTTTCAATACAGGATCCACAGAGTCACTGAACACTGACAGAGAAGACATCAATTAACCTGACAGTGTGTTGGTGGACTGAGAGATGCAGCTGAATAAATCCAGAGTCCTCAAAACTTGATGGAAATTTCAGTCTCATAATACGAACATTCAACTGGGCTGTGTTAAGAAATCCCCTGGAGGGCTTGTTACCCAACAATGCAATCAGCATTACTACTGAAAAATATATTCGGGGGGGCACATTTCCACAAAATTCACATCTAAGGGGGCACAGGGGTGGGTGGAGTCTGGGTCAAAGTTAGCAGCCTCCCAAGGTGCACTGCAGCATGTCCAGATCAGCAAGATAAGAAGCACAGTGGAGTCTTTTAATGTAAAAAAAAAAATACAAATGCTATGGCAACAAAACATAAATAATGTATAGCGCCTTTTCTATCCTGTGTGTCGGTCTAATGAAGTAGGTATGAACATCTAAATGGAAGGTTGTGTTACAATCAGCTGTTTTTTTAAACTCTCATCTGATACCAGGGCATTTTCCAATGTCTGAATAGTTCCTTGTAGCTCATTATGTGTTGAAATTATCTTGCTATTTTGGATTGTTTTTTCTATCATTTTGCCATGTGCTTTTTATAAGGTGAAACTTGCTGTACAACACACAAATGAACTGACTTCTTCCTCATCTAGGAATGTAGCGGTCACCTGACTGAATGGCAGTGGGGCGAGTCAACCTTAATCAGATTATCATTTAAAACAAATGGATGTGATAACAGCTCATTTCTAACAAATCTTACAAATGCTGGCAGGCTGCACATAAAACCTGATTATCTGTCTCTGCTTTCTCGGCTCAGTTCCAAACTGTTAGCAACAGCATTTCAAGTAAACAAAGTTAACAACAGATGTTGAAGTGAACCTTCCACAGGCATTCTACTGAGAAGCTCTGCTTTTTCACAGTTTACTTCAGAGTCCCACCTTGGCCATCAGGCCTCATCTGGTGACAAAATTATAGAACATCCTCTGAATTTTAGAAGGCAGCTTCTGAGTCAGGCCCAAGTTTGGATCTACACACACTTCTGTTGGAGTTTAAAGAGTCCCACCAGACAGACCAGATGCCATTTACCTCTCACCATATAAAAAATAAGCAGAAAGAGGAGAATTCAATTAATCTTAAATGAAACATAAAGTGTACAGTACCCATAAAATCAATAAATTCAGTCACAAGACGTTCACATTAAAACTCTTGTAAGGTCTCTTTCACAGTCCACAGTGCTTTCGTCAGTCTGTTCGGCACTAAAAACAAATTAGCTACGGTTTTCAATTCATAATGACTTTGAGTTTTGCCTATTTAAATTTCTTTTTGTGGTTATTTGTATTTATTATTGCTATTCTGGCAGTGACATTCTGTGATCTGTTTTCTGGTCAACACCATTTTGCAATAGGCTATGCATGGCTGAAGTTATGTAGTTTACAGTCACTGTGCCTATTGTCTGCTGACTCCGCTGGGTGGCAGCAGTATTTAGATAAGAATGGAATTAGAAGATGGATAGGATGGAAGGAAGACAGTACTCTAATAAACAATCCCAGGTTGTGAAGCCAAAATTGCAAATCAAAGGACATAGTGGAGGAGGCAAAAACCAAGTCAGTATTTTAGTATACAGTGTCATGCAATATCCATAAACACAGGACAAGTGCAAAACAGGCAAGGAACTATGCCATAAATATAGATATATACTGTATTTATATATATATATATATATACCTCTATATATAGATATAGATAAATAATTAAAAATAAATAGACAAGTTAACAGATATAGTGTGCTGAGACCCCTGTTTTGATAACAAAACAGAAACATGCATAGGCATCAGAAATATTGTTGTCCCCTATGTTCCTGATGCCTCTGGTCAGTGCCCATTGTGCTCATACATTAAGACGTCCCTGTGCAGCCTTTCACAATGTTATAAGCTTTACGGATATGTTTAACAGTGATGTCTTCAATGGAAGTCAGAGAGGACCCAACTTTTTTTCCGTGGTGTGCACTATCCATTTTAGTACCTTACAAGTCAGAGACACAGCAGTTTTCAAAATAATATTAATTAAAATAATTTCACATACCTGGAGACAAAATGTAAGACAAAAGTCGGAGTCAACTAAACAAAAGAATCCACAGCCAAAAATCAGATTGAAAGAATTTTCTTTTTTGTATCCACAAACTTGGACAAAACAGGAAGTGTTGACCTTTTAATGCTTGACCTAGCAACTGCTTGGCAACGAGACCAAACAGAATGCACAAAATGGCTGTACCCATATCACAAAGCAGATGTCGCTGCTGCAAAACACATTTGCTTTTTAAAAAAATATTAAGAATTGGGTCTGTTGCAATTTCCAGATGTAATACATTTTTCCTGGCTTCTGATGTTTTTTATCATTAGTTTTCTGGGCTAATTTCCACAATTTTCAATATGAAGAATTCAAATATTTAACTATTTCCATTATGTATTTGCATTATAGCATGATTAAAATTAATTATTGTTTTTAATTTACCTCAAAGCTGTTATGGAACCGCCATTCATGTATGGACTAGACTTCAGGTTGCTAGGCAGCACACCACAGGAGTTGCATCAAGTATCATCATTAGGGTTATGATTTATTAGCCGGCAACGATGTACATTCCATGTCCAAGTTTGACTATTTTAATTACAGTTTAAAGTGTTTCATGGTATAGCTATTTTTTGGCACTTAAAAACGTGTACCAACTTTAATTTTGAGTGTGTTTTAATTATATACATCTATTTGGCCTGTTTTTTTCCTGGTTTTAACAATGCTCATTTCACAACCTTGTTCCATCCTCTGACCTGTTATTATTCTCCCTTTGTGGCTTGCCATTTTCCTCCTCTTGGCAGAACAGTGTCTAAACAAAAAATAAACAAACTTTTGTGTTCGTTGGACTTAAGAAAAATACAACTCAGATCATGACACATTGCTGGTGACATGATGTATTACGTCAGTGCAACCCTATATAAGATGGTGGCATGCTACTGAGTGATTCTCAACAGTGTTTGCTTCATTATTGGTAACTCTCCACTTATTAACCTTTAATAGACCAGCTGCATGGCTTTACATACGTTATGGTTTCCCAACAGCAGCATCTCCTTCTTCAAAGAACATTCAACTTTAACATCCAACAGTGAAATGTTGCTGATTTTAAAATATACTGCAGTTGGTGAAAGAGACAAAAACTCCAGAGTAAAAACAGAATGTCTTTGTCATGCATGCACATCAGAAGATCACCTTCTGGGCTCACCAAAGGTATGTGGTGCCACCCTGGAATGAGAACAGCAGTGGTCGCTAACAGTCTTGTTTCCTTTTTCCCTCACAACCTTGAGGAACCACCCCTTGGGGGCAGCAGAGCCAAAGAAGTCCCACCCCTGCCAGTATAAAGGAGGGACACTCCTAAGAGGCAACATCTTAGTTCAAACCTGAGGAGCCACAAGGAAGGTGACATGGATGCCTCAGAGCTTTTCACACCATGGCAAGTTGCTGATCATTTTTCCACCATTGTGCACTCTTTTTTTGTTAAAACCTTGTTTAACCTTTTGTAGCAATGTATTAAACAGAGTTTTATTTGATTGGTACCCCAATTATTCTTGGTCTTTCCCAGAGTCAACAGTTGCCTCACTACAGTATTAAATAGAACCAATTAAACTGTAAAAATGTGATCAATTGATCCAGCTCAAGTGGCTCAGGCTGCACCTCCATTTATTAAAAGCACCTTATTCCCCACACAAAGCAATTATATTAAAACTGAATTCAGGTATAAAGAATTTTAGCAAAAGATCTGAATTGTGGAAAGCTCACATCCATCTGCTCTCATAATGTGGACCTTGATAAATCAAATAGCCTTGATTTCATATAGCTTCCTCCATAGCAAGCATTAAACAAGAACAAAATACAAAATGCACTGGGGTCTTTAATTTTTTCCCTAGCATTTGAATTTCAACTAAAAAATAAATCATTGTAGCCAAATGTTGCAAAACCCAGCCCTTCAAAAATGTTACAGTGTTTCAGATCTAAACCTGTCTTCAGACTGATGGCTCTCAGGCTATTATCCATTAAGTGCTGTCACTCATATCTTTTGCATGGCTTCCAGGCACATTTTTGATTGGCATAAACCTGAGCCGAGTTTCTTCTCAGGCCTGAATGGCATTGGCAAGGTCACAATTCAAGAAGGTAATAGAAAGATCTAATTCACTGCTGGGGGGCAGTCTGTGAATACATAATGACCAGGAGCCATTCCAGTTTCAATCAGGCTATCCAGAGTTCTATACTATTAAAGGTTCACACACCCATGATTTTTAACTGCAGATCCATCTACAAATATGGAACCAGTCCACAACTATTAGCACACTGGCATTAATTGTTACAAGACATACTTAGTTGAAAAGCAGACAACCTGCCTTATGTGATGATATACCTTAATATAGAATATATAAAAGAGCACCTACAGTATTAACATGTTGCTTATTACAAATCAAGTTTTTCAGCTTGAATGACATATCTTAATAAGAACATTAGGCATCATGTTCACAGACTCAAAAAAAAGCCTTCACAAGGAATACAGTGAATGCAGAGAACCAAAGGGACTTGTGGTCAAGCCCTTAGACTTTAGATAAGCAACTTCCTCAAAATGTAGGTAGTATGGCCCACTTTCTCAGATTGCGTGTCTATTTCTGCTGTATTATAATGATACACTGCACTCCCTGTAACAAGCTCCATCTTTATGTTGGAGGACTTGGTCTGGTGCCCACCACCATGACTGATGTTTTTTGCAGCTGAGTCCCATCATGCCTCTAATTAGATTGCTGTTTTAATTAACACATTTCCATTTTTACATTTTAAGAGCCAACCCAGTAGCAGCCAATCAGAGAATTTTATGTCCTATTGACAGGAGTTGATGACAGTGGGGTAGCATTTACTGCTGCTGCCTCATAGCTCCAGAGACCTCAGCTCAAATCATGGCTGGGTTACATATTAAGGAATAAGCATTGTCAATCTGTGGATTTGTGGCATTTCAACTGGTACATGCAGACATGCACTGTAGGTTGGTTTTATTAAAGTGAGTGTGTGTGAATCTTCATCCTGTGACAGAGCTGTGCCTACATTATGATCCAGTTCTCTGTGATTCTGTTATGCAACAGGTAGGATCAGACAATCCATAAGCAGATGGACTATTTTTACCTGAGCATGCTTGCTTGTATTGCTTCATAAGAACATAAGAGATTTGACAGATGAGAGGAGACCATTCAGTGTATCAAGCTCATTTGTTCAGCTATTGGCTAAGCTGTCCCAACATCTCATCCATTCTTGGTTGTCAAGGTTTCAGTTAAATATATGCTTATACTGGCATTCTTCTCAGTAGACAGGGTAATTGTATTTACAGATTCATTTATGTATCCATTTTCTGACTTGTTTACCCCAGTTAGTGTCATGACAGTTAAGTACCATTTAACACAAAGGCCCAAGCATTGTCTTTCTAGAGTTTGCATGTTCTACCACTATCTGCATTGGTATTTCTTCCACTTCACAAAGTCATGCAGAAGAGGTTAACTGGCCCTGTGTAAGTAAGTGTTTTAGATTGTGCCCCCACTTCAAGGGCCGACTCCTCTCTTAAATGATGCTGCCTGATTAGGCTTTGGCTCCCTGTGTCTTCCCTCAAACAGCAAGAATGGTCACTGAATATGGGTGGATTGGGCAAAATGTTACTAAAAACAAACATTGGTAAAATTGTAAGAATCCAAATGCAGAGCATACTGTAATTTCTTTGTGTTGAATGTTATGATGGTATACAGATCAACTAATTTTATAAACCCTTAGACTTGTAGGACTTGACTAATGATCCTCTGTTTGACTGAATGAAAATTGAAATATGTTAACTAATGAAAAAAAGGCACAAGATAAAGGAAGTAACTGGACTCTTTAGAGGAAAGTGAGACATGAAAAGAGCAGCCACAACAGAGACCCCCCTCCCAGGATCATATTTGGGAAACTACTTTGTTCCTACTTTTAGTCACCAGGCAGGTTACGCCACATGCTGCTCTGGGCGTTCCAGCTGGGAGGCAGTGAGATTTGGACCTCTAAACTTGTTCTTTGAAGTCTAACTGCTGGAATAAATATTGGCCAGCATTGCCTATCAACAGTGAGGGGAAAGTACTGTCCATCTTCAAAATCAGTCAAGCGGTGAGGCTCAGTGGGTCAGGAGTTGGAAGTCATAAGGTGACAGATTCAAATTCTGTGCTATTTGGGAAAGGAAGAATCCAGACGTTTCCAGATAAGGTCCAAGTTTGACTAGTAATACTTGGTGTTCCTAACAACTGGGAGTGATGACGTGTTCCATGTTGGACAGACATGCAAGTAAGAATTTCACTGAACTGTGCAAAAGAGCCAATGAGTTTGAATGTGCTGTCTAGCCAAGCTGCAGATGCGGATAAATTGTAAATTGCCCTTTACATCTTCCAGTGGGGTTGTTCTTGTCACCTCATTGCACTTGGAGCTTGGTGGAACAGCTTATCTGTGACATTTCAATGCTCTCCCGTTGTTCTTGTGGTTAAATGGTGACTATAGACAGACTGAGCGTGTTTGCATTTGAGTGTGTGTGAGCATAATTCCTTGAATATGTGTATGGTAAACTTGTCCAAGCCTACACTCAAGGAAGAGAGCTGTATAGAAATAAGCTGAATTGAACTCATGTCCCATCAAGGTTTGGTTCCTGCACTGCACTCTATTTTCAGCCTATCTTTGGCCTAGAAAAAATAAAAGAAATTCAGAAAATGGATGGATGGAGTTTAGTGCACTAAAGCAATAGCTTTCTATTATGTTCAAAAAGTATAGGCCGAAAATGTTTAAAAAAAAAAAGAAAATTACTTAATATCTCTAAAAACAATTTTGAAACTGAACTACATTATAATTTCAGAAGGCTTATATAATTTTCTTTATTACAATGCTGCAGAAAATCAATATTGCCCTACAGCAACATACGCTAACCTGAATGGACTGCAGATGGGTGTCGCATTGTTGGGGGGCAGTGCTGCGTGCAGTCAAACACTCCTTTGATATGAAAGATATCAGCAGAGGTGAGCCACTTCTAACCAGCACAAGCTGAAAAAACACTGCATGCAGAAGCGTGGCCTGAGTTGGCCGCTGCTAATTTTGGTCTTTCTAGTAAATTCTAAAGATCTCCATTCATTCAGTCATTCGTCTGGCATAGGCTTAGACTCCATGAGAGTCTGCAGTTAGATTAATTGGGATCATAAGTAGGACAGGGTGATTTTCTAAAAACTGCTTATTCCTGTACGACACTGGTTCTCAACCTGTGGGGTGGGCCCCCCTAGGGGGGCACGAAGTAACAAAATGGGGGGTGCGAAGTTGTGAAAAAAAGAAAACAAGAATCAAAAATATGAAAAAAACATCTGTTGAAAGCAAAACAAATTAACTTATACTACATTCTGATACTAGAACAATAAATATAGAGTTAGATAAATGTCGATAAAAGTTAAGTAGGTATAATAAAATATGCATCTACATTTCAAAAAAATGTTAGGGGGGGGCGCAATTAAAACTGTTATGAAAACACGGGTCGCAAATACTTAAAGGTTGAGAAACGCTGCTGTACGGCCTTGTTCGGAAACCTAAGTGTATATTCTAGGATCAGATTAAAGAATAAGCCCAGATCTGAGTGGACTGCCAGTCCATCGTAGGTCAGACTGGGCCAACGTGACATCACTAGACAACCTAACCTGCACTACTTTAGGATCTGAATGGATACACCCAAGAAAATTCACCTTAGTACCTGAATTATGTTCAAATTCCATATAGAAAAAGTAACGTCTGAGCTTCAAATGCAGAACAGCCCCAGCTGTTGTGCCTCCTATATCTTCTGCTGGCTTCCTTATAATTACATTCTAGGTTGACTGTTTTCTCTCTTTGCCTTTCTCGTGTCCTCATTACTGTACTGTCTGTAGCTGCTCTGTTTATTCTCTAGCTGTGCTTGACCTCCATTACTTCTTCATATTAGTTTGCCTACTGCTAATGCTATGTAATTTTATACCATAGCTGTCCCAGATCTGCATAACTCCTTTTGACACTTATCTGTAACTAATCTGACTAATTCAAGGTCCTTCTGGTGTCTACCTGTGGTCCAGCTACTAAGTGCATATTGAGTTATCAAATTTGATATTGTGTTGTAATTCTGTTAGCTCTGCACAGAGTTCCTAGTTGTACATACTGTTAATGGTGCTACATATAATAATGACCGATCGATTAATTAGTCTAGTAATGAAATATGAATATCTCAGTCCAGCAGGTAAGGTGCTATATAAATTAATGGCTCATTAAAATAGACAAGGATAGCATGGTAGTGCAGGGGTTACCACTTTCATCTCATGGATCCATCAGCCAGTGTTGAAATCCAGCGCCCTGTCATTGTCTGTGTATTGTCTGTGTGGGGGTCCTATGGGTGCACCAGTTGTGCTCTTACATTCCCAAAGACATGCAGTTGGTCAATCCAAACTGACCCTTGTGTGAGTGGACCCTTCGATTGACTAGGATGGTTCCTGCCAGCCAGAATACGCCTCTGCGCACAAGAATTGGATTAAGTGGGTTTGAAAATGTTACATAATAAGTGAATGCCACATAAATAACGGTGTAACAAAAAATCATTTTATAATGTCAAGGAGCTGAAAGGTGAACAGATTCCCACTTCCATTATTATTTTACACAGACCTTTGTTTTTTTTTTCTGCACTCTGTTAATTTTCTGCTTTCCACCAGCAACATTTCACATAAAATGATATGCAGCACTTGTTACAAGTCACCAGAGAGCAACAACAAGGAAAGTGCAAATAGCTCAACTTGTAAATTACCAAACAAAAGAACTGCTGTACATCCTAGTCTAAAAGCTTTTTTTTTTACTTCCAACCAAAAAAAACAGGAATTTAGCCTTTAATTATTTTTTCTTTATTTTACACTACCTCCCAAAAAAGCATAAGTATTGTGACAATAATCACTTTAACATATTATCTGAATCCCACTGACAAATGAAAAGGATTAAAGTGAACTGCAGAGGATCAATGATATGAATATAAATATTTATACACTTGTAAACACTTTCAGATTGAAAGCCAGCTCGCTCACACGTTGTGAGAACTACAAACACTGCTAGATGTTATGGCTCTTTAGTGAAAGTAGTTTAATCTTCTTTTTCTAAGGTTTACAATATTTGCAAATGGTCTTACAGGGGCCAGTACTGCTGTGGAAAAACTTGAGGTATCTTGGTTGAAGGCTCAGTCTGGATATTGTATGTTATGATTTGCACTTTCTCCCAGGGGATGTGTAAGTGTGACAGACTGACGTCACTTTCAGGGTTGTGCTCTGATGTTGTCACACCAGGCTCCAGATGTTCCTGAGCCTGTGATGGCAAAGCAGGCTCAAAATATGAACTGCAGTGGTAAGATCCTTGACATTCATTATGATTTTGATCATTATAAATATAATATTCTGGGGAGGATGCATTACAGAGTTTATGAAAATAAAGTCAGTGATATACATACAAGTATAATAATATAATATTCTCAAACATGGTTAATCCATTTCAGGGAGGTACAGTGTATAAATAAAATGCAGAAGATTCTTCCTAATACAACACAATCCATCCGTCCATCCATTATCCAACCCACCATATCCTAACTACAGGGTCACGGGGGTCTGCTGCAGCCAATCCCAGCCAACACAGGGCGCAAGGCAGGAAACAAACCCCGGGCAGGGCGCCAGCCCACCACAGAATACAACACAATGTCATGTAAAAAAAAAATAATAATAATTCTGAGTGTCACTGTTTTGAAGTAAAATATCATAAAAACAAAATGTCAGTGTACAATAGAGCTGATGGAGCTTGAGCAGTTTTGTAAAGAAAAACGAGGAAGAATGGCAGAATCCAGATGTGTAAAACTGATACAGATCTGTGCACAAAGACTCAAGATTGGAATGGTTGCCAAAGGTGCATCTACTAAATACTGACTTGGAGGGGGTGATCAGTTATTTTGTTCTTTAGATTTCTAATTAATTTATAGGTCTGTTTTATTTTGACATTAAAGGGTCTTTTTGTGTTTATCCGTGTCAAAAAAGACAAATCCATTGAGTTTCGATGTTGTATAATAATGAAATTTCCAAGGAGGGCCAATACTTTTTGTAGGCACTGTGTATATAAGTATTGTGACCAGTCGGGGGGCTCAACAGCACTGTCCAAACCCCAAACACAAACTCACCAACACAGTCCCAGGTTCAAATATGTATTTTATTTAACAAGGTTCTTTTAACAGGGTGGCAGGGTGGCACAGTGGTAGCACTGGTGCCTCACAGTAAGGAGACCAGGACTTGCATCCCAGGTCCTCCCTGCATGGATTTTGCAAGTGCTGAAAGTGTCTCTATGGGTCTACTGCAGGTGCTCCGGTTTCGTCCAACAGTTTAAAGACATACAGGATAGGTGAATTGGCTATCCTAAATTGGCACCTAGTATGTGGTTGGGGTGTGTGTGTTCACCCTGCAATGAACTAGTGCCCCCCAACCAGGGTTTGTTCCTGCAATGTGCCCTATGCTAGCTGGGATAGGCTCCAGCAGACCCCGACAACCCCATTCAGGGCAAAGCAGGGATAGACAATGACGGACTAACGTTTAACAGGCTTCTTCTTAACAAAATAGTCTTTCTACTCAACTCCTCCCAGGCAGGTGCTGTCCAACTCCTCTCCTCACTACGGGTCCCTACATGCTCTGCAAGTTTTCAAGTTCTATTTAGTCCATATGTGTCAAACTCAAAGGCCGCGGGCCACATCCGGCCCGGCGTGTAATTATATCCAGCCCGCGAGATCATTTTATATACTGTATTATTGTTATTAATGGCCCGGGTATATGAAGTGCTGGTAACACAATAAACTACAGGTCCCATAATGCAGCGCTTCAGCTGCCTTGCTGAACACTTACCGCGTTAATCAAGTCTAGCTTGCAAGTTATTGTGAAGCTAGCCCACACGATGCTGAAGAGAAAAGTTGATTCTGAAAATAGAACCTTTAAAAACCGATGGGAGGCTGAGTATATGTTTACTGACATTGCCGTTAAACCCGTGTGTCTCATTTGTGGAGCTAATGTGGCTGTAATTACAGAATTTAATCTAAGACGGCACTATGAGACAAAACATCACGGTAACCTGAAAGACCTGAATGCAATGCACAAGATACAGAAAGCAGAAGAATTAAATAAGAATCTGACACTTCAGTGGACGTTTTTACCCGTGCACAATCACAAAGTGATTTCAAGTGAAGCTGCTTTTATGGGAGACACAAATGCACCAGTGCAACTTGCCCCACTTTCCCT
>JANRMT010062854.1:105202332-105266865 GCA_026402145.1 Polypterus bichir lapradei | reverse complement strand
AGGCGTCCAGCTCTAAAATGACATATGAGCAAAGACAACTGAATGATTTGATTTGTTATTGCTGAAAGGAACACATTTTATTTATATTTCCAGGTTTTGTTATGCAGCATGTTCATATTTGAATTTGTATAATTTTGACAGGATATATTTTTATGGAGAACAAAATCTTTTGGGATATTTAAAATCATAAAAAAAGTTTATTTTTTATATAAAATTACATAAGAGTAAAGAAATTTGAATGTTTGTTCTTTTAACGGTTACTTTATTTCTAACTTGTATAATTTAGACAGGATATATTTTTATGGAGAGCAAAATATTATAAGTTGTTTAAGGTTTGAGTTGATTTATTCAGGAATAATATTCCTGTCTGTTTTTACCATTCCTACCAAAGATATTTCTGTCGACTAAATAAAAATTCCTTCTATTTAAAATTTAAATAGAACTTGAACAAATACGATAGTTCATAATATCCATGCAGACTTGCACGTAAGAGCGGGAGTTATCCGTTTTAACAAGCAGCGTATTGCACTGATACGAAATAGCTGTGTGTGTATATATGTAGATATGTATGTATATGTATATATATGTTTATATATGTGTGTGTGTATGTATATATATATGTATTTGTGTGTATATATGTGTGTGTATGTATGTATGTATGTGTGTATGTATATGTATGTGTATATATGTAGATATATATATATGTATGTATATATGTGTGTGTATATATATGTGTATATGTATAGATATGTATATATATATATGTTTATGTGTGTGTGTGTAAATATATATATGACAGCAACACTCATCACTCACAACAGTGACAAAACAATTACATTGACAATCATGTTACGTTATTTTCAAAATGTTTCCTTTTCTTTTTCATTGCTTCTTTAACACACTACTTCTCTGCTGCGAAGCGCGGGTATTTTGCTAGTATATAATATAAAAAATTTTGGGTCAAGACGTGATCATCTCGGGGAGACACTTTACTGTAATGTCCTGGGAGACAAGGAAGTAAGACAAGAGGACTGCTGCTGTACAGGCTTTTAAATGATTGAAGCGCAGCACGACATGCAGATCACGCAGTGTGGTAGCAGCAGTTGCAAGCCAACAGCTGATTTGTTTGCATCTCCTTAGCGTGTGTTCAGCAAACAACGCAAGTGGCAGAGACACGAAGTGGCTAGCATGAAGTGTGCCCCTGGTGAGAGGGCAACCTCTCACAACTGAGAGGGCCCGTGGCAGATGTTTGCCAACTGGCAGACCAACCACATGTGTTACCTGGTAGGTAACCACCCATACAATCAGATTGGGACTCAAACTATGAATGCTATGAATGTAATTACTCCAATCTCCAGGCTGTCAAATAAATGAACCACACACCGTGGCGCAGTGTAAAGAGGCTGATGTCCAAGGTTCGATCCCCGCGAGGGGTGCAGTAGAGTGTGTACGCCTGATGAGCCCAAATAAGGGCGAAACACGTATCACATACTCTTTGCATTATTTGATAGTAAACTATGTAACATTCTATGATCTGCTTCTCGCAACTGAGAGGGCCCATGTTTGCTGACTGGCAGACCAACCACATGCATTACCTGGTAGGTTACCACCCATACAATCAGATTGGGACTCAGACTACGAATGCTATGAATACATATATATACAGAGAGAGAGAGTCAGACTCTGACATCAGCTGGAAGAAACGTCTGTGGTGTGATGAGCTCAAAATTTAGTTTTTTGGCCATCAGACTAAACACCATGTTTAACAAAAGCCAGTCACTGAACATTATCAAAAACTCACCATTAAAAGAGATTGTAGGGTAAAGGGTAAAATGAATGCAGAAAAAAATCTTAGTCTGTGTGTTTGTCCAATAGATTGTTTCAGATATCTCAATCAGAATACAGTGCACAGATTTCTGAAATTTCAAACGCATTGGTGAATTTTCAAAGGCAACTGTCTTAAAAACAGAGACACATTCTTTGCCACCTCAATTACTGATTCATTTGCCTTACGGGAGATTGTTTCCGTCTGTATATTTTTCCCTTTTACACATTTCACAGCCACTCCTGACAGCAAAACAAATCCCCAGTACAAGCTACAGAGTCGCATGCATGGCAGGAAACCTGTCGACTTGTCAGCAGCATGGGTGTGCACATGCAGACTTCAGCATAGATTTTTAACTCTCTATTGGGGACTTTCAGAAATGTTATGCTTAAGAAACATGTACTACAACTAGGCACAGTCTCTCCATAACCAAAAACTAGTAATAGTACATCAATGGCTGCAGTTTTTACACTGCTTGAGTTGAGATCTGATGTTTATGAAAGCTACTATATTTCAGGCACCACTAGCCTATTTGGGGTTTTAAACTCTTTTATGCTGTAGGATGCCATTAAAAAGTAAAATGTAATAGCTCTGATTTTAATAAAGTAAATAAGTAAAAATTAAAATGCTCCAATTTTCAATAGTCTCCAAATACAATTCAATGTTACACATTTCCTAACTCTTCTAAAGCTAGTGTGAGTGGCACTGCTGGATCATTATTATCAGACTTTTGTGCACTTTTTGGTTAATTATATCAGTTACCTTCTTTGGATGTGTGCTATTATGCCCTGTGTGTTCCACATTAAGTTTATTTTGTACCTACCCAGTTGGTCTTCTTGGGGTCTTTGCCCGATCAATAGCAGAGTAGTACTCTTCTGTTTCCTGGCTGTGCAATGTGGAATTGTTTGCTGTCCTTTTGCTTGTGCTTGCTTGTGCCTGTGAGACAGATCAGAGTGACTCAAGCATGAGAGTGCTTTCTTGAAGAAGTTTTTAAAAAGGGGTTTGCCTCAGTCTCACACCCCACATTCCAAACTCACACATCACAATGCAGTTTTACTAGGACTTGGAGTCCATCCCAGAAACATAATGCCTATGGCATGAAGCAGCCTTGGGAGAAATGCTAGTCCATTACAGCAGTTCACACTCACATGCATGCCCGGTGGGTTTAGAGTTGCCAGTTAAACTAACTTGGACAGTTTTGGTGATGCAGAAGAGAACTATAGTTGTGGGGTGAAAATGCAGACGTCACATCATAGTGGCCAGACTGGGATATGACCGCCGGTCCCTGAAGCTATCCGCAGCACCAGCACACCACCAGACGAACTTCATTTATAACCCTACACACACGCTCATCCATGTATGCGTGTCTATCTGTACATGCATATAAGATAACCAGCCAACCAGTTAAAGCTGGCAAACACACCATTTTCATCAGCCCTGTTTAAAATTAGGTTGATGTGTTTAATTTATACAAATAGGCCTTCTTTTCACAAGTCTCCTTTCCCAAGGGTGCAAGGTGCCCCAGTTGTATCAAGAAACCAAAAAAGATTTTGAAATCAATACACCAGATATTTAGACCTGTATTTCTATTCAAATCACTTATACATTTTGTCAGAAAATATATACATATATCACTTCCTCACAAAAGCCAACTAAAAATACATTTTTCCATCAACACCGAGTCTCACTTCATTATTATTTAACACCAGCTCTCCTCACATTGCTGCCTCACAGACTAGGATGTGAATTTTACAGATTACTGCTACAGAATCATGTCCAAAGGGGCTGCTGTGTGTTACTTTACTTTATTATTTTTTATGCGTATTGCTCACTTTTATCAACCCAACTCGCACAAAAGCCCTTTCTGGTTGTCGAGAAAGCTCACATTTTCTCATTCCCAGCCTTTGACAGTTATCTTTCAAAATCACCTTCTGAATGTGTTGAAACCATAGATGACACTCAGGCTACTGATAACTGGCTCAGTTGTGTTAGGACAGTTTCTGATACTGAGCATCAAATAGGGGAAAAAAAGTCAAAGTATTAAGAGCAACAGCATGTAATCCTTAATCCTGTAGTACAAGGAACCTTCCTCTGTCACTTTACCAAATAACCAAAATTATGCAGTTGTAAAATTGTGTAAGCTCAGAAGATCTCAGCAATGAGCTGATTGATCGGGAGGAATTTTGGTAGCAACAAAAAGTATGGTTAGCCATTCTTCAGAACAATGGACTCCACACAGAAGGGAAGGGAAGAGTTTGAGGGCCATTAAAAAACCACGAAGTTCCTAAAATTTAGTTATACACAATTACCTGGGCATTCACCTTTCTTTTACTTACCTGTGTATCCTGTTCAGGGTTACAGCAGCTGTAAGTTAACAGAAGGGGTTACAAGATAAGAACTAGCCCTGACTTGGATGACAATTTATGACAGGTCACCGTACACTTGACCAACTAATAGCTGCCTGTCGTCCTGAAAGGAGAAGTATGACATGCAAAAATGGAGCTCCTTGGAGAAGCCCATAGGAAAAACATATCATCCTCAAACAAACTATCCCCGCATGGTTGAAGCTAACAGGGTTAGCGGTGCCCAACATCATATTGACCTGATAACAATTTATAGTATTTTAAAATATTAGCCATGCACACTGTGTGGAGATAGTAACCCAAATGCTGTGCTAGATAAAAACCTTTCTAAAACTTATACAAATTGCTTCAATCGTAACACTTCCAAATATACCACCCTTTTTAGGTGCCCCAATACCTGCTGCCAACAATTCATTGCCCATCTCATCGGAGGCAGTGTGACCCTCTACATAAAGCACTGGACCGCACCCTGCTTCAAATCCCACCCAAAGAGAGGCTCTGCAGCCGAGTACAGATCACACAATTGCTTGTGCTAAAATGACAGAAATACGGACAGCATGGCAAAGAGCCTTGGGAGGGTAATCACTGTATTTTAAATGAATACAAATTTGCTTATCTTACCTCAGGAATTACTTATTTAAACCTTCATTTTTCCAACCCCAATTAACAAGTTCAGGTGAGGTCAGCTTGACACCTATAAAGTATTGCCAGATATGCAGAATCAATGATGTCTGTATGGTAATTTTGCACTTGGGACAATAAGGGGTGGTGGAGCACCATGAGACTTGACCCAAAATGGAGATGCTGACTGTGAAGAGCCTACACACTGTGAACATTTCCGCTTGGGCTATCATCCAAATTCTTAAGTGTTCCTCTCACACCCTCAAAGATAAAAAGCAGGTCTAAGTTAGGTCCCACTTGTGTGTGACCTGCTGCAATGGACCATGGACCACGGTTAGTTCCTGCCTTGGCCCAAATGTGCCATGGTGAGCTGGGACTCCTGGTAACCCTGTATTGGACAAAGCGGCTTATTAAAACAGATGGACAATCAGTAAGCAGAAATAGCCATTTCACCAGAATAACACCGTATAACCAGATCAGCAATCAAAGATTCAAACTCGACACCTACTGTAACTTGCTGAGTATGTGATGCTTAGTAGGGGGCATGGAAGTGTTGAAAAGTCAAGTATCATCCAAAATGCTCTGCAGCCAGAATGATGATTTCTCCCGCATAACCACATGCAAACAATAAACACACCTTTTTATTTGGTCAGACTTACTTCAGACTTTTGGTGCAGGAATTGTAAGAGCTGAGACAAAGAACGTATAAAGAACTTATAAACAAAAATAGACATATTTTAATTAGTTTTGTGCAAGGTTCAAAATCCCAAATTTTTATTTTCTATAAATACAAACGTTTTACAGACTACAGAAGAGCATCAGATTTTAGAATTCCAGCCAAGATGGTTTTTTTTTTTAACCACAAATAGCTTAAAGATCCGGAGCTCAAAGTCTGGGATTACTTTAATTGACTTCCATTTTACTGCCGTCTTTATGAAACATTGATTAAGTGCTTATGATATAGCAATGGGTTTAAAATAATTCCTCATACACTGAACTTTGTGTTCTGTTGTATTTAGATGACAAGCTCACATAATAACGACGCCTGGCACAAATCAGGCTGTTATCTTTCGAGATATTTATGACCCAAATTGCGTTCCGTAGAGGAGTGAAGATGCCAGACTGGGTCGAGCAGACCGGAGCACTTATGGGCGGGGCAGTGATGTCATCAAGACGAAAAATGAGCGAGGTGAGCGGAGGGTTTTTTTTTTTTATTTTCCCAGTTTCTTTTTTGACTTTGATAATGGACTCGGTAGTAGTGGATGGCAATTTATCAAGATATCACATAGACAATAACGTGACGCACAGCTATATTTAAAATGAGATCCAGTACACACAGCAGGGACGATAGGTTGAGAAATGACTGGCGTCCTGTCCAGGGATTGCTCCTGCCTTGCACTATGTACTTGCTCGGTTAGGCTCCAAATGCACCGCCACACCACCCTGCACAAAAGGTTTAGGAAAACGGGCAGATGGAGGGCATATTAGCATAAATGAACATTTCGTTACGTGCGATCGGGAAACCGCGCGGCCACATTTTTTTAACAATGTATTAATGTCTTATAACCAACAGTGGTATTTAAGCTGTTGGCTCCAGTCAGTTCCTGTGTGGAGTTTTCAAGTTCTCTGCGTGGATTTTGGTTCCCATTTTTATCTAAGACGTTTGTCTATTAACTCTAACCCGCCCCAATTTAAGAGTGTAGTCTAGGAATAAGTGTACAGTAAAAAACAGGCACCCAGTGTTGGAATGGTTTGCATCTTACATCCAATCCTTAATAAATTGCCTGCATCTCTCTTAGACCCAGAATTAAAGGGTTTAATGGGGTTTTAAGAAATCAGCAGGCCTTTCAGTATCTGGACAAAGTCCATAGTTTGGGCCTGGATGCCCACTGTGAACAGAGCACACTTCCCAACATGTTACTGTTTCTATCTGAAAGAAGTGTTGACTTCTTGCTTAATTAAACAAGTTGCAATTTCCCAAGTTCAATGTTTTGATGTAAATCCAAAAATGATAAAATTCGGCTTGTTATTTTTATTTGAATGTACGAAACGCTATGTATATTTGAATCACATACTTATATGCATGTCATATACAGTATATTCATGTTTTAATATTTCATAACGATTGTCATTCTGCTTTTCCATAAGCCATTATTTATAATGAGCCGTCTAGCGGCTCTGACGCTTAAAGAGACTGTTTGCCTGGGTGTCCACTCCGCTGGTCATTTATTGATATTATTGCCACTGGCAGCGCACAATGTGTAATGGATAAGGCTTTAGATTTCAAACCCTGAAGCCGTGGGTTCAAATTCAAATCCCCTTAACTGATATTGGGTGATCATGAGCAAGTCACTTCATCTGGCTATGTTCCAATTGAAAAAAAAAACGAAAAAATGTAATCAGAACTTTTCAAATGTTGTGATCCGACATTGATAAAGGTGTCAGCGTAGTAATAACAAAAGTTATGATACACCGGCTGCGGTGGGCTATCGCCCTGCCCGGGGTTTGGCTCCAGCAGACCCCCGTGACCCTGTAGTTAGGATATAGCGGGTGGGATAATGGATGGATGGATGATACACCAGTGAAGCATAGATCGCAGAAAATTTACATTTTCCATATTAATTGAAACATGTATCAAAGATTTAAGCATTTACAGCTATTGAAAATACCGAAATTTCTGAAAGCAGAGAAACACGCAAAAAGACCAGTTAATTAAACAATAAGATCAATTAGAAGTAAAACGTGTCGCTGACAGTGCAGATGGTTGGAACAAAAACCTACAGCCCAAGTAAAGCTCCTCGGGACTGAACGAATTAAACTGAACGTTTTACGGACTGATTACAGCAAGGCAAGTGTTTATGTTCGGGTAGGAACTATAGGACGGGGTCCGGCCTGCTGGAAACTCCCGAAAACGCTGTTTTGCTTCAGGATTAGTGCAATTACAAAGGTGTTGACGTTAAGGATTACTGATCAGCAAGAGGTGCCGATTGACCGAGACGTGAGCAATGAATATCACAAAATGCCTAACTCCGCTTTAGACGCTACTAGAAACGGGCGGTAATGAATCGCTTAGTGTGAGGATTTAAACATTTGGGGAAACTGAAATCGTGTTAACCCATGTACAAATATCTACAACTTAGCATCCCGTTCAGCCACTGGTTCGATTCTTTTTTCACTCTTGCACATCTAGTCGCCTTTAGCGCTTCTCTCAACAGCCACAGCGCCCCTTAGTGTACAATTAAGCCCTTTAAGTGCTCCAAAACTCTGAGATGCCACCAATTGTGGAAACTGAACAAGTCAGCTAGCGTTTCAATTTCTTTTTGTTTTTCTGATATACTTAGGCAGATTCAATGTTATTTACTTCATATCTTCATTATTGTTTTTGCAGACGACTCCAGGCACGTTGAAGCACTGAAGTTCAGGTTCCTGCATGCGCCCTGCGTTATAGGACGTTAGGATTAAATTCAGGTGAAATCTGACAAAACGGAAAACGAGTGCAGCACACTTCAGCTCAACAGAGCTCACTAAAGCGTCGCCGGTAGCCTTTTTAAGATCATTGCTTCGCGATTGTTCAAATGGTTTCATTAAAAGAAAGGGTGCCAGCAGATTAGCATAGCTGGCACCGAGTTTACAAGGCACAGACGTGCATTGGCACCTCTCCGCCGATTAGTTATGGCAGTCATTTCGCTGTGTGGCTCCAGCGCCCAGTGGCAGGGACTCGGACGTAAACCTGTCTTTATCCAAATCTGCAGCGCTCCAGCCTTCGCGCGGACAGTTTTGTGGACCTGGTAACCTTACGAAATCTTTTCTGTTCTTTTACATTATAACCCAAATAAAGCTGTGTACAAAAACAAAAATGCATTTCAACCTAAAAAAAGAAAATCCTGCCACATGAAAAATGCTGCTTCTAAACTATCCTACATTACTTTTAAAAATATGGTTTCTTGATGCAATTTTGCTGGGTCGTATGGTTGCTTGAAAGCGACCCTATTTCATTCTGGGAAGGGCTCTTTGTACATAAACATCATTATTTGAGCTTTGAAAAGGTTCCTAACATGTGGACAAAACAGGACTCTTTAATGTCTTCTAGGCGACTTATACCAAGATACAAACAGAGCAGGAAAATCTTGTTATAATATGCAGTAAGAGTTCTTTTATAATCAGAAAAGCATTTGTATTTTACAAATCTTTTATCATCAGTCATTGGCTTTTTATGAAGCATGTTACAGATAAATAAAGGTTCTTTCTAGAATAATAATATTCATAATTCAAAATATGCACATTTTATCCATCCATTATCCAACCCGCTATATCCTAACTACACGGTCACGGGGTCTGCTGGAGCCAATCCCAGCCAACGCAGGGCGCAAGGCAGGAAACAAACCCCGGAAAGGGCGCCAGCCCACCGCAGGGTGCGCACACACACACACACCAAGCACAATTTAGGATCGCCAATGCACCTAACCTGCATGTCTTTGGACTGTGGGAGGAAACCAATGCAGACACGGGGAGAACATGTAAACTCCATGCAGGCAGGACCCTGGACGCGAACCCTGGTCTCCTAACTGCAATGAAGCAGTGCTACCCTCTGTGCCACCCGCACATTTTATATACAAGTATTATTAAAATAAACTGCACATGGTGTACACATAATTGCAAAAAATGCCCATTTTCTATCCCTCTTATTGTGTCTAGAGAAACGTTAAACAATATATTATTTAAATAAACTAATATGTATTTAAAGCTGCCCTCCTCACAGTTTCACTTTTTCCTGTTTATAATTGTTTGTCCTATTGTGTACATGTTGTCACAAAAGTTTCTCACTTCTCTTAAATTCTCATGGATGTTCAGCACAAGAACAGTGCAGAAGTGAAGAAATATGAAAAAAGTCTATAAAACTCTCATTGGGAAGGTTTATCTAGCTGGCTGACAATTAAGCTGTGTTTTGTTAAGGATTTACTGCACACCATTAGTGTATGCACAGAGACAACACTTTTGACTTGATATATTTGTTTAAAAGTTTGCAAATACCTATTTCAAAAGAGAAATACATGAAAAGCACAGAATTAGTCATGGCAATGCTACAATGCACCTTCATCTTTAAAATTCCTACCTTCTCATCAGGAGAATCACTGCAATAATAGGAAAAAGTACACATTTCGACAGGTGTGCTTAAAAGCTGTACAGGCACACACAAATAAAATGAACTTGCATGGTACTATTTGTGGCACCTTATTAAGTAATAATAGATAATACAAGTAAAAATGATTACTAAACCAGAGTTGGGCACTCACTTTTATTATTTGATCTTCAATTTAAAAAGCTGAAGTGTCACACTAATAGCAAAACAAAATGTGCAACTTTGATGAAAATTAACTCTTTTACCATTTCTTAACCAATGTTAAAGATTTAACAACATATATTTCTACTGACTTCTCAGCCCATGCAGGCTTCACACAAATCACAATACCTTACTTCATCTCCAGCAAGTAAGCGGAATTAACATTTATAGACTAACCCCAGGTAATTTTTTTCTTCCCATTTTAAAAGCTAAAGAGTAGCTAAAATTATGGCTTTACATTCAGTGACCGACTTACTGGTTAACTAGCCTGGGTTTTATTTCATCTTATAAGAACACCAGTTAGATTCAACACTTCTTATTTTACAGCACATATTTATACCCCTTAAAAATAATTAGGCACGTGTAAACTATTTTTATTATTCATCATTTTCAATAAAAACAAAAGCTTATTAACAGTATGTGTGATTTCATAAAAAATACTTAATAGCTATGTCTCTGAAAGTTTCATTATGAACCAATGAAAACTTTTGCCCACTCCAGTATCCGTATCTTAGAAAATATTGTCAGAAATTCTCCCAACATTGCAAAAAAAAAAAAAAAAAAAAAATGACACCAGAAATAGTCAGAGAACTCCCCCCTAACAAAATTGACTATCTATTAGAAATGTTATTTTGTTAAACCAACAAGCCACCAATGCCTCAACAAAAACATAAATAAATAAAAAAATTACAGTTCAGGCATTAAATTATTATAGAAGGTTTTAAACTAATCCTTGAAACTTTACACTAGCATCTCACGGAGCAAAACCTTTATAACCAAGCCACAACCAGAGAAGAGTCCAGACAAAGATTTAAACATGCACAACTTTAAAAAGTGTGACGATGCTGAAATTCAGGACACATTTTAGTGCCTCTTCTGATGCATATTTTCAGTGAAACTAGTAAAAGCTTTTATGCATTCAAACAATGAAAATAGTTTACAAAGGTTTTATGTTGCCTATTATTGTAGAACTTGGAAAGTCCCAGTAAATAAGTAATGGAAGGAGCAAATCAAATATTACTACTGCTATCATCTCACCCTTACAATCTTCAAGGTTCTCATGATACAAATTTAACTTTTAACTGAAGGCAATCAGCATATTTGGCAAGTTAATCAATGGCCCAGAACACATTTTACACAGGATATCATTCAGAAGAATGCTTTTGTCTGATTGTCTTATGAGAAAAAACAATGCCATATGTAAGAGAAATGTTTCTCTATAACAAAAACTTTTAACCGCTTCATACAGTTTTCAACAGCAGCAAAGAACTGATACGTAGACATTAAGTTTATAAAAAAATATAAAATACAAATGTATTTAAAGCTTTAAAACACACATGACATTTGAGGCCAAATCAAAGTACACCAATTACAAATCTTATTTCTAGTACCTATGAATCTTACAACTGCTTTACATTTGCAGAACACAAAGAGGCATAAAGTTGCTGTATTCACGTTCATTTTTTTATAAAACTGTCAGTGGGCTCTCTGGGCAATATAGTGTGTGTGTGTTTTTAAAGAGCATCACTGCTCTTGCTATTAAGTACAAGAAACAAAAACAAAACTACATTCAATGCAGTCATAAATGTCCAGTGGAAAATATCATTAAATTAAAAAGAACTGGTAAAACTTGTGGTAACATAAAATTCTGTAAATACAGTACAACTTTTTTTTACTGTCTTTACAATTGAACAAAAAATAAAACCCCAAATAAAACATATAGATCTCTGATAGTCTGTAAAGGACAACCTCAAAGTTTTGGGGGTATTAGCAGTGACTTACTCAAATCTTTCACCTCTGATGAGGATTTTACCCGCTCATACCCCAGTATGTTCATGGAATGGTAACAATAATCTTCAACCTGCTTAATCTGTTGGAAACTTAGCACTGTCCTCCAAGCACTGGCTGCCTGAGTGGCATTTCTAGAGGAAACAATAAAAGGCTTTGAGGAGGAACTTGACCCGCTTGTCATGTTAAGTGCAAATGATTCAATGTCATGGTTTGCAGACAGATTTACAAAGCGGTACACCTGCCTCAGAGTTTTTATCGGGTCTTCCACAAGGTCTTCGTAGCGCACCACCATGTACTTCCCTTTAAGCCAGGGTGGTGGAGACAGGGCAGTTCGTAAGGTCCTGGTGGTCCTGTCACATATGACCTCCATGGCTCCAATGGAGTGATAATCTGAGCCATCCTTTTTGTTCATTTTGTGATTTGGGTCCACAAAAGGTATCCTGCGTAGCTTTGGATCCCTGCTCCTTACCACCTGTAGGTTCTCTCGAATCAAGCCATGCCTGGACTTGATCCGGGAGTTAGCCACTGCCCTGGGGTCCCTCACCAGGTGAATGACTTTTACCTCCAAGGAGGGGTCTTCCATCAATGGGGCCAACACATTGATATCCAAAATGCGCACTCCCTTGATTACTATAGTGTTATACTTCAGGCACTCTTCCTCCAGGAACCTCAAATTTTGTGGGGGGCACTTTTTACACACTTTATCATCCACCATGCCCACCACCTCCTTCCGATAAGCCGAACAAAGTGGATAGGAACAGATCACCTTGTTTAGGGTGGCACCGAACAGGCCCAGGGAGGTGATGTTCTTACCCCCTGGAGTGTTGTACAGCTGGAAAACAGAGAGGTCACATCGGTAAAGAGAGCTCAGCATATCCCTAGCGGCACCCTGCAGAGACACAGCATCCCCAGGATACAACTTCTGCCAAATGTGCCACATGGGCTCATAGAGAAAGAAGACTTCGGGGTTCTGATTAAACAGTTCCCCGAAAAAGGAGGAGCCTGATCTCCAGGTTGTGAGCACGTAGACGAGCTGCCTCTTCTTAGCCAAGGATGGTCTGTACAAATAGCGGATATCAGACCTGCTCTGATAAGGGGTGCTCCTCATCTGATGATTGCACTGCTGAGGCTCTTTAGTCCACTTATAGTTGGCTAGGTTGAGCATTGTTAAAATCAGTAACAAAAAGTAAGCAATGAATAAAACGATCCGCTTCCTGCGTAACACTTTCATCACGGGAGCCGGTTGGTGCCTGTTATTCCTGCGCGATCGCTGATTCAACTGCTGCCGTCTTCAGTCGCTTCGCCGAGGCTTGCATACTTTGTATCTCTTGACAGCAAGGAAAAGCCGTGAGCACGGTTAAAAAAATATACACATTTTCAGATGCCTGTGGTGTATGTGTAAGGAATGCCTGCGTAACGGTCCGGGATTCCCCACTTCCTACCCCAAATACAAGCGCACAAAATGTGGAGCTCGTATATAAGGGCAGCCGAAAAATAAACTCGACAAACAACAAAACCGAATTAGTATCGAACTAAATCTATTTTCAAAGGGCTTCGGTAACTGCCACTGCACTGCGCCAGGCTCCGCATCGGCCGGCAACAATGCACATCCATTGCTACAAGTTGAAAAGGGGCTCTCTTTCGCTTAGAAGGCAGCGACAAAAAGAAGGGAGCGTCACGCCGACTAATAAGCCGGCCTGGTTTTTAGTGTACATTTACGCCAGTCTGCTCCTTTCATAACATTTTGTAACCAGTCCTTTCTCGTCTATGCTGTGGCACCCCATAGTAAAGCTACACCGTTAAACGTCTTTAGTGAACATCCAAAAACACGAGTCTCCAAAATGATGTACAGTACACAAAGAATACTAACGTTCGGCGTCCATTCAAACAAATCACCTCCCTCGTTCAGCAAAGAACTGTAGCACTTGCACCAAAATGACAAAGCCCCCACCATACGGTCCACCACTCCGCGGTGCCGTCTCTATGTAACTAATTGAAACCGCACCGATTCAATCAGAGTCTGGGAAACAACAGTCGCGCCCACGGTTAGTTTTGATTGGCTTTTAGCACGCGATTTGCATGCCACTCTGCTTGTTCATTGGTTCGAAGGAGTGCCAATCACTCTTCCCACGCTATGCTTCCCAAATCGAACGGTACTTATTCTACGTAAGGAAGATCCTCCTTCCTACGTATATAAAATGTGTGTGTGTGCGTGTGCGTGTTTTGGCGTGTGTGTGTGTGTTTTGGTGCGTGCGTGTGCGTGCAGTTGATAGCTCATATGTGCAAACAGCCACTTTATATGCATTTATTATGAAACAATGCAGCAGGACAGACGTGTTACTGTATTAGTAACGACGACAGGCATTGACACATTTTTTTGGTTCTGGGTGTGCGTTTGTGTGCCCCCGTAAAATAGCCTGGCCTAACCTCCATGGAGTGTTTCTACTTTGCTACACCTTACTGCAGAAACAGACGCTGGAACCCTATTAAACAAATGAAGATAAGCAGAAAAGGTAAAGAAGGGTTAATGGGCTGGTGGAGTGCATCAGCCCAGACAAATTTCAATTAACAGGAACAAGATAAGAATCGTGCCCACCTACAGAATATTAAAGTCTGCTCAGAATAAAGAAACACGGAGCAGGCTGCTGTGTAAACGAGCCTTCATGTGAAATAGGGACCTAGTGGGGGCTGAATTCTGTTTTGTTAAGTTTTGTTTCTTTTTGTTCCTCCTTTCCTTTTTTGACTTTCTGATTTTTTCTTTTCTTCTTTGTTCTTCTAATTTGACTATGAAATACTGTAATTTGTTGTATAAGTTCGACTTGAATGTATGCAATGTTATTTTCTTCAAGTAAAATGAAAATAAAAAAAGAAATTCGGACATAGGATGCCTTTAGACTTGTTAGCAAATACAGCTCAATATAATCCACTTGTTAAAAAGCATTTTATGAACGTGTTCACTCCGGTAGTTTGAAGGAAGATCATTCTTGATCATCTTCTCTAGGACATGTAAAGTATATTTTCAGCTCCACCCTTGTTAATACTTGAGGAGCAATTTAATATGTAGAGTTTATTTTTATCAAGTTACAGTTAAAAGAGCTGGTGTTTAAAGTGTCCCTGTATTCTCCCTGTTGAAAGAGTATTGGGAAACATAGCTATTATGGGGTTCTGCTCGGCACAGAATGGGTCAGGCAATATGAGAACATCTGCCTGGATTTCACATTGTCTTTATAATCTGAAATTTAATTTGTCTAAAGACCAGAAGCAGCCAGCACAGTGTGGCAGGTATGACCATTTAGGAATAAGTTTAATGTTAAAAAACTGAAGTGGATTTGTTTATTTATATAAACCAATTAGATGAGTGGGACTTTTCCTATGTCTCATAAAAAGCTTTCTATTGCTCTCTGTCTCTGTCTCTGTCTCTCACATACACACGCACATTACCAAGTTCCTCCTGCTCTAAATGTCCTCTTGACTTAAGACTCATTTAATTTAGCAATTTGGTATTTAGCAACTTTAATCTTTCTCAGAGGGTCACTTCCAGTTAAATCCCATCAATTACTACCTGGTTAAGAGTAATACTTTTTTTGGCTGCAGATTCACCAAGCTACAACTATTTCAGTGACCCCTTAAAGTCAAATGTTGTTTGCCTCAGATAGCCTCTGGACTTTCTACCAAAAAAGCATAACATTCTTCTTAGTGGGTGACTTAATGCTACTCCTAGTTGGGCTGGAGGGCAGTGACTGTCTCACTGCCAGTCATGGTGGTACACGCCATTTAAAGAGAAACATGTTCTCAGTTTTGCTGTGACAGGACAGAGTAATTTTCTCTTCTGCACACAATCAACAATGAATCATGATATCCAAACTCCATCCACTGTTTTCTCGCTTCCTCTCCAATTGCACTGAACACTAACTAAACAGAGTACACTTGTAGAAAAACTACATCCATTGGTAGCAGAGAGTGACCTTGTGAGGGGAGTTATAAGCTAGACTCTGGAGTCAGGTCAGGAGTTTGAGGTGATGGGACAACTAGCAGGCAGAAGAGGCCAGAGATGAAATAAAGATAGATATAGGGGGTGCGAATGGTAGAGCCTTTAGGTACTGAAGATATGAGCAAGTGGGTTATCCATCCCACATGATTGAGGTTCAGAGATATCAATCTGTCCAGTTAGGAAGCATAAGTGATTGTGAATCAACTTCACCTGCTTTGGTGCAAATGAAAGCGACAACAGGTGCACTGGAGAGGCAACAGCAAGCCAACCCCCAGAAAGGGAGTGGTTTGCAGGTGATAGCCACAGACTATTGCTCTTATACTTCCTGAATGATTCTTCTCTAGTTTTGCTATTGTCTACTGGTAGCATGAGGCACTATCTGTGCCAATTCAGGTTGGACAGGTAGTCCAGCTCCTCCAGGTTGGCACATCCACACTTGCCGTCGCAAGAAGGTTTGCTCTGTCTCCCAGTGCAGTCTCAAGAGCATGGGGGTGGTAGAAGGAGATGGATTATTATACAAGGAGAGCTGGACAGGACCGTAGAATGGCATCAACCCAGCAGCAGGACCGGTATCTGTTCTTTGGTGCAAACAGGAGGAGCACTGCCAAAGCCCTACAAAATCACCTCCAGCTGGCTACTCCATGAGGGTGGCATGAGGGCCCGATGTCATCTAGCAGAACCTGTGCTCACAGTCCATCACTGTGCCGCTTGATTGGCATTCGCCAGAAAGTACACAATTGGCAGCTCTACCATTGGTGCCCTATTATTTTTACAGATGAGTGCAGGTTCGCACTGAGCACATGTGACAGACATGAAAGAGTCTGGAGACGCCAAGGTAATGTTATGCAGCCTGCATCATCATCCAGCATGACTGGTTTGGTGGTGGGTCAGTGATGGTCTTAGGAGGCATACTTTAGAGGGTTGCACAGACCTCCACATGCTAGGCAACAGTACCCTGACTGCTGTTAGGTACCAGGATGAAATCCTCAGAGCCATTGTCAAACATTACACTGCTGCAGTGGGCCCTGGGTTCCCCCTGGTGCAGGACAATGCCTGGCCTCATGTGACCAGAGTGTGTAGGCAGTTCCTGGATGACAAAGGCATTGATGCTATTGACTGGCCTGCACATTTCCCAGACCTGAATCCAGCTGAAAACCTCTGGGATGTTATTTATTGGTGCATCCAATGCCACCAAGTAGTGCCACAGACTGTCCAGGAGCACACTCATGCCCTCATTCAGGTCTGAGAGGAGATCCCCTTGAATACTATCCACCATCTCCCCAGGAGGATGCCCAGACATTGTCGGGAGTTCATACAGGCATGTGGGGGCCATACACACTACTGAGTCACATTATGAGTTGCCGTGATGAAATTCACACAAGTTGGATTAGCCTGTGACTTTGAATTTTGGTGTGATGTTGAATTCAGCCCTCAATGGGTGGGTGATTTTGGTTTCCATTGACTGTTGTTAAATCATTTTGTTCTGAACGAGTTACACAGTATTTCCTTAATTTCTTGAGCAGTGTGTGTATATACTATATATATATATATATATACTGTATATATATATATATATATAATATGTATATATATATATATATAATATGTATATATATATATATATAATATGTATATATTGTCATAAGTACATTCCATTTATTTTCTAACTCTTCTAATCCTGATGAAGATCACTGAGAGCTGATGCCAAGCAATCTCTTAACAGGGCAGATTGCCACACATATGTGTTCTCCCAGTACTTTCCAGTTTGTGTTTAATAATGTACACATCTTTACATCATTCAAAGACACTAAAAATGAAAGAAAAAGCCCACATGGACATAAGCAAAATGATCCACCCTCACATAAATATTACCTTGACTTGAAATCAAGACCAAGGTGCCAGTACTGTCCACTATTCCACAGCAATTTTTTTTTACTACATTAAGTTTATTTAAAAATGCTTTTATATTGCTGGAAAGTTAATGAAAACTTTTAAATAGCACCAATGCTCTGCATAGTTTTCCAATTCATTTAATTTATGCAATATCCCAGGGTTAATTCAACGATTGAGGTGCAAATGAAGACAAGTACCCCACAGAAATGTGTCTTTTCAGCTTTGACACAAAATACTATAAGTAGTTAACCCTTATATTAAAAGCAAAGACTGTACAATATCAAGGCTGCTCTTCTATATCTAACTTCTTTTTTAGTTAATTATGGAGCTTGTGGCAGATGCCCCTGTGATGGGAGGGCCAGGGTAGGGGACATATTCTGGGCAATATCTCCCCCAGAACATGAGAGGGCAACCCCCCTGGCTTACACCGGGGCCACGGGTTTGGAGCTTAGAAGCTTAACACTGCTGGGGCCCTTGGCCAGAGGGCGCCTGGACAGTTTCAGAGCCCTGGACTGCAGCACTTCCACCACACCCGGAAGTGCTGCCAAAGAGAATCCAGGTGCTCTTGCAGCACCTCCGCCACAGCCAGAAGTGCTGCCGGAAGAGGATCAGAGAGCAGCTGGAGCACTTCCAGGTGCGCTATAAAAGAGGCTGCCTCACTCTGTTCGGCTAGCCAGAGTTGGGAGGAGATGGACAAAGCTTGCCTGGAGGAGTGGAGAGAAGAAAAGAGAGAGAAGAAGGTATTGTATTGTTCTGTGATTGTGAATTGTGCTGTGCTTATTGGAAATTGGGGAAGGCATTTCCCATAAGGGAAAATAATAAGAAAAATAAATGCATGTAATTGTACTTGTACCTCTGCATGTGTCTGTGTCAGGTTTGGAAGGCAGTGTGCCTGTCTGGTGGTCCACAAGATCCAGTATCTCAAAATGGAATACTCTTTCAGCCACCATTATTGGTTCTCCAAGACTGACCAGATACTGGGTAAACTTTTCTTAAGCTGATGTGTCCACTGTGCCAGCTAAGTGTTTATCATGCCATACTGTATGCTAGAAATTTTCATTTACTGGTCTCACATTACCTTTCTCAGTGTGGTATTTTCAGATTTTTGAATCTCTATACTGTACAGTACATTCTTTTTAAGCTTCATGTTTACATGTCCTGCTGGTAATAGTCTAAAAACACCAGACTGGTAATAATCTAAACACACACAGGTACCAGCCAAAAACATGAATGCACTGACGTGAAGCTGGTTAATATGGCATACTGAGACTGGGTGTTACTAAAGCAGGTTTAATGTGCTTCGTAATTGAGACTGTGGGAGAGATCTGGCACAATATTACCACCAAATAGTTAATTAACTGATGCTTTTCAGATGGAGATGGAGCATACACTCATTGATTAGTGATAACTTCTCTGCTTACTGGGATAGGTTTGCTCACAACCATGCTCAAGATAAAGTGGATTTGGAAGCTGGATGGGTGGATGTTGAAAGATCACTCACTTCACGATATTACATTTCCCCATTGCTCCGCAGCCCATTGTACAGTATATATATATATATATATATATATATACAGGTCCGCCACGCCCTCGACCCTCTGCAGTTCGCATACCAGGAGAAGGTGGGAGCGGAGGATGACATCATCTATATGCTACACCGATCCCTCTCCCACTTGGACAGAGGCAGTGGTGCTGTAAGAATTATGTTTTTGGACTTCTCTAGCGCCTTCAACACCATCCAACCTCTGCTCCTTAGAGACAAGCTGACTGAGATGGGAGTAGATTCACACCTGGTGGCATGGATCGTGGACTATCTTACAGACAGACCTCAATATGTGCGTCTTGGGAACTGCAGGTCTGACATTGTGTTCAGCAACACAGGGGCGCCGCAGGGGACTGTACTTTCTCCGGTCCTGTTCAATCTATATACATCAGACTTCCAATATGACACGGAGTCCTGTCACGTGCAAAAGTTCGCTGATGACACTGCTATTGTGGGCTGCATCAGGAGTGGGCAGGAGGAGGAGTACAGGAAGCTAATCAAAGACTTTGTTAAATGGTGCGACTCAAACCACTTACATCTTAACATCAGCAAAACCAAGGAGCTAGTGGTGGATTTTAGGAGGCCCAGGCCCCTCATGGACCCTGTGATCATCAGAGGTGACTGTGTGCAGAGGATGCAGACCTATAAATATCTGGGAGTGCAGCTGGATGACAAATTGGACTGGACTGCCAATACTGATGCACTATGTAAGAAAGGTCAGCGCCGACTATATTTTCTGAGAAGGTTGGCATCCTTGAACATCTGCAATAAGATGCTGCAGATGTTCTACCAGACGGTTGTGGTGAGTGCCCTCTTCTACGCGGTGGTGTGCTGGGGAGGCAGCATAAAGATGAAAGACGCCTCACGCCTGGACAAACTTGTTAAGAAGGCAGGCTCTATTGTAGGAGTAAAGTTGGACAGTTTAACATCTGTGGCAGAGCGACGGGCACTAAGCAAACTCTTGTCAATCATGAAGAATCCGCTGCATCCACTGAACAGTGTCATCTCCAGGCAGAGAAGTAGCTTCAGCGACAGACTTTTGTCACTGTCCTGCTCCACTGACAGACTGAGGAGATCGTTCCTCCCCCACACTATGCGACTCTTCAATTCCACCCGGGGGAGTAAATGCTAACATTACTCAAAGTTATTGTCTGCTTTTTTATTTTTTTCATTTTTCATTTTTATTACTATTTAATTTAATATTGTTTTTTTGTATCAGTATACTGCTGCTGGATTATGTGAATTTCCCCTTGGGATTAATAAAGTATCTATCTATCTATCTATCTATCTATCTATCTATCTATCTATCTATCTATCTATCTATCTACAGTATCTATTTGCCTCCTCATGGCAGTTTCTTCCACAATTCCACTGAATGTGGTAGTTTTCTATCTTGTTCAGCTCACTTTGCACATTTTCTTCACTATGAAAACATCTTTTTCACTACATGTAAGCAAGCAGACAATGCTATGGTTCACACTGTGCCTACAGCCTAAATGAACAAAGTTAGAGAAACACCAGTTTAGGTAATGTATAAATGTGCTTAATGAATCTTGCCACCCTTGAAAAGGTATAACATTTAGTCACTAGTGCTGCTGTCTTATTCAGTTTTGGGAATGTATTTACAGATGGTGGAGGTGCACCCTGCCCAGGGTTTGTTTCCTGCCTTGCACCCTGTGTTGGCTGGGATTGGCTCCAGCAGACCCCCATGACCCTGTACTTAGGATATAGCGGGTTGGATAATGGATGGATGGATGGATGGATGGTGGAGGTGAGCTGCAGTAAAGACTGGATTTTACTGATATACTGATGAGTTTACAGTATGAAACATTATTTTTGGGAGCGATATGTTGAGAGCAATCCACTTTTTGTTTTTGTTTGTTGAGGACGAAGGTAAGCATATGCAGAGTCACACATACAGTATGTGATTCTTCATTTAGTGCTAGCACCTCATCATCCCTGAGTTAGCTGTAAGTTGTTAAGATTTCTCAAGTTCTCTATAAGCTAAATTTTGCCCTGTGACATCAGAAATATTGTAGTGGTTTAATTTTCATAATTGCAAAAAGGAATAAGATAAGAATATTTAAAACCTAATTACTGAGCTCTGGTGGATTTCTTTTCACAGTAATTTTCACAACGAGGCGGAGCATAAACTGAATAACTGTCTAGTTGAGGTGGAAGAAGAATCACTTTAGTACCAGATCTAAGCTGAGTTAAGCAACATGTTTATGTGTTGAGGACACATGAGAGTGTGCTCTGGAATGGTAGAGGAAATGACCTGGAGATGAGATAATAGAGCAGGAACAGGCAAAATGTTAGTCAGGGGAAAGGCAAGAGGTCAAAATAGCAGAAACAAATCAAGAAATCAAACAAAGCCAAAATATACAAAAACTAGACACAAGGTAAAAAAAGATAAAGGACCTAACACTGACATCTTTTTGAAAGCACCTTTTAGCTTCCACTAGTCAACAAAGAGAGTGCAAAAAAAAAGTGGATCCAAAGATACAATGTCAGAAGCACATAGTATTTACTTCATGAAAGCCACTTGGTATTTCAGCTTTAGAGATCTTTATACTGATGATGTCTTTGCACCTTTTAATCACCTCTGTTGTAATATGGAATTCCCTCAACCCACATTTCCATTAAGTATTACTGGGAAAGTGACCTCTCATTTTCACTATTTCATGTAAGAGCGAGAGAGGTTATGAGCCGCATTGCCGCACCCACTACACAACAAACCAACTCAGGATCCCAGATGAGGACCTGAGTGCAGCCATGCAACGGGTAACACCTCAGCACCACACTAATTCAGATGGAGTGGAACAGTGTGAGGTTTTTTTATGGTGGCTGGAGTGCCAATTCTGCCACCAACCCCTAAGTTTTTCCCTGCAGGTTGGAGGGCAGATTAATATCATACCCAGGACGGAGCAATTGCAGGTTATGGGCCCAACAGAGCAGAGTCCCTTTTGGCATTTATGGGATTCGAACCAGCAACCTTCCGATTGCCAGTGCAGATCCCTATCCTCAGAGCCACCATTCCACCCATTTCATATAAGGAGTGGAATTTATTAATTCACAATATTCACCCTTCATAAATTTATATGATACATGTTGTAATTCATCTGAAAATTGTACACCAGATCCAACTCCCCAGATTAAAACTGTCCAAACTATATCAGGAATTGGGCCCTAATTGTGACTGATGCTATATAGCTCAAGACTTGCTAGATCACATGTTCTAGGGACATTCTCAATTAACATCTTTTGGGCAAAGATATTTTCTTTTGTATCAGACAGAGTTGGATCTATGATTATCACAACATCTGTAAAAGCATTTTTTGGGGCTGCTTCTGATAGGATTAGACTATCTACGAATAATTTCATCATGGTTTTCTACACTACATTGTTAGTGCACTGACTCATCTTGCCCAGCTGGAAGGGTCCTAATGCACCCTCCATAACTCAATTGGAAACAATATTTTATATTGCCTAAAATTATAAAAAGATAACTTTTTCTTTGCACGGAATTGTGCAGAGCTTCTTTGGAATCTGACAAAAATGAACTGATTTTATTTTAAATGAGTCTGCCAGCCTGTGTCAACATTTCCATTAATCAATCAGTATAATACAACAAGCCTCTTTTCATTACTAATTAGGTCTGTGTTTTGGGTGAAGGAGGAGTTTTAGATTAACAAATCTTAACTCTTTCTACTACATATGGGATTGGTGGCACTTTTATTTTCCTTTTTGTGTATAGAAGTCATTGTTTGAGTGTTTCATTATGGCACTTCCCATATGGTGCACACTTTTGGAAATACATTAAAATTTATGATTAAAGAAAAAGCTGGGTACCACTATCTTATATAGACTAGACAGGATGGGAAAATGTAGGATATGACCATGTGTGTCAGGTGACAGGCAAATTGTATGGTAACAATAAATAATTGGGCCATGGCCATGAAAAATGAGAACAAAATGGTAGTGGCCAAGAAAGCCAGGTATCCTAAGATGCTGATGGAATGATAGAATCATAACAATAAAATATAATAGTTACAATAAAAACATAAGTACAGCACACAATTCTATGTGCAATGCAAAATAATCAGTTCATAGCATTATGATGTACATGATGTATTACAATGTGCATTATATCTATAGCTGTTCCAAATGCTAATGCTAAGAAAACTGGCCGTCGGCACCTTTTATACAGGGTATGTAGATTGCAATATCCCTGTGTTAAAAAAGAAACAGAAAGATGTGAAGAATTTTAAGGGTCCCAGATAAGAAAAGTAATTTTTATTCTAAACCATTGAGAGGATTGATCACCACCTGTGATGACTATTGCACTGAGTCAGAGAACAGAATAAAGAGTGTTGGCATCCCATCTAGAAAGAGAAATGGAGTCAAATGAGAGAAACATTTTAATGTCAAACTGCTGTAGTAGACATTCAGACATGAGACACTAGTCTCTTAATTTTCTTGTGACTTTGACTTGATTTGCATTTTTGTAAAGCAGTTTTGTGTTTGCTGATGTGTTTTGTTTAGTGATGGATCCATTTTCTGATTCTGGCCTTAATTAATATATTTCTGATTAGCTACTCATTCCTATCTTCTGTTTTACATGCAACTATAAAACTACATCTTACCTGAACACCACTCTGAATCACTTCTGACCCAACACCAAATATACATTCAGTAATATCTCAGTTAATGAGTCTTCTGCTAAGAACGTTGTCATCAAACACACAATGGCACATTTGCAAATTCAAGCATTTGTCCACTAGAGTGCTATAGAAGTTATCATGCAGACTCCCTACTTAGAGTAGTGATTGCTGGCTGTTGATATCATGCATTCTATAAAGCATAGAGTTATTATACCTGCTATTATTATGGTGCTTAGGTATTTCATGCATAATACAGTAATTTTAATATTTTTATAAAGAAATATAATTTTCCCAATATGTCATAAAAACATGAAGCAGTAACCTTAAAAACTAAAATTCAGATTACAAAGAGGGTGAAGTGAGAAAAAAGAAATGCCTCCTTGCTGAGGTGACATGGATAGACAGCCCTTACCTGCAAGCATTCCTAAGGTGTTTGTCCACAGTTAAAAACCATTCGTCTAAAGGGTGCATGGACACAGTTGAGTATCCAGAAGGACCCTGGCATGAAGTTGGGGCAAATGAGTCCAATAGTGTTTGTATAACCCCTGGTGAGTATAGCAAGTCGGATCCAGTGGCATGAATGTGCAGGCAGGAAGTGGATGTGGTAGTGAAGATTTGTGGAGGATCAGGGTGGCAGCAATAATATTAGAGAGATGCTAAGGAAGTAGATGGCAGTTTTGGCATAGTGCAAAATGAACAAAACCATCACCCTCTGGTAGGGGTCTTTAAAACATGTATCCTTATTCCACCTGTGGTACATCTACCTCCAATAATGCAGTTTGTTATAATGAACAGAAGTTCTGGAATGCACCTTCTTCATTAACTGATGTACTGTTTTGCTGTATTGTTCCAGTGGCCCAGCCAATCAAGTATCCCTAGTAGAGGATATCACTGCACAGGACCAACATATCGCTCATGTGCCTACCTTACAATAAAACTTGACATTTACTTACTGGTATCTTAGTGTAAACATCCTTATGCATTTTTAAACAAAAGTCATGTTCTACTTAACAACATTTGCATGCAAAAATACTGAATTCTTGCCATTATCTGAAATAGACTCTTTTGTAATAACACAAGAATATAAGTTTTGCAGCATTTATTCCTGACAGGAGTTCCTAAAGGTGTGTAGGTTACCTATTAAAATGTGATAACTAGTGTGATAAAGAAGAGTCGTCACAAAATAGAAAAAGGTTTGGGGATCGACCCCATATATTGTCGTCCAGACAATTGAAATAAAGAAAGCGATTCAGAATGACTTTGCAGTACAAAATGAATGAATTACTGTAGACAAGATGGCGTTTATATAACAGAATGTATGATGGGAGAGGAAATGGTTGGCAGGAAGTGACGATTAGAGGCGGGAACACGGAACCAGCGTCATCAGGAGTAGACAGAAGTAATGGATTGTGGAACCGGAAGTGACGTCACTGGAGTGGACCGGAAGTGACGTCATCGCGGCCATTTTGAAGCCAGAAATGGAGAGGTTTTATTTTTCTTCCAGTTTTCTGCAGGTAGAAAGAGATTCAGGTAAGTACCACATGATAGTCCATTGTCTCGCGAGATTTCACTCACCTTTAGGCTCTTTGACTGCCTCCAACTCGCACGTGTGTGACATGACCACCCCCCCCAACGAGACCCATGAGGTCAGGCGACCTGCAGGTCGTGGACACGGGAGAGAGCATCTGCATTGGCCTGCAAGGAACCTTTACGATAAGTTACACTAAAACAATACGGCTGAAGAACTAAAAACCACCTAGTGACGCAAGGATTCTACTCCCGATAAAGGGACATCCACTGTAAAGCGGCATGGTCTGTCACCAGAGTAAATTCCCGCCCCAATAGGTAGTACCTCAAGGATGTGATAGCCCACTTAATCACCAAGGCCTCGCGTTCCTCCGCAGCATACTTAGTCTCTCGGTCCAGCAGTTTCCGGCTCAGATACATAACGGGGTGTTCAGCACCTTCGACACATTGGCTCAGCACAGCACCCAATCCTGTGGCCGATGCATCTGTCTAGAGAATAAAAGGAATAGAAAAGTCAGGAGATTTCAATAAAGGTGCTGATGTAAGGGCCAATTTTAAGTCACGGAATGCCTTATCTACTGATTCATTCCATACCACTTTTAAAGGTGCCCGTTTCTTTGTCAAATTAGATAAGGGCATAGCAATTTCAGAGAAATGTGGTACAAAACATTGCTTGTACTTGCCGCTTATTTATCGGAAGGGGCCAATTTATGATGCCATCAATTTTAAGACATTGTGGGTTAACGACACCCCACCCCAACACTAGGTAGCCTAAATATTTGGCTTCTCTTAATCCAAAGAAACATTTCCTTGGATTAATATAAAGCCCTGCTGACGCCAGCGTGGAGAGTACCGTTTGCACCTGCCATACATGATCCTTCCATGTGCTGGAATAGATGACAACGTCATCTAGGTAGGCAGCACGATAGGAATTGTGGGGCCATAGCAGTGCGTCTACCAGACGTTGGAAAGTAGCTGGTGCCCCGTGCAAACCAAAAGGAAGGACCCTGTATTGCCAATGTCCACTGGGTGTACTAAATGCGTTTTTTTCTTTAGCAGAATCCGTTAAGGGAATTTGCCAATACCCTTTTGTCTTGTCAAGGGTAGTTAGGAATTGAGCGTTTCCTAGTCGATCGAGTAGATCATCCACTCGTGGCATCGGATATGCATCAAATTTAGAGACCTGATTGAGTCGTCGAAAGTCATTACAGAATCTCTATGACCCATCGGGCTTAGAAACTAAGACAATTGGACTAGACCAAGGGCTATAGCTTTCTTCGATAACACCTAAATCCAGCATTCGTCTAATTTCCAACTCTACTTCTGCTTTCTTTGCTTCCGGAAGCCTATAGGGTCTTCCCCTGACAATCACTCCAGGGTTCGTAATAATATCGTGCGCAATTAACGCAGTACGTCCAGGTATTTCATCCACAATCTTAGGTACAGACAAGATAGCTGTTTCGAGATCTTGTCGCTGTTCGGGTGTCAATATCGGAACCAAAATTAAGGTTGGCACAGGACATAAAAAGTGAACTGGGCTGTCCGGAGGAGGGATCGGGTTCCCTTTCCTTCCATGGTTTCAGCAAGTTGATATGGTATACTCTTTCACTCAGTCGACGATTAGGTTGTTTAACTAAATAGTCGACGAGTCCTTTCCTTTCTTTAATTTCATAAGGTCCTTGCCAATGTGCTAGCAATTTAAAATGGGAGGTTGGGACTAATACCATAACACGATCACCCGGGACAAATTCCCGAATGGTAGTGTTTCTATTATAATAACATGACTGCGCTGCTTGTGCTTTCTCCAAATTCTCCTTTAGAATAGGTCTAATCTTCTCTAGCCTATCACGTAATTGCGCGATATATTCAAGAATATTTGAAGTAGGGAGTACCTCCTCCTCCCATCCTTTTTTTAGCATGTCCAAAAGCCCCCTGGGTTGCCTTCCATATAATAATTCAAAAGGAGAAAACCCTGTTGAGGTTTGAGGAACTTCCCGATAGGCAAACAAAACGAGAGGAAGCAACTGATCCCAGTTTTTTCCATTCTCGTTAACTACCTTGCGTAACATCTATTTTAATGTCTGATTAAAACGTTCTACCAGCCCATCAGTTTGGGGATGATAAACCGATGTTTTCAGATGTTTTATCCTGAGTAATTTGGCCACTTCCCTGAACGTTTCCGAAGTGAAAGGAGTCCCTTGATCTGTTAAGACCTCCTTGGGGATCCCGACACGAGCAAATATCCCTACCAATTCCCGTGCGATATTTTTTAAATTAGCCAAGCGCAAAGGAACAGTTTCTGGAAAGTGAGTGGCATACTCTACTAGGACTAAAATATATTTGAAGCCTTTTACCGAGGGTTCTAATGGTCCAACGAGATCGATTCCAACTCGTTCAAACAGGATATCAATAAGGGGAAGGGGAACGAGAGGAGCTTTAGTCCTTCTTGGAATCTGGCGAAGTTGACACTTGGGACATGAAGTGCAAAATCGCCGGATCTCCTCATTAACTCCCGGCCAATAAAATCGGAGCTTTATTCTCTCCAAAGTCTTATCGGAGCCTAAATGGGCTCCCAGAAGGTAAGCATGTGCCAACTCACACACCTTTTGCCGAAAAGTACGTGGGATTAATAACAAAGCTCGCACTTCACTCCCGTGTTCTGCCACTCTATATAATAGATCTTTTTAATAACAAAGAACGGCATCAGTGGCATGGGATCTAGGGTTGTATAACCCTCATTAGATACTACCGCATTTCTAGCATTTTTTAAAGAATCATCATTCTATTGTTCTCTTGTGCCGTTAAATCTTGTATAGGATCTCTTTCGAGTTCAATGGGAGGGGTTACTGTCTCCACGTCTTCTACATCAACTGTATCAGCTGCTGCAGAGGACGATGGGACATCGAAATTTTCGCATTGGGTACCCGTGTGGGTCCGTGCTACCGTGGGACACGGCGTGGAGACAGTCGGAGCAGTATTCTCCATTACTAAGCCCAGATTCTTATTAGGTGCAATTACGTTATTACCGCTGTTAATTTTATTCCAATCCCTTCCTAATATGACTGGAAAAGGGGGATCCGGTAATACAGCCATGGCAATACTAGTTATTTTATGATTCACTGATACCACACATCTTGCTGTTTTATAATATTTGATGTCCGCATGGATACATTTTAGACTAGTTTTTATTTTAGTCCACTGTTACGGTAATACGTAACGGTTAGCAACAATGGAAATGTTACTCCTGGAGTCAAACATTGTCCTTACCTTCCTGCCATTTATAATAACTGCACCTGTATATGGAAGAGACAAAGGGTTAGTCACTGTGGCACAATACTTTTCTCCCTTTATTACTGAGCAATCCATAGGCTTGTAAGCACAGTTCGGGGACAGATGTCCGATCTCCCCACACTTGTAACAGCGAGGAAGACCGGCTAGTCTGTCCCTTTTAAGAACGGCAGGTTCGGGAGTTTGTCGGGGGAGCTCAGGGACTGCCCCATGTATCTGTTGGGTTCGGCGAGAGGTCTGTTCCAACCGCCCTGATTTACAGGCCACCCAATGACGCTCCACTATTTTAATCAAGGTGTCCATGTCGTTGAAGTTATGTTTATGGACTTGGTGGGCGATGTGGTCAGGGAGGGCATGTACGAACGTCTCGCACGCTAGGAGCTCAGCCATCTTGTGTGAGGTGTTGATGTCGGGCCGTAGCCAGCGACACACCTTTCCCCAGGCTTCAAAGCCCTGAGTTCTCAATGGCCTTTCAGGGTCAAATTGCGACTCCCTCCACTCTCTCGCCTGTTGTTCCAGTGACACGCCGTAGCTCTTAAACACCTCTAACTTCAGAGCGTCGTAATCGGCAGCCTGCTCCTCAGTTAAGTCGTAATAGGCTCTCTGCGCCGTCCCCTTCAAATAGGGAGCCAGTTGGTATGCCCATTCCGACCTCGGCCAAGCGTTCCACTTAGCGGTACGCTCAAAAATCAAAAAGTACATTTCAATATCATCCGATTCAGTTAAGGTGGTCAACTGAATCGGCTGTGAGCGAGCCACCTCTGTTCGTACACCAGCAAGAGAATGAGCCTCGGCTTCTGCCAATTGGGTCCTGGTTTCTCCCATCTGGATTTTCAGGGTCTGGAGATCGCCCATGATCGTATTCAATACCGTGTTGAGGTCTTGTTCTTCCGACATGTTGAACAAAGATCCTGCCGACTGCGCCAATTGTGATAAAGAAGAGTCTTCACAAAATAGAAAAAGGTTTGGGGATCGTCCCCATATATTGTCGTCTAGGCAACTGAAATAAAGAAGCGATTCAGAATGACTTTGCAGTACAAAATGAATTAATTACTGTAGACAAGATGGCGTTTATATAACAGAATGTATGATGGGAGAGGAAATGGTTGGCAGGAAGTGACAATTGGAGGCGGGAACACGGAACCAGCGTCATCAGGAGTAGACAGAAGTAATGGATTGTGGAACCGCAAGTGACGTCATTGGAGTGGACCGGAAGTGACATCATCACGGCCATTTTGAAGCCGGAAATGGAGAGGTTTTATTTTTCGTCCAGTTTTCTGCAGGTAGAAAGAGATTCAGGTAAGTACCATGTGATAGTCCCTTGTCTCGCGAGATTTCACTCACCTTTAGGCTCTTTGACTGCCTCCAACTCGCACGTGTGTGACACTAGACAAGGTTGAACCAAGACAGACTTTGGAACACCACCAAATGCTTTGATGGCATGTTTGATTGTTATTCACTTTGACAGGGACAGAATCCTTAGTGTCTGTGACAACTGTTAGTCTGCCTGATGTGTCACAGCACATGTTGGCCATGCCATATAAATGTGACAGTGTGACATTATTGACAACAATGAATCCAGCAAGGGTCTTGAAGAAGGAACTAAGCTATGAGAAATCAACAAATCACGCAGTCGACTAATATTTACTTTAATCCATCTGTAGAGAGGAAACCTTGAAACCTTTAGTCCACAGAGGGATAATCCCATTAATGTCATCTGGTATGACATCTTCTGTTGACCTCTTAGCATGGCACAGAGAGTTCATTGTGAGACTCAAGAGCCAGAACTACAGTTGAGTCATCTTCAGTATTCAATCATCCTTTTTTCCCTTGGGTATAAGCTGTGATGTTTGTCAGTCTCATCATGGCATCACGTATAGCTTGTGCATTAGTGGAATGTAACAGCTTATGGTTAATAAAAGCAGCTTCTTTCTAACTAGGTGTTCTTACTGCAAAATGAGTACAGTCACGTGCTTCGATTGCATTAAGAGAAGCAGACACTGCTGCGAATTGGCTTTAAATGTTAGCAAAAATGTTAGGTTTTATATATGTACACCCACAACATACAACACTGAATATAGCGCCTCACTGGTCGGTTAATGGCTTCAAACTCAGCAGGCATGATGGAGTAAAGCTTGGCTGAAATATTCCTGACCTGTCTTCCAGTTCCTTGAGAAGTGACAATAGGTAGCCAATATAACTTGCTGAAAAATCAAAAAAGTTCAACAGTGCATATAGGTAGCATTACTTTAAAAACAAAAATAAAATCCTGTCTGTATATCATAATTATCATTTTTGAGGTTTAATATGTTTGTCACATCACCGCATATTCTAATACTGGCTCGGTTATATGAATTATTATACATGTGAGTTGTCATTAAACTGGTTTGGCTGCATTTTCAAACTTGATCAAATGGTGTCGTCATTTTTCAGTTTCTCCAAAATGTTGTGTATGGATGGATGATATTTTCCATAAATATACGTCTTGCCATCCAGTTTTTGTTTACCCAAGTTTTATAAATCTGAGTCCAGCTCTATTTGCTGCTTGCTGGAGACAGTTTGAAGACCGACAATTCATGGAAGAGATCCGGTAACTCACTGTGCTAACTTTCATGGCAGATTTGTCTGGTAACAATTTCTAACTGGACAATGCCCTGCTGAGCATGAATGCCATTTCCGGGGTATGCCTAGGTGATGTCGCTATCCTTATCTCACCTTTCCCATCCCTGGCCGTGACTCTAGTTAAGCTTGTGTGTGACCTTCTGAAACTTTCCACACCACTCCTTCTGCAGAGCATTGCCTTCCTGAAGGAACACTGTTGGCGAGTGCCACAATAGGTCAGCTGACACTAAATGGCAATGATGGTTTTTCATTGTTTATTTATGTGTCCCAATTTTCACACAAATGGAACTGCCATATAAGTACTTTTTGTCACTGACTGCACTTTATATAGCTCTATATACCCTATATTTGCCTAGCATGGTGCAACACATTGTCAGACTGGGTGTCAAACAGCTGTTGGACCCTTGTGTGATCCTCCTGTGCGTGGAGTTTGCTTGTTTCACCATGTCTGCTTGGCTTTTCACCGACAGTTCAAAGACAAATTCCTAGTGTTGATTGAGCGCTTAGAATTGGGCAAGTGGGAATGAGAGAGACTTGTGATAGACACTAGCAACTTGTTTCCTATAAAAGTAGGAAATGAATGTTAGGTGGCATATTTTATATATTAAATTAACAATTCCAAGAAAAACACTGTAGCAAAAGGTAAGTGGATATTGCAGACAAGTGATTTATTTTAAAGCCCACGCAGTCTCCAACGCACAGTCCTGCAGTAAAAATTGCATTTTAAGGAATGTGCCATGCTTTGTGCTGATCAATACAGTAAGTGGTCTTTTGCTGACAATTTGAGAAACTGCTGCTGGCACAACGACTTGGAATCTGTTTGAGAAGTGTGAGTTACTGTTGCTTTATTGGTGGGTGGTGAATGCTTGTTCGGAGTCAGCACACTGCATGGAGAGAGTGCTCAGCAGTAAGGGCCTGACTTGCACAAAGCAAGATGTATATCCAGTCTTCACAAAAATAAATGTCGTAAGTCGACACAGAGCGGAAAAATCCACACGCCCCACAAAGTGTGCAGAGTGACTAATGCTTACAGGAAAGATGACCTAAAGGTGCTAAGGAGTTAGGCCCAAAGCCTGGTGCTATGAGATTCCCAAGGCGAGTCACTGGGCCAGATTGCCAGGGTGACTAACTGATTGATTGATTGGATTGCAGCAGTTCTTCTTTCAACAGACTTCCTGTGCAAAGTATTAGAATATTACAGGTTCAAAACACCACTGCTAATGTTCTGACAGGATCCACGTGTTATAATGACATTACCCTTCAAGGCCTAAACTACACTAGCTTTCTAGATGATGTCTTATTATATTCAAAACTCCATCACTGATGCTCAAGGCTGTTCATTTCATCACCCCAGAGCACTATTTGGTCAGTCAGTCAGTCATTTTCCAACCCGCTATATCCTAACACAGGGTCACGGGTGTCTGCTGGAGCCAATCCCAGCCAGCACAGGGCGAAAGGCAGGAACAAACCCCGGGCAGGATGCCAGCCCACCACAGGCACTATTTAGTGCCTCATACAAACCTACAGAACAGCTGAAGGCCTTTGAATGCAGCCTTTTAACCATATATAGTATATGTATATGGCAGACACCTCTATCCATATCAGGAAATCATACATATTTATTTATTTTTTACAGCTGGAGCACAAACAGTGTAAGTGACTTGCTATGGGTCATACAATAAGTCAGAAGTGGCATCTGAACTGGCAGGCTTGTAAATTAAAAACTTAGTCCCTACATTGCACTGTCCGTCTAAATACTCAACGCAGTATTATGGCCGATACTCTCTCGACCTCTCTCCTTAAGTCTGTTCTTGAACTGTCTGTCGCTTCTATTGAAATGTACAACTTTACCTATCTGTGCATAGTCTAATTTCACTCTTTAGCTCTAGGTGTATTGAACCCAATTATAATTCTGCTGTTATTGTATTCTCAAACTGTCCATCTTCAGTAATTTATTTTCAGGTCATGTTTCATATAATTAATCACATATTACATAACCGTATATTTTATTTGCAAAGTGTATTTTTATTTCCATTGTTAGCATCTTCTACAAAAGGATTCTTTTTGAAATGAAGATCTGTTGATTTGCAATGGAGTGGGTCTTCATCCAGAGTTGGTTCCAGCTTTGTACCCAAAGCCGCAGAGATCAGTAATACATTATGTCATGTTACATTATGACTGATTTATTCACAAATCACAGCTTTTGTCAAATTCATTGACTACTAGATGTTAAACAGCTTTCTTCACTTGACTCTAACACTAAACTAAAATCAGTGTTGCTGGAATTGGCTGCAGCATGTTTTACGATGGTGTTAGCCATGAAAGGCACCAATGGTTCAAGTCCTGTCTCCATTGGATATACTGTATAACGTCACTTTCCTGCTGTCTGGAACATCTGTATATAAAAATAACACATTGTAGGGATTGTGCTTCTTATTTTTATTTTCCCACTTCTTTTTGAGGTTGATTGATTTCTTGATTCCAGCCCGCTCCACCTTACTCCTTGCTCAGTAAATTACTTTACTTTATTTCAGGCCGAGTTAATCTGGAGGTTGTGTTCTTTTAAACTTTAATTGAAAGTGTTTTCAGGTAAAGTTTACTGATAATGGCATTATATCAGATAAAGGCTTAATAAGGAAGTCCACTCTGTTGCCATCACGTTAACACTTAACTATGAACACAGACCTTTTGGGAGGGTCTGTACTTGGAAATGCACTTTGTAAAATGTCTGGAATACTAAAATGTATCAAATGTCAATTTCAGAAAATATTTGCAACAATTTGCAATATATGGAATATTGACTCAGTGGCTTTCTGCCTCGTGGACCGAGCAAGTAAGTCGATCTGTCTTGACCTCAATGTTCTTAAATAGATTTACTTTATAACTCATTGATTCAGTTCAGGATCATGGAGTGCCAATGTTTATAGGGTCCTTATTGCCTTGTGTACATAGTATACTGAAGTTTTTACTTGCCTGTGCTATTCAACATGTAACATATTGCCACACTTGGGCACCATGATTAGTGTGTAGAACTATTTTACCTCAAAACTAAAGAGGTCAAAATCGATAAACAATAGAAAGATGCCAAATCTTGATGTCTAATGTGTCTGTCTTGCAGCACATGACTTGGACCACTACAGCCTGCATACTTCTTGAGGTTCATCAATAAAAAAAGATGGCCTGGCAGGTTGGAGAGACAGACTTTATAAAGTAAAAAAAATATGCACAGGAACCCACATAATGTCTGTAATCAGTTCACCAACATGGCCAAAAATGATGCATTTAAGAGTTAAAAAGATGATTAGAACTTGGTATTACTGACAGGCAAAAGTAGACATATTGGCCCGCAAGATAAGATAGTCAAGAAGGAGACTGTTCATTTTTTGAGAACGCCTGCAATTGCTGATATTAAAATAAAAATATCTTGATGTCCACTGTTGAGGCTACACTGGGTGTAAAGTGGAAACATTGTATGGCAAACTTATACAACCCCACACTTACTCAAATGGAGCCAAATAAACTAGCTGGCACTACTACATATTATGTGATGTCATCTACTGTTAAATTCTACTCCGTACTTCTAAAATATTTATTTTTATACTGTATTGAGGATTTGTTCTGTTCTGTGTATTGTACTGTATTGTATTGACCCCCTGCTTTTTGACACCCACTGCACGCCCAACCTACCTGGAAAGGGGTCTCTCTTTGAACTGCCCTTCTCAAGGTTTCTTCCATTTTTTCCCTACAAGCATTTTGAGTTTTTTTGGGAGTTTTTTCTTGTCTTCTTAGAGAGTCATGGCTGGGAGGCTGTCAAGGGGCAGGGCCTGTTAATGCCCATTGATGCACTTCTTATTTGATTTTGGACTATACAAAAAATAAATTGTATTGTATTGTATCGTAGTGTCCTAGCAATTCCGATCTCAATTGTTTCTATTGAAAATCTACTCAGTTTTAGCCTAACAGGGGCCAGAAGTGACTTTTAAACGTAAATACACATCTGAGGACAACACATTAAAAAGTGAAATCCTGCACTCAAAGGCTACATCTACAAAGGTTTTTTCTAAAACACCATCCTCAATTTCTCCAGTCTATGCATTTTTAAACCGCTGCCAGGGTTTCAGTGAGAGGACAAAAGAAACTGAACAAAAGACTTGATGGTAAGAGAAAAAAAAGGTAAAGTTATTACTATCAATTCAGGAGCTCAGTTACAGGTAACTGAAACTTAATAATTAATCTTCATGTTGTAATGAGTGCTGCAACAGTAGACAGAGACACATGCACATACAGGCCATCGCAGCTACTGGGCTACAGTAACTTTGAGAAGTGTTTCTTTCTGCTACGATATCTTTCTCTCCTTTTAACTATTGCATCACTATTTGGCATGACAACAACAAACAGAATTCAGATAAGCATTTTGGTCTATGGATGTAGAAAGTGTTAAAACACTGCTGCTATTTTGTTATGACATGTTTGCATTTGCAATTAGAAAGTAATGTTAAATTTCTTTAGTAATTCATTTAGATACACAGTCAGAAGGTGGGTGCTGTACTATCTTGTCTGTGCAACTACTGGTGTTGTTAAGCAGATTTGTTGATTTGTGTGTTTTGAGTACTGAAATCTTTTGTGACTCTTCATTATCAGCTGTCTTAATGGCATGTAACATTTACTTTAAATGCAAATTTTGCAGTTCATATTTTGATAGCTGCCAATTCTTTCAAGCTTATGTCAACTATCGTCATAACAGTGAACAGCAGAAAGCACATACAGCACCTGTGCCAACATATTGTTTACATTTACCATTCATCCATTGATGTATTCGATTGCCAATGTATAATCTGATGTTACACAAAGGTTTTTGTGTGCTCTCTGCATACACAACATACATATATATGTCTACTATGTTTTTATAGGAGACTTTTTGACTGTAAACAGTTCATCGTAAACAAAAGCTTGCTCTCTGTCAGACCAGGTTAACAAGAGCACCTCTCATTTTTGCAGTTCAAAATCACCTCCACTACTTTGAGCACAGCCTTCATGAGGTATTGGATTGTTTTACAAATGTGATACTCCATGAGCCGTTTAATTGTTCCCTTTCAGTTTTAAACAAAATTCACTCATAGTTTTCTCCAGACATATAACTGCATCTGGATTCAAACTTAAGACTCCGGGGACTTATCACTGCGCTGCCATGTCTGTCCACATACTTATGTTTGAGTGCCAGTATGCCAGACTGCTGTTTACTTGAAAAGCAGTAAATGTAACACTGATTGTTTAAATAATTGTTTCATTTAATTCTTCTCTCCTCCCACTCCATGCTAAGCAAATTACTTCAGCTGTCTGCTCTCTACCAAGAAGAATTTATGTATTTGGAAGCCTTGCCTTGGAAGAGCTGTTTACCATGAATGGCACTATATATAATAATTAGAGCAGAGTGCTAATGCAGAATGTCAGCCTCATTTAACTCCAGAGGCATTAACTGGATTTTTTTAATACCTGTGCAGCTTCAAAGCTTTGAAAAAGGCAGGGTTGGTTCATTAAAACGTAACAATGGTTGCTTGAAAGACAACAGATGGCAGTGTGTAGTGTGTGGGATTTGGGGCCTGAAAGCCACTAGAGCCATCTGGAAATGTCCAGTGCTTTTCTGTTTCCAAATTTTCTGTTCTATTCTCTAACATTCTGCAGTTTATGGTTTTTCTTTTGGTGGGGGTGGCAGTGACAGTAAATGATGGCCCGCTTGTGAACACCAACCTACACTTTTTAAAAAACTAGGGGTGTTATATTATTTTGTTTCCTGTTCAATGTGCTTCTGCATCCTTCTGTCTGAATCGTTACCTTAACATTTTACACAGAAATATCTTACGGGGATGGCTGGTGACTGGAAGGTAGGAATCATCTCAACTTTCTTGCAGTAGGATTTGCAGCCATGTAGAAAGTACGCACAGCATACACCATCTTGCATTCTGGTTTCATTTTCAGGGAAAGGCTGCAGCAGAAAATTCAGTTCAATCATGGCCATGGACGTGTTCTGTTACCACCAAATATCTTTATTATCTTTATTTTTATGAGGTGACTATAAAATCGAGCCTCATTCAAAGCTGACCTGTAGTGGTAAATCCTTGTGTCTGACATAAAACAAACAAGAGGAAACAAAACTCCTGAATGTCAGTAACTTACATTGCCTAGCAGACAACCACACATTTTATTTTATATAGTGCCTTTCTATAGCCTACAAAATTGCAACTGAGACTAGCAGATTTTCTCAGGGTCAGCCAAAGGCAGCGATTAAATAAACATCCATGTGCCTTAGCGTCCAGTCTGTTAGCCATCATTTGTTGTCCTGGGGCCTGTAATGCATCACCGAAGTGATCTTTGTTACTTTTCTCTTCCGGCATCTAGTTCACAGATAACTTCAACAGCCTCTTCCCATTTACTTGTTTATACACCGGCCGAAAGGAAGTGAGGAAGTGCCATTGGTGTGGGTGTGACCCAAAAAACATATCCCTCCCATCAACCTTGATCAGATTTAAGTAGGATATTATCATTATGTCAAAGCAAAAGGTTACGTTTCAGCAAGCAAGAATGTGATGTCTACAGCCCAGGGTGGAGTTTGTATTTTGCTGCTCAGCCCACAGGCAAGAGGGCCTCATGAGGGAGCTTAAGGCGTCAGAGAAATATGCACACTCTGAACTGCCGAGTCCAAGCAGGTCTGTGCGTCTAGGTCTCTTTACAGTCCTCCCTCGGTGTCTGCCTGGTATTGTGAGATTATCTATAGCTATGGGGATGCATTTACCATTCAATGCCTGTAGAAAATATTTGCCTTCTTTCATTTCTTTCCTTCTTCATAGTCAAAAGCATGAAGAGAACTTGATCACGTCAGGAACACATTCTGATATCAAGTCAGGACAGGAAATTCTTTGCCTGTGATGTTATTATTAAACTATTTTACAAAGTGGGAAAGGCAGGATAAGAAGGACATTTGGAAATAACCCTCTATCAACCCCCTTTTACTCTGAATGGACATGCTTTTTGATTGAAGGGTGGTACAGTCTCCTGGCAGATTAACAATTAAAGAACTTATCGTAGACCTCTTCTACTCCTGACAACCAACAGAAACGGTTCTGCAAGGTTGAAATTTACAGTGGAGCCTATATGACCTGTATGGCTACACATGCTAGGCATAGCATATCACAACAAAAGAGTGGACATACACATCAAAGCCTGTTCAAGCATCTCATCTAGCACAGTCCAAACTTAGGACTGGACAAATGGAGACACAGATCAGTGTTGAGCGCTCACCATCTCATTTTGAGTGGTGCATTGACTGACATCCCTTCACTTTTATTAAATTTTATTGGTTAGGTTACCCAGTCCAGCATTGGGTCCTGCCTTATGCCCAACATTGCCAGGTTGGGATTTAGTCCCCAACGACCTTACTTTGGATGAGGGACCCTGATAATTAATGGATGGTTGGATCGATCGGTGCAAGTTTTTTAAGGTGTTTTTTTATTATCTCAGATGGTTTTACTTTTTGTCAACAATCTTTGAGAAGTACAGCTTGAAAGCTAAGGCTATTTACATTTATTCATTTGGCGGCTGCCTTTATCTAAATCAACTTTCAGAACAGGTCAACAAAATCAAGGAACAGCATTTTGTGGCCTGTTTTGTGACAAGTGACGAGTTTTAAACTAAGCGGGACACCACAAGACTAGTTAATATTTCCTCACTTACAAGAACATAGCCTCAAAGCAATTGTCAATTAGGCAGATTTTCACAGAACAAGAGTCAGTAGTTTGCATGCAGGTGGACAGTTCATCCACCAGCTTGAGTGACACATGAAGAGAGTCTGAATTGAGATTTGAAGTCATGGATCACCAGGCCCTGTTCACACACAGACCTGAGTGGGCGAGAAGGAGCATAGGACCTGCATATAAATAGGTGTTGGCCTGTTAACTACTCTGTAAGCAAGCATTATGAATTTAAGCTTAATGTGTGCTGCTACAGGGCGTGAGTGTAGAGACCTAAAAAGAGGATATGTGCCTGCCTCGACTGGTCAAATACAAAAAGGTGCCATTGGATTCTGAATCATCTGCAGAGGCTTGTTAGCACAATTAGGTACTCAAGCCAGTAGAGGTTCAAGGTTGCTTTATTTAGTCACGTTTACACAAGAAAATATGAAATTTGCCTTCTCATTTGTATCTAATAACAAGACAGAAAGAAATTAAACAAAACAAATAGAGACAAGACAATACATAGTTTGATAATCCATATTTACACAAAAATTGTTACAGGATGCATATCAAATCTGAATCATTTTCTCTGATATTACTTATTAGAAAGTCATATGGCACTAGGAATAAAGGAATTTCTGGAGTGATTTGTGCAGGTTTTCAAAGTAACTATCCTTCCTGATTTACTTAAGTTAAGTTCTACATGTAATGGATGTCTATCTTCAGTTATAATTATTTCTAGTTTCTTTAGTGCATTGTCCTTTGACACACACTTGCCAGATCATCTACATCAGTCCCAATAACTTTAGCTGCATGCTTAGTAATCTGCTGGATCTTTTTTAAATTTTGGTTTGTTAGACCACTAAACCAGACAATCAAACTGAAAGTGATAACAGACTAAATCATACTGCGATAGAAGGGCAAAATGAGGTCCTTGTCTACTCTAAATTGTTTGAGTTTATGGAGGAGAAATAAATGCTGATTGCATTTAGAGAATTTTTTTTTGTATTTGTATTTCAGTTAAGATTGTTATCTAGGTAAGTTCCTAAGTATTTATATTCAGTCACTATTTCTACCTCCTCCCCGAAAACAACAGTAGGTGAACATACAGATTTCTGTCTCTTAAAATCAAATATCATTTCTTTGGTCTTTTTTACATTCAGAGTGAGAGAGTTTTTATTGCACCAGTTTACCATCCAGTCCACTTGATTTAGATAGCGGCTTTCATTCTCCCCAGTTGTGCGTCCTATGAGCATGGTGTCATCTGCATATTTGATATTGAAGCAGTGGTCATTGTTCTTGTCTCAGGTCACTTGTTTACAGAGTAAATAGTAATGGTGATAAGACACACTCCTGCAGACTTCCAGTGTTTGAATGAATTACTTTTGAAAAAACGTCCTGTACCTTGACTATCGGTGAACAATTTAAAAGAAAGTCCTGAATCCATAATGTGATAAATGGGTTTACATTCATACTATTCAGCTTTCCAATCAGTATGTGAGGCTGTATGGTACTGAAAAATCCAGAAATAGTGCTCTGACATATGTACCAGGCTGATCAAGAAAAGTATAGATTTAATGTAAAATAACAGGCAGAGCATCTTCAACACTTCTGGTTGCACAATAAGCAAATTAGTGGTTATCTTGAAAAGACTTTGTCTCTGTCATTAAAATGTTTTTCACCAAATGTTCGAAGCATTTCATTGGAATAGAGGTGAATGCCACTGGTCTGCAGTCATTCAGACAGCTTGGCCTGGAAACCTTACAAACTAGGGGAATGACTGATTGTTTCCACAGCTTAGGTACAATGCCTCAGGTCAGAGACCAGTTAAAAAGCAAATGAAAAACTGGCGAGAGCTGGTTGAAGCAGGACTGATATGCCGTCTGGCCCCACTGCCCTGTTTGTTTTAACCTGTGGCAAGCCTTTCTCCACCTCAGATTAACTGAACCCTATCACAGCAGAAATCCTTGTCTTTTTCAACTGGAAAGTTCACAGTCTTTTTAGAACCCAGTCCTGCGATTATAGGCCTTTCCAAACCTGCTTTGGATTGCTATCATTAAACCACCTCTTCATTTTTCCCTGTACATCTTTTTATTTTGTTTAATTACAGGAGTGACAAGTCGTACCATATGCTCAGTCAATTTAAGGTCTAATATTGCAGATGTATAAAGTGAATCTGGCTGAGAGACAGTTAAAATGTGGTTAGTGAAGGACTATGTCCATGACAGAGCACCTAAGACCAGACTACCAGCTCTGAAAAGCGAAGGGTTCTTTATGGTTACAAATTCGCAATTAAAAGTCACTTCAGTTTACGTACTATAACGCTTCTATAGACATTAACAAAGACTTCTTTTGGTCTTACTAACATTTATGAAGCATTAGTACAGTGGTTATTAATTGTGAATATGAAGGATTTACAGGTCTTATACTGAAACTAGTAAAGGCGCAGTGCACAATAACATGCAGTGAATACACTTGACTTGAGCATTAATAGCTTTCATACTCTTTCTCTGTACATTTAGCATTCATTTGCTCAGAGGTTGATGGGCTTGCTGCTCCACCCTAGCGGCCAGCTCCTTCTCTTCTTTTGCCGCCATTTTTTTGCGTTAAAACTGATTAAGTCAGTGTTTGTGTTGCAATTACTTAGTACGTTTCACTTAATTTTTCACTGAAGCTGGCATTTAAGTCTTCAATCTGCCTCAAGAATGATTTAAAATATGAAGAGTTAGGGGAAGTGACGGCGAAGATGGTAGGGATGGGAACGGCGCCCGTACACATGCGCTGCACAGCCAGCCTGCTGGCCGCTGCCGAGAATTGATTCTACAATAAAATAAAATAAAAATAAAAAGAGGAATAACCTTGGGGGTCAATCATCACCCCAGAAGCGAATAGTAGACATCGCGTAGTATATATGTACCAAATTTCAGGTCAATAGGTCAAACGTTTTGCAAGCTACAGGTGATTTAAAATCCTGGACAGACAAATGAACAGCCACGGTAGCGCATTATATACAAAGATATGCAATTTCAAAGGAAACTTGTCTCAGTTAAGCTGCCTTTCCAAAGTGTGGTAGGCCATATTGCAGACATGAATATGGTAAACACTTAATTGATGGTGTATAAGCATTATTAAGACCAAAAAAGAAGTGTTTCTTATTATTTTGTTACATAAGAGTAAAAGAGAAATAGATGCATTTTTGCAGTACCTAAACTAAAGTCTTACCCAAGTTAGCTGATTTGTGTTTTCTCTTAAGAGTTATGTATTGTAATACATTCTTATTTATCATAGTGATGTACTGCAGGTCCATTGTTCATTGTATGTTACAATACTATTACTGCCACTTTCAACCGGATCAATAGGTTATAAAATGGATGGATGGACTGATGGACACATCAGCAATCAACTACTTACCCTGGGCCCTTCAAACCTGGTATCTTGTTCTGGCAGCCGAGCTGCCAACTTTGTCCATCCCAACATAGAACATTAGAAAGATTTAGATGACAGTGAGGAGGTAGTCAGAAGCAGGGAAAGATGTTGGGGTATCACCCCAGTAACCCTGTTTAATCAGACATAAAATGAAGAAATAAGCACACAACTGAAAAGACACTGACGTAAGTTCAGTCCCAGAGGCTTTCTCATTCTCTGCTCTCTCTCTCTCGTACACTTCACTGGCGCTTAGCAGACTACATAAAGGTCCAGGTCTACATAAAGATGACATTTCCGTGCCATTGTTTCTTATGGCAGATTGACTGGATGGGGAGTGACTTGTTCTGGATGTCACTTCAGGTGGGAGTGCCCTCACTGGGTGTCTTTTCTGGACAGTGTAGAAAGGACAGGATACTGGTAGTGACCACAGGTCATTCAGCCCTACAAAACTCACCAACCCTATCCACCTACTTTCTACTAAATAACATCAATTCAGTTTTTGAATGTCAATAAAGTATTAATATCTACCATATTACTTAATATAGTCAATTTTCTATAGCTGCCTGTGTGCAGAAAAACTGGTTAAATGTGGTGATTTATATGAAAATGGCTGCATTGTTATGAAAGAGTACTATTCCCATTTAAAAGATGGAAAACATGACTGTTCACCTTTAACTTACAAAATTATGATCTATAAATCTAAAATAGAATGTCTGTCTGTCTGTAATTCCTATACAATCCTACGCCCTTTGACCAACCTGGACCATATTTTGCAAAGCTGCCCCTCAGGGCCACCGTACCAAACCTCAGTATCTCTGAATTCTCCCTCTAAAAGCTACCACTTGTAAGGGTTATGAAGTATTTTGGTGCTTGTAAGATAAATCTGAACCTAGAATAGCTCTAAAGAATTTCAGGTAAAACAAAACAGAATTAAGTGTTCAATGGAAGATGAAACAGGAGGAGTAACACACCATAAACAAATCTGAGTGTATTCTACTCTAGACCTTACTCTAGATCCGCAAGCAAAGCGCCATCACTGACTCTTGGTGTGGCGGGTCCACTTTCACCGCCAGTAAATCACCACAACATACTCTGCTTGTCACTACCCTCACCCTTCTCTCAAGCATCACTGGCTTGTCTTCTTCACTTACAGGCAAACCCTTGCTGCCATTTCACGCCCAACCCTTGGTGCATCAGTGTGAAGACCAGAAAGAGCTTTAGTTCATCCTGCTGAGCCTACTCCTGGGTCAAAGCCTTGAAACAATTCAGAGATCAGGAATTGCTCCATAGAACTGCTGAAACCAGGCTTGGCCCCATGTGGCCCTGCATTTCCGAACGGTTGTCTTTGCATAGTATAAGAGGCCAGACAACGCTGTAGATGTCTGATAACCTGAGGATTCTCTGCATTAGCCAATATGTCTCTCTGCTGCCCAACACCATACTCACTGAATCCGCCCTTATCTACAGTGTTAGCAACTCTGCCAAAATGAATTAAGATTAACATCCCATCCAGGAGAATGTCTGAGCAGCTTCTATGACAATCTTGGCACCCTTAACACACAGAAAATGTCATACTTTGGACCTTCTATTTCCCATACTTCATAAGGAATGTCACCAACCAAGTTAAATGAGCCACAGCAGGAATGGGCTATTCTGTGCTATAAAGGTTTACTGCAAAAGGTCCTGGAGGCAGTCCATCCACTGGGCTTCTACACCTCTGTTTGCAGGTTTACATTTTAGGTGCTAGTCTTCCAGAGCTACTCCATACTATCTAGCCTTCTCTGAGCAAAGCAGAAACCCCAGCAGTTCAACAACAAATCTTTTAATTCTCACGGATAGGCCCCTTCATTGGGAAGAAACACTACTTTTTCCAGATAGCAACATGAACTAGATAATTTAATAGTCTCCAACTTAAACTTTAAAGCCAGACAATATCTACATACTTCTGTCATATCACCTATATCCATATATTTGATCTCTTTTCACTGTTCCATTATTTCACCAAGCAATAATTTCAGTTTTTTGAGACTTTCAAATTTTAGTACTTTCATAATCTCTAACCTTCTATGCATGTGTATCGCGCCATTTTTGAACCTCTTTACCACGTTCTACTTTGTCTTCTACTCTTTCTCTTTTATTTCCAACCCCGCTTGGACCTGCTAAGTTTTCAGTTCCGCTTGGTCCGGGCTGATTATTACTTTCCTTATTTTCTGAATTTGCACTTAGGTTATTATTGTTCTTTTTTTAATTCTTTTCTCTCCAATGCTTTTGGGTCTTTTCGATGCTCTGCCCTTTCGTCTTCGCTTAATCATTGACGTGTCATCTAGAACGTCTAAAAATACTGTCCAGGAAAGTTTCTTTAAAGGATGAAACTGAGGATTTTTCATAAACATCTTTAAATGAGAAAAAACGTAAAAGATTATAGGAGCTGAAAGCGCAGGAACTGTGTCTGAAAAAAGCATTCACATGAATGAGAGTTGAGTTGACCATAGGCGTGTTTGAAAATGGTTGAGAGGGGGGCGGGACTTGACAAAATCTCTTGGCAAAAAGTCTTGTTTCAAGATTTCCTTTTATAATAGAGAGAAATATTGTGAAATCCACTTAATTCAATTGAGGCTCACAAAAGCAGACAAGCACTGGACATAAGGTAGACACACTGGAAGATGTGTCAGTCCATTGTAGCACCCACCTGATGCACACCCCCACGCAGGAGCAATTTTAATTAACACGCATCTAGAGATATGAGAGGAAGAACTGAATACCTGAGGAAAAATCTACACAGACACGGGGGGAACAGTCCATCGGACGTCAAGAGCAGTGAAGTTTAGTAATATTCATGGTGTCACTCTGGTCTGCGTATTTAATAAGCTTTGCACTGATACAAGTACAACCTGATTATAAAAGGCCATTCTTTCATGTATTATATCTGCTTATTATTTTAAAGCTACAATGGTTGCTTTTCTTTCTCATTATACATTCTCACTTTTGTTTTCATCATTACACAGTGAGAAAATATTTCTCAGGCTCTTCCAGGAAAAATGCTGACAAAGTCCTTTCTAGCATTCCAAAGCCGCTAGTTAGGCACTGATTGGTGTGTGGGCACCAAAACAGTAATAACTTAAAGTTACAAAAGGTGCAGTCAGTGGCATTTGGAGATCCCACAACCACTGAACCTCAGACATGCTGTAGCACCACATCTGCTGACCAGCTCAACCCTGCACTTTTGAATTGCAGGCTTCTGTAGTCCTCCACCCTCCAGACATTTGCACAATACGACCAGTGCACCAAGAGCACTTCAGCTAACCACTGCCAGCTGATTGTGGATTTGTATGCTGAAAGATTCTTTAATACAACCTCAGTATAAACTCATGATCATTTTGTATTGTGGTTATTTTGTCACCTTTGCAGTTGCCATCCCACAGTGCATTTCCCAGCATTGAACTTGGTCCATCTGTGAAGTTAACACTCTCTGCTGGACACAGCAGGATTCAAACAGAGCACCCTGCATCCCTGAGACTGCAGCACTAACTGTGCCACCATGAACACATGCCACATTTGTCAGTTGTCCATCGATGGATTAATGAGTGCCACTTCTAGCCAATCTGTCTTTCCATGGAACCGTTCATTTCCAAACCAGGGATGCAGGAAGCCCCATCCTATCCAGACACAGTCTCGCTGAAGCAAGACATACAACATATAAATCTGGAGACATCCTGGAGTGAATTTAAAAGTGAGGGAAAATATACCAATAACTATCTGTTAAGGATCTCTTTGTATACCATGTTTTCAGTTCAGCACTCCGGTTGTAATATGACCAAGCTGTGCACTGAGCTTACTTTTGAGAATGCAACGTATAGTTTTGTCCAGGAGAAAAGCAATGTTGCCTCAAATCAATGGCAACCTTTTGTAGGGTCTGTCCCTGAGACTTATTAATTGTCATCGCGAAGCAGAGCCTTACTGGAAATTTGAGGCATTTGAATTGAAATGGGAGATCAGAGGGTATAACGGTGATGCGAGGAATACATTCAGAGTGTGGCGCTCTGCTGTTTTTTTTGTGTAGCTGCCTTCACACAGCTTCTCTGCTGCTTTATAAACGAACGCCATATAAGGCCGTCATTTCTCCTTGCTTCGCGGTTCTGTACTGTTTTATTGTTCGTTTATTACGATTGTTAAAGTTATTGTGTAGCTATTCGAGACTTACTTTACTGTTCAGTTACCCATTTCCTTTATTTAATCCGCAGCTTGTACACTATTTTTTGTTCATTTATTACGATTATAGATATTTATTGATTCCCTTCTTTAGCTGACTGCCTGCTCATATAAGGCGCTCCGCTGGTTTTTTGTGAAGCAGACTTTACACAGCTTCTCCGCTGTTTTATAAACGAACGACATATAAAGCCATCCTTTTTCCTTGCTTTGCCAAGGAAGCTGCCTTTTTATTTAATCCACGGGTTCTGCGCTGTTTTTTTGTTCGTTTATCACAATTGTTATAGTTCTCTTTATATATCACGTTGTCAGTTCAGCACTCTGGTTGTAAAATGACGAAGCTGCGCGAGCTCACTCTTAAGAATGCAATGTATAGTTGTCCAGGAGAAAAGCGATCTTGCCTGAAATCAATGGCAACCTTTTGTAGGGTCTGTCCCTCAGACTTATTACTTGTCATCGCGAAGCAGAGCCTTACTGAAAATTGGAGGCATCTGAATTGAAATGGGAGATCAGAGGGTATAAAGGGGATGCGAGGAATACATTGAGTGTGGAGAAACTCTAGAGACAGCGTGTGTATTAACTTGTGGATTTTTCTGTGAGTATTTGGTGGCAGCGTGACGAAGTTGCTTCCGCAAGACCGCATTAGCTGTGGAGCTCAGCTCGGAGCATATTCTTTTCCTACCTTGTCAATTGTGTACTGCATTTTTTGAACAGGTTTGATGCATGGAAGTGATCACTCGTACTGCGTTCAGTCAGTTCACGTGAGCTGCTCTCTTGTGTGATGTTGCGATGTCCACGGCTTTATTTAATGTTAGCTAAGACCCGGCACTTAAAAGTTTTTCGCTACAGCAATTTTAACTCTGTTACAAAGTGATCCAAAGTCTCGTTTATACCTCGTGTCTTCTCATTAAACTTCTATCTCGCGAATAAAGTATTCGCTGTTTTTCTTCAGTGCTCTTTGGGAGCTCTTCCTTCTTTTCTACGTACTGCGGTCACAGTCAGTTCACGTGATTACGTGGGAGGTGTGACGATGTCACGCGCAGCTCCGCCCCCCACGGCCATCGAGCTAGTCCATTAAGTCCATTACAGTATATGGAGAAAAATAGGTTCCAGTTATGACCATTACGCGCAGAATTTCGAAATGAAACCTGCCCAACTTTTGTAAGGAAGCTGTAAGGAATAAGCCTGCCAAATTTCAGCCTTCTACCTACACGGGAAGTTGGAGAATTAGTGATGAGTGAGTGAGTGAGTGAGTGAGTGAGTGAGTGAGTGAGTGAGTGAGTGAGGGCTTTGCCTTTTATTAGTATAGATTGGCCACTAATTTCCTAGCCAAGGTCCTGCTATACCACATCTGTGCAAGCTATATGTGTACATACAACTTCTGACCTTGCTTTCCTCATATGTAGTCAAATGGAGGCAGGGATCATCTCTGGACTGGCTGCCAGTCCATCACATTTACTCACTCAGGCCTAAGGTGATGTAGAGGAACTAATCAGCCTAACCTGAATGTGTTTGGGATATGGTAGGAAAATCCACATCAGTAAAGGGAAAACATACAAAGACCATAAATACTGCAACCTGTAGGGAACTGAACGCAGGCCTGGAGAGTTAGGAAGAAGCAGTGATAGCCATTGAACTGCTCTACCGGAAGGAGACACACACACAAGTAAACGGAGCAGATAAACACTGGACAGCTGCTGTTTATCCCAAGAAACCTACAGTATCCAAGAAAGGCCGCCAAACAAAGCACAAATATTTTATACAGACTGAAGTTTTTCATATGGTCTTCAGTGGTTTACATCCCTAATATTCGACTGTGACTAGACAGAGATGGTCATCATCCTCCTTAATGTTTTTTACGTAATGTGTGAGTGCAGTGGGTTCATTTTTCATGTGAAGCTTGCACATTTTCTCTGTGCCTGAGTACTAGGGTGTTGTACCGTCTTAGCTATTATGGATGTAAAGAGAAGTCAAACAAAATGACACCTTTTATTGGCTAACTAAAAAGATTAAAACATACAAGCTTTCAAAGCAACTCAGGCCCCAAGAAAGGGGTGAGTTTTGAGTGAGATTTTCTCCCACATCCCCAAAGACATACATTTTAGGCGAATCCAAACTGGCCCCTGTAAGTGTGTGAGTGTGCCACAAAAAAGACCAACTCACCTAGTGGTGCTTGCATAGCTGCTGGTGTCTGCTACCCTAAATTAGATTAAGTGAGTTTGAGATTGTTATGTTAATTATTAATCCAGAAGACTTTGATCAAATGCACATGTTCATAAGGAAATTGCAAAGCGAAATATTCAACGTCTGACATCACCTGTGGTACTTCATTCACAAAGAAATTTAAAGAAGGCTTTTGTATGTAAGGTCAAGATGAATAATGTGGCTTTCCAATTTAGCATACCCTGTCTCTATGTCAGGCCTAAGAATTGATAATGGCGCCCTCTTCTGGCAGATCCTATTAAAATCAAACTGATTATAATTAATTTGAAATGAGTTACTTTATATTCTTGTGTGTCTCACAAAGTTCCTACAGTAAAATATGTGTGCTGCCTCTGCTTCTTCTTTAATTTTCCAACCTGCTTAATCCAGTTTAGTATTGCAAGGCACCAAGGACTAACAGAGGAATGCACACCCATTACATAAGAACATAAGACATCTGACAAACGAGAGGGGGCCATTCAGTCCATCAAGCCCGTTTGTAAATAATTAACCTGTCCCAATATCTCATCCAGATTCTTCTGAAGGGTTGTCAAGGTTTGTCCTTCAACTACATTTCTTAGTAATTTGTTTCAGATTCCTACAACTCTTTGCATGAAGAAGTGCTTCCTGGCTTCAGTCTTAAATGCACTTCCCCTTAATTTCCACTGATATCCTTAAGTGTGTGATTCACCGGTAAATTGAAAGAATTCTGCAGGATCTACTTTAACAACACCTTTGAGAATTCTGAAAACCTGTATTTAGGTCCCTGTTAGGTAATCCTGAACATGGAGGCAGTCTGTGATGGCGTACATTTCTGCTCACATCCATACCTACTCATACAAGGCAGGTTTAGAGGGGTAGTCCTGCTTGCCTTGTAGGAATATATGTGAGACCTGAGGTTTGGTAACTTTGGAAACCTTTTTCTCATGATGTGACAGTCAGGCATTTCTCACTGCAGATCTGTGGCACTCCCTACCTGGCATCACCTATAAAGTTCCCTTTGACATGCTAGTTACAATTTCCGATTTCTTATTAGAACACTGAATACAGTATTAGAGCCTTGGCCTTGCTAAATGCACATCTACGACAAAAGGATCTTCCATGCTGTACTTAGTGGAATATCAGTCTTTGAGATTCTGCTCTTCCTCACTCTGCTGCCTGTGTTTAGCAGGGTGAACATTTTGTGCCATTTGTGATTTTATTTGTACTTTAATATACAGTGGTGCTGCTGCCTCTTAGCTCCAGGGGCTTGGGTCCTGTTTCTGTGTGGAGTGTGTATCTTCTCCTCAAGTCCTTGTGTATTTTCCCTTTACTTTCCCTTCACCTTCTGAAAACATTTGTGTGGTTGGGTCAGTTGACAACTTGAGCTTTGTGATGAATGGGCATCCCATTTGGAGTTGCCTTCAGCTTTCAATGATTCTAAAAAATAATACAGGTTTGGTATTTTTGGCATTTAATTGGTTAACTCCTTTATGATAGGGTTTGATGTTCAAGGTGCTATAATAAACAAAGCTGAATTTGCTTCTGGCTATTTTTTAACCCAGTCTTTCTAGCAGCCCTTAATCATTACTCAGTACCGTTGCATTAATAACAGATTGAAAATGAAGCATTTGAGCCCTGAAGCCACGTGTCATAAGTGTGAAAGTTCTGGAAAATGTGCTCTTTGGTATACTTCATAAATGATCTCAAAATTCAACATCTTACAGCTCATCACAGTGCTAAATGCCCCAAGTGTAATTACTTTGTAAAAAAAAAACAGCTTATCCACACTTATTTGGCCAAGGTTTTTTTTTTTTTTAATGTTATTCAGCCATCTGTTTGTAAATTGAAGGGACTCGATAAAAAAGCCCTGTGGACGAGGCAGAACGCCTGCTGCTGCCATGCTGCTGCTACTGAACCCCTGACCTACATTTAAAAATCTTCCGCTAATCACAGATAAATTCCTTAAGGCTGACACATGACAGACAGAAAGTACAGCATGTTATGCAATGCATCAAAAGCTGACTGCTCACTGCTAAAAAACAGAGCACTTCCACTTAGTATGGCAGATGTCTGAAACTATTGGAAGTGGAGCGGTTTCTTTACGCACTAATGCGGCACTATGCTTTCAGTCTTTAAATATTAAAAGTCTTTGTGGGGAAAAAAAAATCAGCACAGGACACTATTAAGACAAAAGAGTGAAACGTTTTCTAAAAGACTTCTTGAAAATGACGGACTTGACACGCTTAATGCCTGATTTTTATGGTGCCACAGCCTTAAAGGTTCCCTTGTGGAGCTGGCCCAAGGATGGGCTGTATGATGCAAACATCAATATCTATAAAATGTCCAGACCATCACAACTCTATCATATTTTGAGATGTGGGGTGGGGGGTTGGTGGGCTTGGGGGTTGGTTTGAGGGGACCTCGATGTGCAAAGAGGGGTGACTAGAGTGGCTCAAGCCCCTGCCCTTCCTCCCTTTGGCCCAAGTGGACTTTTCCTTCTGTTAGGACCTAATTGATTGCTTCCAGTCATAATGTGTTTTGTAAGGCTAGCTAGGTACAGTAGGTGACAGTTTACTATTACATATGGACATAAAGCTGTTTATGGCACCAAAAAAATGAATAATAAATATTTGTGTGCTGGTCCGTCTGTAGAGCCATTTAAGGGAAGACCTATTGGTCGCCAAGGTAAACTTACACCCCCACAAATAATAACAGAGTGCTCCCATGGCCCATTTGATCACCAAACACTCCTTTTCTATAGTCAAGTAATTACGCTCCCTGGGACCACCATCAAAAACCTGAGACAGGACAGCAGCTAAACCAAACGTACTAGTGTCTGTCTGCAGGACAAACTCCTGAGAGAAGTCCGGGCTTCCCAAAACCGGGTACGTTGACAAAGCAGACTTTAAATCATTGAAGGACCTTTCACAATCATCCGACCAGACAATGAAGTGGTGTTGGCACTTTGAAGTCAGCCAGGACCTTAGGATATAGGGTATTCCTCTTCCCTAGTAACAAGGGCCAAGGGCAGGAATCAGATAAGGCAGTCCAGACTTTAAAGTTACGTCCATTACACTTCAAAGCTTCAAAGGAAGCAACACAGTCTCATAGTCCTTAACATCACCATGAACATAGTGTATGCTCACTCGCTCCATGCCAGAGTAGGGAGTCTCCCGCAGCCACTTATGACGGATCACACAGATGTTACTAGCCGAGTCCAACAAGGTGGGGATCTCCCAGCTGGCCAATGCAACAGATATCCTGAAACTGTCTTTCTTCAGAGACTTAGAGGGGACCTGGGAGCAACACACCTCAGCCAAGCAGGCTTCCATGGACTGAGCAGGGGAGAGGTGACATTCCCTAGCCAGATGTCCAGTCTGGTCACAGCGGAAGCATTTGTGCTCGGTCCCAGCACAGGAATTATCGCATTGGCATCTTCTATTCGGAATTCCCTCAAGAGGGTACACAACAGCAATGCCAGCAGCCCTGCGTGTCTGGGCAAGGGAATGGTGCCTAGCCAGGGCCGGGTGTTCCTGTCGTGGCTGAGGCATGTAGGAGCGCTCAGAGCCGGACAAGAGTGTCCTCCGTGTTTCCGCAGAACCTGCCTTAGATGAGATGAAGCAGGCCCTGCAGCTGAGCACGGACAGGGCAATCAGGATCAAACTGCCAAAGCCGAACCGAATGCCCCTTAGCAAGGGAGCATGTAGCTTTACGGAGAAGAATTTGCTGTTTCAAGAAGTCCAATTCTCTCAAGAGGGAGGTTTCACAAGACCAGCAGGGCATCCCCAGATAAATACGGGGTGATGATGTGAGCCCAGTTTCGTCTGTCCCAGCCCATCAACACTGCCATATAATCAAAGCCGAGGAGGAAACCCTCCAGGTCATCCTTAGGGCCGATCTTCACAAGCATGTTTTTGGGGTGAGTAGCTGGAAGAGGTGGCTGATCCTATGGGTCTGGAGGAAGGGAAACGTACTGAGGGTCCAACTCTGGAGTGTACTGAAGTTCCATCCATGGAAGAACCCACGTGGTACCACTTGTCAAGCTTGCGTCACAAAGTTGCATTGGAGAGTTCAGCAGGTTTTCCAAGTAGTAGAAACTTTATTGCTGTTCTGCCAGATACAAACACAAGTCTCTTACAGAGATGGTCTGGACTCACAAGGAACAGCTGTCAAACTTGATGCATCAGCCCTGACTCCTGCTCAAAAGAACATAAAGTCTTCTTCATCAAGGGGGTCCAGCGGCCAGAGCAGAGGAAGCCGGGGGTAAGAGAGACAGGAGAGTGAGAGAGCACATGTTGGCCGTGGCTTGGCCTTTTAAATGTTCAAAGCCCTCGCACGGCAAGCCGGCAGCTGATCCCACAAAGAGGAACTGTAAGAGTGTGTTGCTTTCCCATTGAAAAATTAAGAGGGGGTTTCTGAAGGGCTGTCACATCCCGCAGCAGCGGTGGTCACAACATACAATATACAGTGGATTCAGAAAGTATTCAGATCCCTTCACTTTTTGCATACTTGGTATTGTACATTTACTGTAACTTTATCCAGATAAATTTGCCATTTTTGCCTATTGGTCTACACTCATAATGAAACCTGTTTTCAGAAATGTTTGCAAATTCATTAAAAACCAAAACTGAAATCTTGTATTTATATAGGTATTTAAACCCTTTGCTGTGGCACTTGACTGGAGTCTTCCTATGATAAAATGATGGTGAGGCATAGATCAGAGAAAGGGTATTCATATTGCTTTGAGTGTTCCCAGGAGTACAGTGGCCTCAATAATTGTGAAACAGAAGAGTTTTGGAACCACCAGGACTCTTCCTAGAGTTGACCATCTGGCCAAACTGAGTAACTGGAACAGAAGGTCCGTGGTTAAGGAGATGACCAAGAACCCAATGGCCATTGTAAGAGAGCTTCTGCTGAGATGGGAGAAGCTATTAGAAAGATGGCCATCTCAGTAGTATTCCACCAATGAGGTGTTTATGGTAGAGTGGCTAGCCACCTTTGAGTAAAAGTTACATGATGGCATTTAGAGGCCTCAGAGAGCATGGGGAAAAGGCCCTCTGGTCTGATGAGACAAAAATTGAACTCTTTGGGCAGAACTCCAAGCACTATGTGGGGTGAAGACTAGGCAGTGCTCATCACCTGCCAAATACCATCCCTATAGTGAACAGTGGTGGGTGGCAGCATCACGTTATGGAGGTGCTTCTGAGCGGCAAGGACAGAGAGTCTGGTCAGAACTGAGGAAAGGATAAATGCAGCAAAATACAAAAAGGCCCTTGAGGAGAACCTCCTTCAGAGTGCATGCGACCTCTGACTGGGGCGATGGTTCACCTTTCAGCATGACAATGAGCCAAAGTATACAGCTAAGACAACACTGTAGTGGCTTTGGGTCAAGTGTCAGATTGTCCTTCAGTGGCCCAGCCAAAGCCCATCTGTGGACAGACCTAAAGAGGGCAATTTGAAGACGCTTCCCATCCAATCTAACTGAGCTTGAGAGGGTCGGCCAATACAAGTAGAATAAACTGCCCAAATCCAGGTGTGCAAAACTTGTAGAATCTTACCCAAGAAGATTCAAAGCTGTAATTGCTGCCAAAAGACTACAATAAATCACTGAACTAGAAGTCTGAATACTTACATGAATGAGAGAGTTCAGTTTGTAATTTTTAATACATTTTCAAACCTTTCAGAAAACGTTTCACTTTATGAGTTATTCAGCATTGACTGATGGGCAAAATGCCAAGCTCATCCATTTAAAATTAAATCTACAACACACTAATGTGTGCAAAGAGTGATGGGGTCGGAATACTTTCTGAACCCACTGTTTATACCACAGGTGTCAAACTCCAGGCCTGGAGGGCCGCAGTGGGTGCAGGTTTTCTTTCTAACCCTTTCCTAATCAGTGTCCAGTTTTCACTGCTAATTAACTTCTTTTTCCCTCTATTTTAATAGCCCTGTTTTTAAGGATTAAGTCTTCTGAATTGATTCTTTTCTTCATTAAATGATAGCCAAACAGAAATGAGACCTGAAACGAGCCAACAGATGACCAGCTAAATTGGGGCTTCAAAGTCGAACCAGTTCCTTAATGAGAAGCTGATTCTTGCTGTTAATTAAACCCGCTATTCAATTCCATGGCTTGTTGCTGCTCTCTTTTTGCCACAGCAGACATTTCCAAAACTGTTGATATTCTGTTTTTTTTCTAAGAACTCCTAAAATGTTTTGGTAACCTGAGGGATCAACCTTACTGAGACCTTCATCTTTATTTTCAGATTTTGTTTGATGGGTACAGGTGAGCTGGTCATGTCCTGCTTGTTTTATGTCTCATTACTGTCTGGCTGCTAATTAAGGAAAAAACAACTAAGGGGCCTGAGTCAAGCTAAGTAAAGCTAAGGCTAAAGAAGTTAATTAGCATTAAACACTGGTCACTAATTAAGAAGATGGTTAGAATGAAAACCTGCAGCCACTGTGGCCCTCCAGGACTGGAGTTCGACACCCCTGGATACAGTATATATAACATGATTTAACATTTGCTTCAGTGATCCGAATCATTAAAATTTTACTTTTCCTTGCTGAAAGTCTAATACAGAAAAAAATGCAGATACGTTGCACCAGATGATCAGTTCAAATTCCTTCCTTAATATATGATCCCCAACAAGCACTTTATGGAAAGAAAAAAAAATCTTTGATTTAATGTTCTATAATGTGACTTCTTGCTGTTAAGCTCCATATAACTAGATAGGAATTCTTTTATTTGCTTTTACGTCTGGCTGAGATGTATTATATTAGAAAAATAAAGTATATGCAGGGTGTAGTGTACCTTACGATAATCTAAGAAATTCATGGAACCATTTTTGTCAAGGTTGGGAATATAGTTATGCCCCATGAAGTTACATCCTATTTTTAAAAACACAGAAATAAAAGCAGGCACTCATTTTTGTCCTGTATCTTGCCCTGTAAAGTGCCACTTCTGCCCTTTTAGGCTAAAGGTCTGTGCACAGTCTATGATGCCATCCAGATGCATGTGCTTTATGACAGAATAAGAACAATGAATTGAAACTTCTAAATGAAATGTAATTGATTTCTTTTCCATGGCCTGGGCAGCACAGCTTTAAGGGGACTCTAGAATGGGTGAAGACTCATTTTGTCCCCACATCTTCTCTGGCTTAGACTGAATGGATGCCTGGAACCCAAAACCTAAAGCAGTAGTCAGCATTATAGCAACCCAGGAGGTAGAGGATTAAGAGCAGAGAATAATCGTTCACCTTTAAAAAATGAGGATCAGACCCAGAAGCAGGTGGTTCAATTTTAAACTTGTGTACTTTCTCTAAACTTTACTACTTTAATGTGAGCTTTGTAAAGAACCCTGTGATGATGTACACTTTGAAACACACTACAGTACATAAAATCCAAAATATGTTGGGTGAATCTTGGTTAGAACAGTGGAGTTGTCACCTTATGGTGACCGTAGTTTGGCATCTGTGTGGTGTTTCCATGTGCTCCATTTGCCTGTGTAGGATTTCTGCAAATGTTCCTCTTTCTTGCTACATCACAAAGACATTTAAAATTAATTGACGACTTGGTCATAGTATATGCAGTGATGGACTGACATCACACCCAGTTTTGGAGCTTACCTTTAGTTCAGTTTGGCCAAGATGGATTCTGATTCTTTAAGAATGGGTTTGGATTATTCCAGGATTTGCCCAGGAGGCCCACAGTTTGCTCAGAGTTTTGCTGGAGTGTAAATGAGACTGAGTTAGCAGGTGACTCACTGGCTCCTTTGTCATTGACATTTCATTGTTAATGAGCAACAGCTAAACTCAACAGGAAGCAATTAGAAACAGTGAATGAAGCTGTTTAAGGTTAAAAATCACAATTAAGAGTTGGGAATCTTAACACACAAGTTAACAAAAATTTGGCTTGAGCAATTACTGGTTTCTAATTAAGAAATTACGTTGGATTAAAAATCAGAAGCCACTGTAGTCCTCCAGGATCAAGCTTGAGGACACCTGAATTAATGAATGAGTGAAGCTTTTACAGATCTTGCTTATAGTATTCAAAAAAAATCTAATCAATAAGAGCAATAAATTCCAAATACATCTTCAGGTCTTTTCAAAGCCTTCATAGCAATCCCTGCTTCCAGTCATGCACTGCATTTGAAGTCTTGCTGAAAATGTATGTATAATTGTCTCATTTTTTAAACCAAAGAAATATGAATATACTTTTGCATGACAATTGTGCACATAGTTGCATGAAAAATGCTATATAATCAATTTACCCTAATTAGGATCATGGAGGCTGAAGCTTATACTAGCAACACTGGGCACCAATTCTGGATGGGGTGGCCTTCCCTCGCAAGGGTACACCCACTCACTCATATGGTTTCATGTACAGCATGTCTGTTATTCTTCTTCTTTCGGCTGCTCCTGTTAGGGGTCGCCACAGCGGAACATCTTCTTCCATATCTTTCTGTCCTCTGCACATGTCCAAACCAACGCAATCTCACCTTTCTGACTTTGTCTCCCAACCGTCCAACTTCAGCTGACCCTCTAATGCACTCATTTCTAATCCTATCCATCCTCATCACGCCCAATGCAAATCTTAACATCTTTAACTCTGCCACCTCCAGCTCTGTCTCCTGCTTTCTGGTCAATGCCACTGTCTCCAACCCATATAACATAGCTGGTCTCACTACCATCCTGTAGACCTTCCCTTTCACTCTTGCTGATATTCGTTTGTCACAAATCACTCCTGACACTCTTCTCCACCCATTCCACCCTGCCTGTGCTCTCTTCTTCACCTCTCTTCCACAATCCCCATTACTCTGTACTGTTGATCCAAAGTATTTAAACTCGTCCACCTTCACCAACTCTACTCCATGCATCCTCACCATTCCACTGACCTCCCTCTCATTCACACACATGTATTCTGTCTTGTTCCTACTGACCTTCATTCCTCTCCTCTCTAGAGCATATCTCCACCTCTCCATGTTCTCCTCAACCTGCTTCCTAATCTCGCTACAGATCACAATGTCATCAGCAAACATCATAGTCCACGGGAACTCCTGTCTAATCTCGTCTATCAACCTGTCCATCACCATTGAAAATAAGAGAGGGCTCAGAGCTGATCCCTGATGTAATCCCACCTCCACCTTGAATGCATCCGTCACTCCTACCGTAGACCTCACCACTGTCACACTTTCCTTGTACATATCCTGTACAACTCTTACATACTTCTCTGTCATTCCTGACTTCCTCATACAATACCACAGTTCCTCTCGAGGCACCCTGTCATATGCTTTCTTCAGGTCCACAAAGACACAATGCAACTCCTTCTGGCCTTCTCTATTATTCTCCATCAATATCCTCAGAGCTATCATCGCATCTGTGGTGCTCTTTCTTGGCATGAAACAATACTGCTGCTCACTAATCATCACCTCACTTCTTAACCTAGCTTCCACTACTCTTTCCCATAACTCCATGCTGTAGCTCATCAGTTTTATCTCCCTGTACTTACAACAGTCCTGCACATCCCCCTTATTCTTAAATATCAGTACCAGTAAAATTCTTCTCCACTCCTTAGGCATCCTCTCATTTTCCAAGATTCCATTAAACAATCTGGTTAAAAACTCCACTGCCACCTCTCCTAAACACCTCCATGCTTCCATAGGTATGTCATCTGGACCAACGGCTTTTCCAGTCTTCATCCTTTTCATAGCTGTCCTTACTTCCTCCTTGGTAATCCGTTGCACTTCTGATTCACTATCTCCATATTATCCAACCTTCTCTCTCTCTCTCTCTCTCTCTCTCTCTCTCTCTTTCTCATTCATCAGCCTCTCACAGTACTCTTTCCATCTTCTCAACACACCCTCCTCGCTTGTATGTTTTCATCTTTATCCTTTATCACCCTATCCTGTTGCACATCTTTCCCAGCTCAGTCCCTCTGTCTAGCCAATTGGTACAGGTCCTTTTCTCCCTCCTTAGTGTCCAGCCTCTCATACAACTCATCATATGCCTTTTCTTTAGCCTTCACCATCTCTCTCTTCACCTTGCGCCTTATCTCCTTGTACTCTTGTCTATTTTCTGCATCTCTCTGACTATCCCACTTCTTTTTTGCCACCCTGTTCCTCTGTATATTCTCCTGTACTTCCCCATTCCACCACCAGGTTTTCTTTGTCTCCTTCCTCTGTCCAGATGTCACACCAAGCACCCTTCTTGCTGTCACCCTTACTACTTCTGCTGTAGTTGCCCAACTGTCTGGTAACTCTTCATTGCCACCCAGTGCCTGTCTTACCTTCTCCCTAAACTCAACCTTGCAGTCTTCCTTTTTCAAATTCCACCATTTGATCCTTGGCTCTGCCCTCACTCTCCTCCTCTTCTTGATCTCCAACGTCATCCTACAGACCACCATCCTATGCTGCTTAACTACACTTTCCCCTGCCACCACTTTGCAGTCTTCAATCTCCTTCAGATTGAATCTTCTGCATAGGATGTAATCTACCTGTGTGCATCTTCCTCCACTCTTGTATGTCACCCTATGTTCCTCCCTCTTCTTAAAATACATATTCACCACAGCCATGTTCATCCTTTTGGCAAAATTCACTATCATCTGACCTTCTTCATTCCTCTCCTTGACACCATACCTACCCATCACCTCCTCATCTCCTCTGTTTCCAACTTGTCCATTTAAATCCACTACAATCATCACTTTCTGTCCCTTGGGTACACTGTCCATCACTTTATCCAATTCACTCCAGAAATTTCATCCATCGTACATCCAACTTGCGGTGCATATGCACTAACAACATTCATCATCACACCTCCAATTTCCAGCTTCATAATCGTCACTTTGTCTGACACTCTTTTCACCTCCAAAACACTCTTGACATACTGTTCCTTCAGAATAACACCTACCCCATTTCTCCTTATATCAAAACCATGATAGAACAATTTGAATCCACCTCCGATCCACCTGGCCTTACTCCCCTTCCAATATATCAACCTTCTTTCTCTCCATCATATCGGCTAACTCTCTCCCCTTACCAGTCATACTGCCAACATTCAAAGTTCCTACCCTCAGTTCCACTCTCTTTACCTTCCTCCTCTCCTCCTGCCTCCAGACACATCTCCCCGCCTCTTCTTCTCCTTCTTCTTCTTCTTCTTCAGCCAGCAGTAGCCCAATTTCCGCCAGCACCCTGTTGGCTAACAGTACTGATGGCGGTCATTGTTAACCCGGGGCTTGACCGATCTGGTATGGAAATCTGTATTGTTGTCCGCATATTGATCTGGCAAAATTTTACACCAGATGCCCTTCCTGACGTAACCCTCCCCATTTATCTAGGCTTGGGACCGGCATGACAAAACACACTGGTTTGTGCATCCCCTGTGTCCGGGTTCATGTACAGCATGTCTATTGCATGTGTTTCATTACACCGCTGAAAGAGATGATAAAATGTGAAGGAAGGGATCATTTCAGGTTACAAATCGTACCAAGGCCATCATAACATCAGAGAGCAAAATAAAGAAGCTCATAGATTTCCGAGTGCAATAATTGGGATAGAAATGCTAGCAATACATCAAGTCCAGATGTGGTGAGGAACATCAACATGCCGAGTGGCATTTTTTACTTGCTGACACTTCTAATAAGTTTGTGACTCACTCTTTAAACAGTGCAACTGCTCTGCAAAGCCACGTGCTGAGAAACTGTCACTAAACGAATCCCGTCACCTCAGCACTTACAGCAAAGCTTCAAAAATCCTGCCCAAGGCGCTTTGGTTTTATGCAGCTCATTAATGACAAGTGCAATGAAATACATTCAGAGACGCAAATGATACTTTTAGCTTCAACACTTCTATAAGTGTAAAGATGTGTGCAATGGAATATATTAATAAATTACAGCGTGACCCATTTAAGGGCAGATAATGCCATGTAGCCAGCCATCCAGATGCTCCTTTAATTGATGCAAAGATATTTAGTCTGGTTGTGAAAGATCATTTTTCCAATGTTTTGTGCAGATTCATCCATTGAGTGATGCAGTAGTTTGAGCTGTGGACTCACATATGTTTGCACATAATTTCCATGTCCGCATGGGTTTTCTTCCGGCTACTCTGGTTTTCTTTTCACATCTCAAAAAATGTGCAGGTTAGGCTACTTGGTGACTGTACATTGGCCCCATAGTTGTGTGTGTTGTCCCTGTGATGGACTGGCTGCTTGTCCAATGTCATTTCCTGCCTTGTCCTTAATGCTGTTGGGATAGGTTCCAGTGCCCCCTGAGGCAGAACTGGAATTAGTGGGCGTGAGAATGTCATTATCCATCCCTTTTCCTGATTGTACTGTTTATAAGGCCTGTGGCCTCCAGGTGGCACACCAGCTCTCCACCCAACACCCAACACAACATAAATGGGCATAAGTCCAGAAACACACAAGCCTTTTATTGTTTCGTGGGAAACTCTTCCCAAAGTGTTTCTCACCATCAAAGCATAGTACAAAATAAACAGTTCACTACAATGCCTTTCTCTTCTTTCCCTCTCTGTGTCTCTCAGTCCTTCCGCCTCCACTCCTCCTCCAGCAAGCATCGTCCTCTCCCTACTGACTTTGGCTCCCAGAATGAAGGCAGGTGGATCATTTTAAGGGATCCCCAGAAGTGCTTCCAGTGTCCTAAAGGCTTGGCTTGGGAGCACTTCTGGATAAAACTGGAACCCCACTAAGTAGGGTTCCCCAGTCCCCGCAGCACCCCTGGCACCCAACAGGGCTGAGTTACAGAACTACAATTCCAATGAAGCCCTGTGAGAAACTGTGGCATTGCCGCAACCCAGAAGGACTGCCATCTAGCGGCCCAAGGGAGGTACTCTACTGTATACATTTTCTCCCCTGGTCCTTCCAGATCACAGGGGACCTGGCTGGTTAAGTGCTACGACCATCCGCCACAGATCATAAGGAGCTGACAGTTCATCATGCTAGCCAAAGTAATAGAGAAGGAGTCAACCTACTTACACAAGGCCATTTTATAGTCACCAGTGCACTTGAATTGCATGTTGTCAAGATAAAGCAGGAAGGTGGAATATCCAGGGAAATTCCCACAAAGGCACATGGACAACACTGACATTGAGTAGTCTGGAAATGGATCCCAGGTGCTTGGAGATGTAATGGCACAGACCAGGGACAGCTTAAGGCAGAGTTGGCTTAGATTTGTGTGGTCAGACCATAAGCAATATTGACAACACAGGGCAAGGGGTCCCCCTTGGGGATAGGTGCCCTCACAATTACATATAAAAGTGACAATCAGGAGAATGGGCCTTTGGAAATCATTGCACTCCTGATTCAAAGGGTGATGCCTCTTGGAAACTGAAGCCCTCACAATCGCATTTTGAAATAATGTTTTTAGTGGACCTTGGGGCATGGGCCTACTAGGGTTACTACAGTAACAATGACCACTTGGCTACTTTATTGACGAGGTTGTTTATATATTCAAGAGGAAAAAATAAGCAATGATTTGTAAATACAAATCTAGAGTGTGTCACATTGTGGTAGTAGTCAGTAGTGTTTTAAACTGGGTTAGCCAAGAGGCTAAGGCCTATCCTGCAAGCCTATGCAATAGAAAACGAATCAGCCCTGGTGGGATGCCTGAGCACACCCTCCACCATTATTCCACTGTGGTCTCACTGCAATGAGCCTGAACAAGTCACTGAACTTGATGGTGCCCCAAATATGAAACTGGTACCACACCTATAGTATGTCATAGAACAGCATTTTCTATGGAAAAGTCCCTTATACTGAAAAATAAAATGGATTCAATGGCTAACAGAGCTTTTACTTCCATTGTCTACGTTCACAACCTGAGGGAGCCCCAGTGTAGAATTTTGTACGAAGAATGCAATGAAATATAAGTGGAAATGGCAAACACTGTCTTTGATACTGTTCTGGGAACTCTTAAAATTGCTCCATTAGGTTCCTGATTTGAAAGCCATGGCTCATGGATGATTTGACTGCTATAAACTGTTAAGGGAAAGAGGTTATTTTCACATTGAAAAGGAACACAGATTACAGACATGATGTTTTGGCAACTGAAAAGGAAAGGGCAGGCAAGATATATAGGAGGAGAAGGAGGGAACAAGGATGAAAGGAGAAAAGGTGAAAATAGGTGTGAAAAAGCTGCCATTAGAGAAGATAAACTACATATAATAATGTGGCCTGATTGTCAACTAAGTCCCAATAATAGACAAGCACAATTTTCTTCGATTAACAATGTTCATAAAACTGAACTTCTTTTTGCCAGTAGTGAATACACCAGTTAAACCTTTACATTTGAGGTTATTAAAAGTTTGTGAACCACTGAGCTAATGACATCTCCAAAGGCCAAGTGAAGTCTGATGTTCCATTCGATGAGGTGACATTGGAACTGTGGTTTGAAGGCACTCATCCCCCACCCCCCCAAAAAAAACTGTCAGTGTCCTCTTCTCAATAATGTTGTGTCCGTGTGAAGCATGTCCCAATCAACAAATATTAGACAACATTAGAAGAATTTTGTAGGGTAACCAATATATCACACCACCTTATTACAAGCAATTCATGTAAAAATCCAGGTACTATAATTCCAAAATTCACATTGGTTAGTGCTGCTGCTTCACAGATCCAGCATTCTGGATTTAAAATCCCCACAGGCGTGGTGCGAATGTGAAAACCACTCACTAACGATGACTGCTTGTGGATCAATGTCAGCGTGCGGTTTGCATGTTCTGCCCATGGTTGTAGTGGTTTTCCTTCCACATCCCCAAATATCAAGTCAAGTCAAGTCAAGTTGGGGAGCATGCACTGGTACAGGGTGTTGATGCACCCACTACACAACGAAACAACTTGGAATCCTGGATGGCAACCCCCAAGGCATACACACGGTCCAGTCCCACCCTCCGGAAATGGCCCTCTATCTGCTGCAGCCAGGTGTTACATGGGTGACCCCTTGGTCTGTTCCAGCCACTCGGGTCCCCAACAATGAGGATCTTATGAGCCGGATCACCCTCTGGGAAATGCACCACATGGCCATAGTGCCGTAACAATGCAAGTAATGTGCCTCATTCGGGGACAAATACCCAAATATCAGTAAACAAAAAATGTTTGGGGTGCCTTAAAAACAGTGGCTGCTCTCTTGAGTACCCAGTCATGCAGTTTTTGAAGGTTCTTGTATGGTTGGTTGTTCCAAGCCTCTTGATCTCTTGCAGACTTGAACTGTCTCACTCATTTCAAGTAATCCCAGACTGGCTCAGTGATGATGAGATCAATGGCTCTGTGGCAGCCATGCCATCTGCTGCACACGTCCCTGATCCTGTTTGTCTGCAGATATTTGTTTTTATGATTTTTGTCCATGTGTTTTGGATCATTGTCATGCTGTAGAATGAATGTGGGACTGATTAGACACCTCCCTGATAGTAGTGCATAATGGATAAGAATCTTCCAGTACTCCTCAAAAGTATGAGGACCATCAGTTTTGGATAGATAGATAGATAGATAGATAGATAGATAGATAGATAGATAGAT
>JANRMT010062854.1:105191742-105202322 GCA_026402145.1 Polypterus bichir lapradei | reverse complement strand
ATAGATAGATAGATAGATAGATAGATAGATAGATAGATAGATAGATACTTTATTAATCCCAAAGGGAAATTCACATAATCCAGCAGCAGTATACTGATACAAAAAACAATATTAAATTAAATAGTAATAAAAATGAAAAATGAAAAAAATAAAAATAAAAAAGCAGACAATAACTTTGAGCAATGTTAGCATTTACTCCCCCGGGTGGAATTGAAGAGTCGCATAGTGTGGGGGAGGAACGATCTCCTCAGTCTGTCAGTGGAGCAAGACAGTGACAAAAGTCTGTCACTGAAGCTACTCCTCTGCCTGGAGATGACACTGTTCAGTGGATGCAGTGGATTCTTCATGATTGACAGGAGTTTGCTTAGTGCCCGTCGCTCTGCTACAGATGTTAAACTGTCCAGCTTTACTCCTACAATAGAGCCTGCCTTCTTAACAAGTTTGTCCAGGCGTGAGGCGTCCTTCATCTTTATGCTGCCTCCCCAGCACGCCACCGCGTAGAAGAGGGCACTCGCCACAACCGTCTGGTAGAACATCTGCAGCATTTTATTGCAGATGTTGAAGGATGCCAACCTTCTCAGAAAATATAGTCGGCTCTGACCTTTCTTACATAGAGCATCAGTATTGGCAGTCCAGTCCAATTTGTCATCCAGCTGCACTCCCAGGTATTTATAGGTCTGCACCCTCTGCACACAGTCACCTCTGATGATCACAGGGTCCATGAGGGGCCTGGGCCTCCTAAAATCCACCACCAGCTCCAGCAACAGGCCGGAAGTCATTCAGCTCACTAGGACGTGATACCTTTGGGACAGGGGTGATACAAGATGTTTTCCAAAGCCTTGGGACTCTCCCCTGTTCCAGGCTCAGGTTGAAGATGCGCTGTAGAGGACTCCCCAGTTACAACGCACAGGCCTTCAGCAATCGTGGCGATATACCATCTGGACCCGCTGCTTTGCTGGCACGAAGTCTTCTCAGCTCTCTGCTCACATGGGCTGCTGTAGTTGTGGGTGGGGATGTCTCACCTATGCTGGTATCAGCAGAAGGATGGTTGGAGGATGCAGTACTCCGAGGTGAGAGTGGGTTAGGGTGATCAAACCTATTAAAGAAGTTGTTCATTTGGTTTGCTCTCTCCACGTCTGTCTCGATGGCGGCACCCCGCTTCGAGCTGCAGCCAGTGATAATCTTCATCCCATCCCACACTTCCTTCATGCTGTTGTTCTGCAACTTCTGCTCCAGCTTTCTATTTTTTTTTGTGGAAATATAGCCCCAAGCCTGCAGGGAACCTCCACCACACTTTACTGTGGCCTGCATACATTCATCCCTGTATTGTCGTCTAGGCCTTCGGCGGGCAAACTACCTTACATGTTTTCATTCAACAGTGCCGAGGACCTGCCATCATTTCTCTCCACCTCTGTTGTTGCTTCTTTTTCACCTGAGAGGAATGGCTGTTTGGTTGAACCTCTTTCATGAAGAGGCCACTTTTGATAAGATTCTCATGGTCTGGAGCTGGGTGTACCAGGGTCCCTGTGGTTTCTGACACTAAGTATGCTGATTGCAGTGCTGGACATATTTCTAATTTCTAAAAGAGGTAAACTTGATGTATTTACTGCACTCAGTTTCCATAGCTGACCAATGTGTTCCCGGACCTCAACCTTGCCTCTTTTTTTCCCCCCACTTTCCACAGTCCATCTGTCTGCCATGAAATTTCTGCTAGGGAAAGACACTGCTAATGCAGGAAGACCACCTTATATTGAGTGGTTATGCTAACACTTTCCATGGCCTCCCCTTTTCAGTCTGGTTGTCCCTTGCCCAGTTTTATCTCCTCTATGCTGTTTCTGTTTCAGTGAACGACTCCACCATATATCATTGCTCATCAGTACCCGTTTGATAAATTTCTTTACTCAAACACTGGGCTCCATGGGTACAAAGGGCTCAGGGCTTTTTTAACTGGAAAGTGGTTTGTTAATATGTTAGTTTCATTATGGGCTTTCAAGTATCTTATTATATTCTTTTTTGCAAAAGGACTCTATGAAACTCTAAAATGTGCCCTTTTTTACTGACACACTAATCCAAAAGACATAAAATAACAGAAGACAAGTGTCTTCATGAACTATTTAAAGTGCCAAAGGCTTTTGCACAATACCATATATGTACGCACAAACACATATCCAAGTCCAACTCTGTATGTTGCTTATGCCATCTTTCTTTAATAACCACTGATCTCTGCACAAGTTGAATTTCCACCTGAAACGGGCCAGAACCTAACTATCTTTTTGCAGTAAATGATCACTTGCCTTAGTCCACCTTAACCTAAAAAGCAAGAGTTGGTGCTCAGGCCAAACTATTAGGCGTAACTTACATATCTTGTTTATTCAATACAAATTGTGACGAGTGCAATAGATGCACCATACAAGGCACAGACGAAATCTCGAGTCTTAATGGGTGAGAGCCCATGTTGGGTTCACGGCCTCTGAGCACACATCATGGCTCCTGAAAATGCAAACAAGCAACATGGCTGAAGGCAGTGTGGCCAGGCTCTGGTTAGCCTTGAAGAAAACCAAAGTTAAGGACTACACCCTGCATCTTACCACCTAGCAGTGTCCATGTCTGAAATAAAAACCTGAGTAGGAGAGAAGAGCTGAGCTAAATGCGATGACTTGGTTAGATCACAAACAGATTAGGAAATTAGGACTGAGCAATCGAAAAAGGACCAAATAAAAAACAAAGAGAATGGAGAAACGCCCAATGATACTAGAATAGAGTAGTAAAGGCAGCACAGAAGATCATCGGCTGCCCTCTCCACTCCCTGTTTAACATTTACACCTCCTGCTGCCTCAGCAGAGCAAAAAACATCATCAAGGACAGCTCTCACCCCGGCTCGGATCTGTTTGACCTGTTGCCTTCAGGGAGGCACTGCAGGTGCATCACAACAAGGCCAAACAGACTCAAGAACAATTTTTTCCCAAAAGCCATAACCATTCTAAACTCACACATGCACTGACTACACAGTCTAACCCCCTAACCCCTGGACCTCCTTCTATCCATCAACTGTGCAATATCCAATATCTAAATGGTACTGATAATAACTGTACAATATCATTACTCTCAGGGTCCAACATCCGCTACTCACTGCACATGATCATCATTTTTGTGCAATATTTAAATTATGTGCAATAACCCAATAGTGCAATAGGTATTTATTCTTTCCAGTATTTAAATAATGTGCAGTAACCCAATAGTGCAATATTTATTATTCTTTCCATATGTATATAGCATTGCAGAACTTTTTTGCAATTTCTTTGCAACTTTTTGCACCATTTATTTATTTGTTTATTTACTTGTTGTGTTCTACATATATGTCTGCACTGAAGGAGCTGCTTTTAATCTCATTGTACATGTGTATAGTGACAATAAAAGGCATTCTATTCTATTCTTCTAATAAAAATCTGTACAGGTGACCCTATATGATCCTATAATAATAATAATAAAATAAACTTTCTGAAGATAGATAGATACTTTATTAATCCCAGGGTAAATTCACATACTCCAGCAGCAGCATACTGATAAAGAACAATATTAAATTAAAGGATGATAAACATGCAGGTATAACAGACAGACAATAATTTTGTATAATATTATTAGATACTACCCAAATTACAAATGGTTCACAGTGAAAATTCAAATCCAGGACTGCAAAGAAACGCATGCAGTACGGAGAGGAGGCGACATGCACACGGTTAGAAGCACACCATGCACAATTAGGCTTGTGTGCTGCTGATTTATAAAAATAAAGGAGCAGGAAACCCTCCTCCTCAGTTAAGCAGAAACACCGATGCCTTGCAATCACAAAAGGGCTCCAGCGCAGCTGTCAGAAGCAGGACACTGACCCGACTCTTAATCAGATGGTCACCACTCATCACATGAGCAGTCTCTGGATATTTTAACTGTCACGCCCCTGACTCGGAGCACTTAGGACATGGTGGTACCTCAGTGTACACTTGGGAGTTCTCTCCAGACTATGGTTCCCTATCACTGTCAGGCTAATTGGAGACTCTTTGTTTCCCCAGTAGAGCTACAACTGCAATGAAGCAGGTCTGGAAAACTGATAGCTAACACACAGGTGGAGCTCGGCCCTAAAAATAGCTCCTACCTGCCGGTTTGTGAAGCCGGCCTATATTTATTATTTAAATGCCTGCCAATACCATCTTGGAAACATCAAGAAGTAATTGACACAATCAAGTCTAACAACTTAAATCCAGCAAGCAGCGTGACTGAAAATGTGCCTGAAAATAAGAGCCCCACACGTGAGGGAGCAAGCAGTGAGGGAGCCCTGCTGAATTTACCAACGGTGCACCTCTTCCTGCTCCTGTTTCACCGTGTTACACAGAGGAATTGATTGTTAGGAAGAAACGAAGGTGAAAGAAAGTTGTTGCCATGGAGACGGCAAGACCCACACACACACACACACACATACATCCACTGGAGGAGGCATGTAGGAGTGGAGTTCTCAAGGCACACTTCCCCCCCCCGGCACCCCTTATACCAATGGCCATCCGTGACAGCGCAGACCCTCACCCACCTAGAAAAGGGAGAAAAAATGGAAGACAAAAGGAAATCACAGCAGGCCTTATGAAAAGGAACAATGCAGGGAGGGAGTCGCTGCAGTCTGGCATCCTTTGGGAAGGAGAGAAGACGGCAGCCCTGAAGGCTGACTACTGAAACACAATGCAGAAGCCCAGGCTCAGTCTACCTTAAGGGGAAGAGAGTATCGGACAGACTCCAAAAAAAAGAAAAAAGAAAAAAATAGCATTTTTTTGCTTTGTCTTACTTCATCCTTTGGCAATTGTGCAGAACCGTCAGTTCTGTCAACACCCACTATTATCAGTTCCTCTGGGATTCGTATACAACAGAAAGCACTTTGTTGAAATGAAAAGCAAAAGGCCAGAAACTCCTGTCTTCCCAGCTCATCACAGTGGTGCGGTGTAATGTAGCATCCTTCACCAGTCACGGCACTTTGCGTTATGTCCTCCTACTTTTGTAATAACATCTTCTTAATTCAGAATACTGTATGTGCACCATTTACAGTTTTTGAGAAGGTTAATTATGATAAGGCTCTTATATTATTTGGGGTTACCTTGCTTTTTTTCCCCCAGCATTTCTATTGTGTCTTTAAGAAGAAGTTGACAGGAGAAACTCCAACTTACTTTGCAGAAGTCCCATCCCCTGAAGCTGTCGTTACATGATTTATGCTGTAATTATTCACTGCTGTGGTTTCTTTCCTCCCAACATTAAATTCTGTTCCACCACGACATTACGATAATGACCTTTTATGTCAAAATCACCTTAAAAGTGAATGCTGTCAATGAGAAACCGGTTTTCATGTCATGTCTTGAAACATACTTTTACTGAACTAAGGTTACTTCTACCCTAGTAATGTTTTTGTTTAAATTAAAGACATCAGGCTCTGTTTTTGCTTTTTGTTGATGCTACACTGGTATTTTTAACTTTCAAAAAATGCTCTGCGGAGCGACATATTTTTGAAAATGTCTACACAGAGTTGCGGTGTGGATGGCTGAAAACAAAGAGTTTAGAAAATGTAGATTGGATTTGTGTTGTGATTGGTTTGTGCTTAATCATGGACCTTCCCTGATTGGATCCTGCTAATTACATTTTCACAGCTGGTTTGTTCATCTTCTACACGTGCATTACTCTCAATAACAATTCCACCTCATTGTGAGTCTAAAACGAAACTGCTTTTTGGTGTTTGGTATTCGCCATTGCTATCCTCCTTGTGTAAACGCAAGATGCCTGCCGTGGAGAACACTTCCTCTTCTTGTTTCTACCAATGCATGCATGCCCACCATAGGAGAACAGCTACATAAACATATGCTTTTGGTTGAAATAATGTGAAAATGCTAGTGTAGACAAAGAATGTTTAAAAATGCCATTTTTAAATGCAAATGTAGTAGTGTGGACATACTCTAAGTCAATAGCATACAAGGTCTGTTCTGGAATTAACAAGGCTGATATTAAAGAGAAAGATGTTGTAAAAATGTATTACATGTCTGCCTTTCTACCTTGTGAACAGTTGTGGAAATTTTCTTCTGTGAGGATTGACAGTACATCGGTAATGGCGCTTTACATGGTTTTAATCCATCTCATTAATATCACGACTATTCTACCACAGGTTGAGCATTGGCAGGCCCCAAGGACAAATGAAGAAAGACCATGTGATGAAATCGTAACTTAAGACATTAGTGAGGGTTAAAACCGAAAAGACTGGTAAATCATGTGACTAAACCCAATATTTAACCAAAATCAGAATTTAAAAACTTAGCAAAAAATGTCAGAAAAAAACTAAGAATTTATTATTTAACACACACAAATACTTTTGTTGAAGAATCCAGAATTTTAGACAATGACTGACTTGCAATGCTGACTTGAATTCCATTGTGCTGATGACATCATGTAAAGCGACTTCAGAGGGAGTACTACTGATAGTAAACAATCGCATTCTGGCAACAGGAACACAAAATAAAGGGCACACTAAAAAAACAAGATGGAGTCATACTTAAATTATACAATGTTCCATTGAATTTATAATTCTTAAAACAAAACTACTTCTTTGTCTTCTTTCGGCTGCTCCCATTAGGGGTCGCCACAGCGGAACATCTTCTGCCATATCTTTCTGTCCTCTGCATCTATTTCTGTTACACCCATCACCTGCATGTCCTCCCTCACTACATCCATAAACCTTCGCTTAGGCCTTCCTGTTTTTCTCTTCCCTGGCAGCTCTATCCTTAGCATTCTTCTCCCAATATACTCAGCATCTCTCCTCTGCACATGTCCAAACCAGCGCAATCTCACCTCTCTGACTTTGTCTCCTAACCATCCAACTTGATCTGACCCTCTAATGTACTCATTTCTAATCCTGTCCATCCTTGTCACACTCAATGCAAATCTTAGCATCTTTAACTTTGCCACCTCCAGCTCTGTCTCCTGCTTTCTGGTCAGTGTCACCGTCTCTAACCCATATAACATAGCTGGTCTCACTACTGTCCTGTAGACCTTCCCTTTCAATCTTGCTGATACTTCTGTCTGTCACAAATAACTCCTGACACTCTTCTCCACCCACTCCACCCTGCCTGCACTCTCTTTTTCACCTCTCTTCCACAATCCCTATTACTCTGTACTGTTGATCCAAAATATTTAACACTAGAAATCCTGAAGCCTACCAAAAAAATCGTAATCCCTTCACACCTCTCCATCAGTGTCTTTTGTTTTGTAAATGTGTCGATCAGCACAAGCAGCAAGCACCCTGCTGTCCCATCCTCCCTTCCCCAAATTGCCAGAGTTCAACTCGGGTAAAAAGTCCTCCCAGCTCAAGCCAAGTTTACTTATCTGCGTGTGAGGTTCCTGGAGTTGCATAGGATAAATAATACATCCATCCATCCATCCATTATCCAACACGCTATATCCTAACTACTGGGTCACGGGGGTCTTCTGGAGCCAATCCCAGCCCACACAGGAAACAAACCTCAGCCAGGGCACCAGCCCACCACAGGGTGCACACACACACACATATATACCCACACACCAAGCACACACTAGGGACAATTTAGGATCGCCAATGCGCCTAACCTGCATGTCTTTGGACTGTGGGAGGAAACTGGAGCACCCGGAGGAAACCTACACAGACACGGGGAGAACATGCAAACTCCACACAGAGAGGACCCGGGAAGCAAACCCAGGCCTCCTTACTGCGAGGCAGCAGCGTTACTACTGCGCCACCATACAGCCCATAAATAATACATACATTTCATGTGTGTTCTGTGTCTAAATGCAGGATGAAAGGAAATGCGAGAAATGCAAGAAAAGCTGAACACATACCTAAAGCAGAATTTTTTTTCCATGCTATACTGATAATGACAAGAAGTGTATAATGTGTGAAGAATTTAGTCCAAAATATCAAATAAACATGTGCACTTTCAAGAATATAACCAAAGAAATAAAAAAGCATTTTATTTACATGTGGTTGTCAATGAGTTAAAAACTCAAGCTCAGTTGTCAGTCGACAGGGAGTTTACACGTATTCTTGAATGGTGCAGAGGTAAGAATTGCTGCCTTATAACCTGAAGGTCCCGGGCTTGAGATTGGGTGCTCCGTGTTTTGAGTAGTGAACTGCTATTATTATTATTATTTAGATAGATAGATAGATAGATAGATAGATAGATAGATAGATAGATAGATAGATAGAAATGAGCTAAGTAAAATATAGATAGATAGATAGATAGATAGATAGATAGATAGATAGATAGATAGATAGATAGATAGATAGATAGATAGATACTTTATTAATCCCAAGGGGAAATTCACATTCTCCAGCAGCAGCATACTGATACAAAACAACACTAAACTAAAGAGTGACAAAAATGCAGGTAAAAACAGACAATAACTTTGTATAATGTTAACGTTTACCCCCCCCGTGTGGAATTGAAGTGTCGCATAGTGTGGGGGAGGAACAATCTCCTCAGTCTGTCAGTGGAGCAGGACAGTGACAGCAGTCTGTCACTGAAGCTGGTCCTCTGTCTGGAGATGATACTGTTCAGTGGATGTAGTGGATTCTCCATGATTGACAGGAGCCTGCTCAGCGCCCGTCGCTCTGCCACGGATGTCAAACTGTCCAGCTCCGTGTCTACAATAGAGCCTGCCTTCCTCACCAGTTTGTCCAGGCATGAGGCATCCCTCTTCTTTATGCTGCCTCCCCAGTACACCACTGGGTAGAAGAGGGCGCTCGCCACAACCGTCTGATAGAACATCTGCAGCATCTTATTGGAGCTGTTGAAGGATGCCAGTTTTCTAAGGAAGTATAGTCGGCTCTGCCTCTCTTGCATAGAGCATCAGTATTGGCAGTCCAGTCCAATTTATCATCCAGCTGCACTCCCAGGTATTTATAGGTCTGTACCCCCTGCACACAGTCACCTCTGATGATCATGGGGTCCAGGAGGGGCCTGGGTCTCCTAAAATCCACCACCAGCTCCTTGGCTTTTCTGGTTTTCAGGTGTAAGTGGTTTGAGTCGCACCATTTAACAAAGTCCTTGATTAGGTTCGAATACTCCTCCTCCTGCCCACTCCTAATGCAGCCCACGATAGCAGTGTCATCAGCAAACTTTTGCATGTGGCAGGACTACGAATTGTTTTGGAAGTCCGATGTATATAGGCAGAACAGGACCGGAGAAAGTACAGTCCCCTGCGGCGCTCCTGTGTTGCTGAACACAATGTCAGACCTTCAGTTCCCGAGAAACACATACTGAGGTCTGTCTTTAAGATAGTTCATGATCCATGTTACCAGGTATTAATCTACTCCCATCTCTGTCAGCTTGTCCCTGAGGAGCAGAGGTTGGATAGTGTTGAAGGCGCTAGAGAAGTCCAGAAACCTAATTCTTACAGCACCACTGCCTCTGTCCAAGTGGGAGAGGGATCGGTGTAGCATGTAGAAGATGGCATCCTCTGCTCCCACCTTCTCCTGGTATGTGAACTGCAGAGGGTTGAGGGCGTGGCGAACCTGTGGCCTCAGGTGGTGAAGCAGCAGCCGCTCCATGGTCTTCATCACATGTGATGTCAGAGCGACAGGCCAGAAGTCGTTTAGCTCACTAGGACGTGATACCTTTGGGGCTGGGATGATGCAAGATGTTTTCCGAAGCCTCGGCACTCTCCCCTGTTCTAGGCTCAGGTTGAAGATGTGCTGTAGAGGACTCCCCAGCTCCGACGCACAGGCCTTGAGCAGTCGTAGCGATACTCCATCTGGACCCGCTGCTTTGCTGGCACAAAGTCTCCTCAGCTCTTTGCTTACCTGGGCTGCTGTAATTGTGGGTGTGGATGTTTCTCCTGTGCTGGTATCAGCAGAAGGATGGGTGGAGGGTGCAGTACTCTGAGGTGAGAGTTGGTTAGGGTGGTCAAACCTTTTGAAGAAGTTGTTCATCTGGTTTGCTCTCTCCACGTCTCTCTCAATAGTGGCACCCTGCTTCGAGCTGCAGCCAGTGATGATCTTCATCCCATCCCACACTTCCTTCATGCTGTTATTCTGCAACTTCTGCTCCAGCTTTCTCCTGTACTGCTCCTTCGCCGCCCTGAGCTGGACTCGGAGTTCCTTCTGCACGCGCTCTAGCTCATGCTGATCACCGCCTTTAAAAGCCCTTTTCTTCTGGTTCAAAAGGCCCTTGATGTCACTTGTAATCCATGGCTTGTTGTTAGCATAACAGCGTACTGTTCTTACTTGAATTACAATGTCCATACAGAAGTTGATGTAATCAGTAGTGCAGTCAACAACCTCCTCAATGTTCTCACTATGTGACCCCTGCAGGATATCCCAGTCCTTAGTTCCAAAGCACTATGTAATACTGTTTAATTTCCTAAAAAACACGCTTCTTTAAATTGTTGTCATCAATGGCAGTGTGAAGATTACTGCCTTGTAAAAACTGAATTGTGCTTTGAGAGCTAGCTGGATAACTAAATAGATGAAATGCATTAAATGATAGATAGATAGATAGATAGATAGATAGATAGATAGATAGATAGAT
>JANRMT010062854.1:105149995-105172307 GCA_026402145.1 Polypterus bichir lapradei | reverse complement strand
TGCTGGCATATATATATATATATATATATATATATATATATACATACATACATACATGTGTACATATATACACACACACATATACTATGGGGTGCGAAACAGGCAAATACATTGATTTTCTGAATATATAAAGTCGGCGTCAGAATATATAAAGTCAAAACTTGAATATGTAAAGTCATTCCCGAATATATAAAGTCACTGTCGGAATATATAAAGTCAAAACTTGAATACATAAAGTCAGCATCGGTATATATAAAGTCAAAACTTTTTTCTAAATATATAATGTCAAAACTTGAATAAATAAAGTCACCGCTGGAATATATAAAGTCAAAACTTGAATATATAAAGTCAGCGTCAGAATATATAAAGTCAGCGGTGGAATATATAAAATGAAAACCTGAATATATAAAGTCAGCGTCGGAATTTATAAAGTCATTCCTGATTCTATAAAGTCAACATCGGAGTATATAAACTCATTCCTGAATATATAAACTCAAAGTCAAAATATATTGATTGAAACGACTCTGAACTGAAGTAAGTTAACAAAAACGTATTCAGAAAAATAAATTCAAAAAACACTGTTCGGTTAATGTTTTGAAAATGATGCATTTGCCCTGCCCAGGATTGGTTCCTGCCTTGCACCCAGTGTTGGCTGGGATTGGCTCCAGCAGACCCCCGTGACCCTGTGGTCGGAGTCAACGGGTTGGGAAATGGATGGATATTGCAGCACTGACTTTGTATATTCCGACGATGACTTTATATATTGAAGTTTTGACTTTATATATTCCAGCACTTACTTTATATTGTGAGCTGGAGGGCTTCGCTATTACGTGTGGGGACGAAACTTCACTTTGGTAACTGATCATGCTCCACTTCAATGGTCATACCGACAGAAAGATACAAACTCTCGCCTCATGAGATGGTTTCTGGGCTTACAACTTTTACCGTTTCACAGTAAAACATCGACCAGGTTCTGAACACGTCAACGCAGACGTATTATCAAGACTAAATGAACCTGGTACAGAGAGTTGCTTGATTCACGGAAATGTGAATAAAGCTGAGGGGGAGGGTGTGAGCTGGAGGGCTGATCGCACCCCAAGAAGATACAGACGCCTCTGGGAAAACCACAACCCCTGAAACACAGACTACCCTCACATTGCTCCTTACTTTCTCACTTGCGCTATAACGCGTAATGCAAACCTCGCACGATACTCCGCTAACTTAAAAGCCTTGTGCAGCGCCTGTCAGTTGAAAATTGATTGTTTGCTTGCTTTTATCGCTCTCTCTCTCTCTCTGCTCTTAGCGGAACTGTCATCTCTGACTTGTCATGGAGCACGTTTAAGCTCATGTGCTTGCAGTGTTTGAATAAAAATCCTTCTTGTTTCTACGACCTCCTGTGTCTCTGTGCAAATCTGTGACCCAAGCGTGACAATATATTCCGACGCTGACTTTATATATTCAAGATTTGACTTTATATATTCCAGCGCTGAGTTTATATATTCCGACGCTGACTTTATATATTTAAGTTTTGACTTTAGGTGACAGTGTGACGAAGTTGCTTCGGAAGACGGCATTAGCCGCGGAGCTCAGCTCAGAGCGAAATGAGGTAAATGGGAGGGGATATGATGACGTGACTCCTCCACCCGCCTTAACTGTCAATCCCCCACAAAAACAGTCTCTCGGAATTTGCATAAGCACACCCCATCACCTGCAATTTTAACTTAGTTACAAAGTGATCAAAACTCTCGTTTATATCCTGCGTCCTCTCATTAAACTTGTATCCCGCATTACCCGTGGGCATGAAAAACGCCAGCGGCAGCCTATCTATGAACTTAATTTAAAGTTTAGGTTTATACCTTGCTTTGTTTCCAAAGTAGCTGCACTGATGAATATGGTAGTATATGTCACTCACTCGCTTCTTATTGTTTCGCTGCCTTCTCAATTATATAATGCATGTTTTCTTCAGCGCATTTTGGAGCTCTTCCTGGTTTTCTACATAGTGTGTTGACAGTCAGTTCACGTGATTACGTGGGCGGCGTGATGATGTCACAGGAAATTCCGCCCCCACGGCTTTCAAGCTCAACTCCATTACAGTAAATGGAGAAAAATACCTTCCAGTTATGACCATTACGCGTAGAATTTCGAAATGAAACCTGCCCAACTTTTGTAAGGAAGCTGTAAGGAATGAGCCTGCCAAATTTCAGCCTTCTACCTACACGGGAAGTTGGAGAATTAGTGATGAGTCAGTAAATGAGTGAGTCAGTGAGGGCTTTGCCTTTTATTAGTATAGATACACATATATATACATACATATATATACATATATACATACATATATATAAAAATATACATACATATATATAAATATACATACATATACGTACAGACATACTTACATACATATACATTTATACATATATATATATATATATATATATATATATATATATATATATATATATACATACATACATACATACATACATACATACATACATACATACATACATACATATACACACATGCATGCTGTGGACCCGACCCGGACACAGACAGCTGCGGACATGTTGTTTTTCAACCACCACACGTTTATTTACAACTACTTACAACAATTATAAATAGTCACTCAGACCCAGTTCGTGCACAATACCCCAAACACTCAGTCCTGGCCACAAATGCCTCTTCTTGGGGCCGCCTCCACACCTCTCTCGTGCCTCATCCTGCTTCCACCCGACTCCAGCCCTGAATGAAGGGAGACGGCCCCTTTTATATGCTCCCGGATGAGCTCCAGGTGGTTTCCGACACTCCCCCGTCGGCCACGCCCCAGTGTGCCGGAAGTGCCGGCTGTTCTCCCGGCAGCTCTCCGGGCGCCCTTTTAATTCTTCCCCCCAGCACTTCCTGGTGTGGCGGAAGTGCTGAGGTAACAGGTCCCCAAGGCATTGGGGCACCTCCTGGTGGTGACCACGGGCCCCAACAGGGTAGGGCTTCCATGCCCTCAACCCGTGGCCCCCAAAGCAACCAGGAAGGTGGCCCCCACGTGATCCAGGGTGGGCAGAGACCCACATTCGGTCCCTCACGGCGTCCCGGCCGGGTTGTTGCCCCTGGCATCCCTGACAATACATGTATATATATATATACAGTACATACCTATATCTTATGAGGGGCCGTTCAGGAAAAGAAGATTGGTTCGTAAATATATACATTGGTTCAGATGTATATATTGCTTCTGATACATTGGTTTGAATATATACATTGGTTTTACTACATCCGTTCAGATATATATAAATTGGTTTGCATAGATCCATTCTGATATATATACATTGGCTAAGATACATTGCTTTGAATACATCCGTTCAGATATATACATTGGTTGAGATATATATATATTGATTGATTTACATTGGTTAGGAGATATATATATATATATATTGGTTTAAATAGATCGGTTCAGATACATCTGTTCAGATATATATATTGGTTGAGTTAGATCTGTTTGGATATATACGTCGGTTCAGATATATACATTGGTTTCAATAGATCGGCTGGAATTTACGGGCAGGCACAACGCGGCCACCCAAGTTTAGCATCTCTCTTTCGCTTCATCATTGCCTCAATATTGTTGTCATTATTGTAAGTATGTTATACAAGTAGCATATGCCTGTCTGCAACGTATTGTTTCGTAAGCCATCTTGGTTGGGGGTCCTTGATTCCAAAGCACTTTTTTCCCTTTCATTATTTAAAACACTCGCACAAATACCCGCCTCCTCGCCCTGATCATTCCCGCCCCAGCTCATTGTACCCACCTCACTCGCTCCCTTTTGTCCCTCCCATGACAGATTCTTCTCAAAAGCCGAGTTACCAGAAAGCATTGTTCTCAACCGCAGTACGCCCCATTTTTTCACCTCATGATACGCTGGTTTATCATTGACTGAAAGCCGCCTGGTTATTTCTGTTATTCCGTATTGGAAGCATTTCATTAAAGGGCGATCTGCTTTAGCAAGGAACTTAGTTCTATTTGCTGAAAGGTTGTTATGGAGGAGTTGCGCTGTTCCTGCTTCACAAATAACTGATGTCTAACTGCTTTTATAGTAAAACTGACAAAACCACACACACGCACATACACGCACACAACACACACACTCAAACTCACAAACTGTGGATCGCACACACTACTGATTAAGTGTATCTGTCAGGGGCGATCATTTTTTCACCCCATAAAATGTTAGTTCATCAAAGATAGAAAGCAGCACGGTGATTTCTATTATTCCTTATTGGAAGCATTTCATTTAATATAATTTAATATAACCATATAAAATGGTATAAAACCTGCGTCGTAGACTTATTTTGTGTCATATTTCTTCAAAGAAGTATTAGTTTGCTTGAAAAAAATCCTAGGGCACACCTGTGAAAATCGCCGATCTTAATCAATTAATAAATATTTGAACAGGTGCTCTAAAATATCTGTGCCTCGTAGAATTCAGTGTCCCTTCTCTTAGGTGCACTGAGATGTGATTGCTGAGGAACTCCTCTTGTTCGCGTGCCTTTACGCAACGCTTGTCTTTTGTTTTAACGCATGCTCCGTGCAAAATGCTGTCATATCTGTTAGTAAACATGCATGCGCAGTGATGTCCTGATGTCTGCGTTCTAAGGCTGCAGGTATATTAAACGCTATTGACGTTTACCCGGGGTGCTCTGTGATTGACGAAAAACAGTAAACATTGTTAAAATGATATCGAAAAATAACAGTCGTCAGTTGTATTTCCAGTCGTTTTGGCGTGTTTACTGTTCTGTTACCTAAAAAATCTTCAACGGGGCTCATCAACAAAGAAACATGGATAGTAAAATTTAGTAAAATATCAGTAATAATAATACATTGCTCGACACCCAGTAACACTTTACAAAGACGTTTAACAGACAGCTTGTTAAAATAAATGTAGCAATCCATTGTCATGCTATAAGTGATAGCTTGCTCTTAGACATTTGCACCGGTGGTTTTTCCTGGGGATAAAATAGGAAAAAAAAATTGACGGGAAAGGCTTTGTTGTTGAACTCAAATTTCACCTCCACCATGTGAGTCATTAAAACTATTGGAATAAAAACGCATGTCTCATCCACTGGTTGGGACGCTAATTTCCATGGCTGCTGTAGAGCCGTAAAATGTGTGCCCTCTGACTGCTGATTACAAAATGCACACCGGAGAGGTAAAAATATGCAAAATTAATTTTAAAAGGTCATAGGTATAGTCTTCTATATAATCTTCTCCACTATGTGTCTGCATCCTATCCCCTACAGGGAACACTAATTTCCATGGCTGGAGCAGATCCATGGGCTTGTGTGCACCCTGTCTGCTGCTTTCAAAATGAACCCTGGATAACTAATATTATCTGAAATCCATGGTGAAAGATCGATGAAAGTCTTCTATATCACTTTCAAGCCTACTATGTCCTTTTGTCCTCTCCACTTAAAGGGACACTCACTACTACAGCTGAGCTTTTGCCTCAGAGTCGTGAGCCCCAACTGTTGCTTTCAAAATGAACATTCGACAGCTAAAATTGTTATTGGATTGGCTGCTTTTTTAATTATATATTAATATTAATTTATTTATTCATTCAGCCTCTGTTAAAAAAAGAAGCACATTTTCCCTTAGAGGGCAAATAAAGTTCTATCTATCTATCTGAAATATAGGAGACTTTGAAACATTATTTGTCAAATGAATTACCAAATATCCACTGATACACATTTGTATGACAAGTCAATTAAAGAATCCGACAAAAAGCAACTGAGATATTAAAACATTTTATTCAATCTTTTCTGACAATTATAGTCTTTAAATTAAAATAATGATTATAATTATCAGAAAACATAGCCATTTTAATGTCAGCATAAAACCAGGCCAGTAACATCTTTGTGAAATAATATCAGCAGTTTTATAAATTCCAGAATGTACACCGATAGCACTGGCATGAACTTCCTTACAAGTATCTTTTGTCTCCTAAACTCAACAAATAACTTTCATATTCCTCCTGTTGCCCTGCTTGTCCTTTTTTGACAATAGTAAATGTCATCCCCTTGAAAAAATTATATTCATGCAGCAATTAATAATATGGTTATAATGTAAAACATTTCAAACAAACCTCCAAAATGTACATTTTCTTTGTTCGAGTTGATTTCTTCAATGGATCTAACACTTACAACATGGGGCACTACAACACACATACACAAATATCTTTTAGTATTGTTTTAAATAGTCTTGAAAATGGTTATTATCTGTCCTCTATCCGAACCACCCATTCACAAAAGAGATTTACAGGCTTGGGCCAGAAGACAAAAATGAGACTGAAAGAGAAATGCCAGTCTATCGCTTGCCACACTGACACTCACTCATACTACTACAGTTTAAAAGTGACACCCTACCTGATGCCAGCTCTTTCAAATGGGTACTAAAACCCAGAAAATGAATTAATGGACACAGGAAAAAAGTTAAAAGACTTATTCTGACAGTGACCAAGTTGGGGGTTGTTGATCTGTGAAGTGGCAGTAAAAATCAAAAAAAAAAAAATTAAAATCTGATTACAAAATATATCAAGAAACCTAAAAAGGTATATAATGATTACTTTATGAAAACTCCATAGAATAGATTCTAACACGTTTTTCCTTTAACAGTCATGCTAATGTCAGAATTTTACTACCTGCTTTGTGCACATATTGAAGCTGTTTTATGGAAAACGCAAGCACACGAGTAAATAATTGTCAGCGGTTACAATTTAAATGTATATTTGCAGTATATACTGTATCCTCAGATGCCAAATTAGAAATGAGAGGATGATGAAAAGTTATTTTTTGCTTAATATACTTTAAACAAACTGATCACAAAATTTCCTAATCAGTTTGACGCGGTTGGTACCCTAGAGTGGCACATATCTTGGAAGAAGCCCTATCAACTTTATTTGGATTTTAAAAAACCTTAATAATAACAATAATATCTTACATTTATATAGCATTTTTCTGGCTACTCACAGCGATTTTCATAGACATACTTAAAAAGAGACAGTGTAAGCGCTTGATTTGTTTTTTTTTTTTAATTAAAAATGTTCAATATTGTAGCCTAATTTTTCAGAAATAAATTCTAAAGATTAGAACAGAAATAGAATTCTAAAGATTAGCTCTGGAAATGAAAAAGAGTATCTCTGCCAGCAGACAGAACAGAGGACCATAATAGAAAGGTAAGCGATACTAAAGGGTGTCTGTGAACTTTTAAAAGGGATTTTGAACAATTTTGCAATTCCAGTGTTCATTTTAAAAGCAGCAGACAGGGGCCCACATTTGTACAGCTCTGCTCCAGCCATAGAAATTAGTGTCCCCTCCAGTGGAAGGTACAGACCACCACAGTAGACATGAAAGTGATATGAAACTGTTCAAATACAAGCTCAAAAATTTTAACTGTTTAGCGTTTATGTTGTAAGCATTATTCAGGTGGCACACGTCTCTATGGCAAAGGCTCCACTGAGGAAATGAGGGCCCCCACCAGTGGATGAGTAAAGACAAAATAGACAAAAAAGTGCTATAGAACACTTCCTTCAATCTTTTTAAATAAATTGTGGACAGTTTTGTAATCCCAGTATTAATTTTGCAAGCAGAAGACAAGGGGCACACTTTTCTACAGCATAGACCAAGCTGTGGAAATGAGTGTCTCTTCTGCTAGAAGGGATTAAGAGACACAATCGATATGAAAGTGCTATAAAAGACTGTCTGATAGGCTTATTAAAGAAACTGTGCACAATTTTAACTGCCTGGTGTTCATTTTGTAATGGACCACGGCAGATGAGGAATGCCACAGACTGCTACAAGTTTTTAAAATACATTTGATGAGTTTTAATCTCCCATGAAAAACGGTGCACAGAACTCCTATGGGATTTATAGGATAAAGGCACCTGCTGTGAAAATGAGATCCCTCTCTAACGTACAGGGGTGAAAGGGTGGTTGTGATAGGAAATGTATTTATTTATATCTAAATATATAATTCACTAAGCAGCCGACCATGGCACGCAAGACAGAGACCATGGAATAGGGATACGCATGACAGAGCCCCGTCGGCCAGCTCTAAGCCTCCTCCTGCGTCATGGTATACGCACGACAGAGCCCTGCCCACCAACTCTAACCCTCCTCCCGTGTCCAGCCTCGCAAACTGTTTTACACGCTGCATACAGCGATTCCCATTCACGACAAACATGCTTCTTCTTAGATGGTCCTGCAGGAACAGGGAAAACCTTTGTCTACAAACACCTGATTCATAACTTACTAAGAGCATAGTGTTTTTGTTGGCTTGTCCGCCTGCCCGCTCACCCGCCTGACTGTTACCAGCATTCACCGCAATGTACTGGAGTGTAAAACTATCGCAGCTGCTACCTCACAAACTGTCCTTATTCCCCGGATTTCCTTGACCCCATCAGTTTCAAATTTGCCTTTTACTCTTACACACAGTCAATTTCCTGTTAGATTGGCCTTTGCAATGGCAATTAATAAGGCACAGGGCCAAACTTTCAAAAAGATATGCCTGTATCTGCCAAAACCAGTTTTCAGTCACGGACAATTGTATGTTGCTCTCTCCAGAGTTCCATCTTTTCATTCACTCACAGTTGTATCCTCAAACCCACCCCATTTGGACAACTGTGTCTTTCAGGAAGTGTTCACCCATCAATAAATAATTATGTGGCGTACGTATGCTACGCCGCGGGTTGGCTAGTTTCATATAGAGAGGGTTTTGTGTGATCGGCAAGATCCTTTATTGCTTCCAGAGGAAATTCTTTTCGAAAGATACCGTTTTAGCCAGGGGGGAATATTGTACCTCAAAGATTTATTAGCACCTTATATTCGAAGTCAAACTAGGCGAAGTTGGGCTCTCACAACCACACAGACAGTATGCATTGCTTTGAGTTTTTTGCAAGCGGCACTTTTTTTATATACTGTACGTGATGCGGAAAATCTATCTAAAAGTGCAGTTTGCCAGGCAATTCGTAAAGTCTGTTTGGCTCTGAAATATTTCCTTCAGGTTTTCATGGCGTTTCCTGGACACCTGCGTGTGCAGACAATAAAAAAGAGGCGTTTCATGCCATTGCAGGTAGGTAATACACAGGCAAAAACACCCACAGTTGCATAAAGAATCTCACAATCGGCCTAACATTCTCATTACCCAGGATTTCCAAATGTGATTGGGGCACATGGGACTGATCAGAGTGGAGTTTGATCAAACATTATTTGGAAAATTTACCTCTCCTCCTGATGAATAATCAGACAGTGTCTTCAGGAAATATTTGACCTTTGTCAATATCTCGTTGGTCAGACACAGGTTCTTGGGATATGACATTCCCTGCAACTGACCCAACAAAAAAGAGGGCTATTTGGAACATACCTATGGCACACATTGAGGACAAATATATGCAATGACCATCCTTTACCTGAAATGAAGTGACCACTGCATCCTGCCACTGGTTCTGAGGAGGAGATTCCCCCTGGAATGCCCTCAGAAACAGGGCAATGGGCATTTTGCTGGAGAGCCAACTCTTCTGCAGGTCTTAGGTCTGGACCGCGTGGACCTCCACCTGTTTTTTGCTTGTCTGCCTTCTTATTAGCTTTAAAATTAATGTTTTTTTATATTATATATGATTCTTTATGTCAACAGTTCTTTATATAGTTATATTTACCAGTTTGAAGTATATTCTTGTACTTCACTTTAACCTGTTCCCATGTTTTCCTTGTACTCATGTTTGATCTGGAATTATGACATATTAAATAATAATTAATCTGACACATAGGAAATGAAATGCTGCATTCAGTAAGTACAATGCACACTACTTACGCATTTAATTTGTTGGCCACATTTTGCCAGCCGTTTTTTCTGGTTTGGGCTGCTTTTGCAGTGTTACCCCTTGTGCATATTAAATCTTGAAATTCTTCATATCTTTCGAGTAAAAGGTCCTGCTCCGCTTTTATGAAAAAATGTTCCTGTTCTTTAGTCGTTTTGTTGCAGCCTATCAAAGACTTGCTGATCATGTTTTCTAGACTCAATATATATGGGCTTTTCAATCAGCACGGCATGCGCATTCATCACGGATGATTAGATCCAGCTAGACTAATCTACTACAAGGCTGCGTTTGAAAAACTGATTTATCCTGGATGAGTTTCACCAGCAATAACTCATCCAAGATGAGGCATCTGATCTCGGATGATTTAAGCAACGTACAGAAAATACCCCCCAGGGTACTTCATTTCAGGTAAAGGATGGTCATTGCATATATTTGTCCTCAATGTGTGCCATAGGTATGTTCCATATAGCCCTCTTTTTTGTTGGGTCAGTTGCAGGGAATGTTATATTCCTAGAACCTGTGTCTGACCAACGAGATATTGACGAAGGTCAAATATGTGATGAAGACACTGTCTGATTATTCATCAGGAGGAGAGGTAAATTTTCCAAATAATGTTTGATCAAACTCCACTCTGATCAGTCCCATGTGCCCCAATCACATTTGGAAATCCTGGGTAATGAGAATGTTAGGCTGATTGTGAGATTCTTTATGGAACTGTGGGTGTTTTTGCCTGTGTATTACCTACCTGCAATGGCATGAAACACCTCTTTTTTATTGTCTGCACACGCAGATGTCCAGGAAACACTATGAAAACCCGAAGGAAATATTTCAGAGCCAAACAGACTTTACGAATTGCCTGGAAAACTGCACTTTTAGATAGATTTTCTGCTTTGCCTACAGTATATAAAAAAAGTGCCGCTTGCAAAAAAACTCAAAGCAATGCATACTGTCTGTGTGGTTGTGAGAGCCTGACTTCACCTAGTTTGACTTCGAATGTAAGGTGATAATAAATCTTTGAGGTACAATATTCCCCCTTGGCTAAAGCGGTATCTTTCGAAAAGAATTTCCTCTGGGAGCAATAAAGGATCTCGCGGATCGTGCAAAACCCTCTCTATATGAAATTCTCTTCTTATAATTTGCACACTGATATCAATTGGTTGGTCATTCATTAATGGTGAAGCCATGACTGAATGAATTCCATGAACGGAAACTGATTAAGTGTGTGAGCTAATCCTTGTTTACATAGAACAAACCTGCTCCGAGCAGGTTTGAGGATTTGGATGTGCTGCTATGACAACACATCCAGCAAGAGTTTCAAAAAACGATAGATCCAGGATCATGCCGTATCGCCAACAATTACATCCGGCTAAACGAGTAATACAAGTATGAAAAATACCCCCCAGGACATCGCTAAGCGTGCATGTTTTCTAACAGATATGACAGCATTTTGCACAGAGCATGAGTTAAAACAAAAGAAAAGCGGCGCGCAAAGGCACGCGAACAACAGGAGTTCCGCAGCAATCACATCTCAGTGCACCAAAGAAAAGGGACACTGAATTCTACGAGGCACAGACATTTTAGAGCACCTGTTCAAATATTTATTGATTGATTAAGATCGGCGATTTTCAACGGTTCACAGGTGTGCTGTAAGATTTTTTCAAGCAAACTAATTAAAGACTTCTTTGAAGAAATATGATACAAGTTAGTCTATGACACAGATTCTATACCATTTTATATGATTTTTATATCATTATTTTAATAATATACATACACATATCTGAATGGATAATATACATAATATACATATGTGAACTATAAAGCAATACACGTATAATTTTGTGCATTTTAACCGGTATATACCTCTCAACTTGTTAAAATTTGTATATAAACAATTTATATGAACCTTTACTTCAATAATATACACATTATGTTTGTATTAGATGCGCACCTTGCTGTGTAATTATTTCAATGAACACGTGGTATTGTCGAGCACATAGTTTCCCCATTTAAACCCCACTATGCAGCGGCTGAATTTGATCACGCATTCACACGTATAATAATAATAATAATAATAACAATAATAATAACAATAATTTCTTACGTTTTTATAGCACCTTTCTTACTACTCAAAGCAATTTGTAAAAATAAATAAATAAATAAAATAACAGAAAGGAAGCCCCCCGGACACAAACCAGTGATCATTTAACTGCGAGTCAGCAATGTTACTCCTACCACCACCTCTTCCTCTTAGATATGGCGCATTATAATTTTGAGCAGTACTTTTTTATTTTAAACTGTCATAAATAAATTACATCAAAAAGGTTTTTTTAAAAATGCCAATTTGAAGCAAAGAGGGTAAGTAATAACTATTTTTTTTTGTCAATTAAAAGTCAATCAAAAATATATGCCTATTTTTTTGTCAAATCAGAAAAAAAAAATTTGGGGGGGTACGGCAGAATTTTACTTATTACTTTATTTGTGCCATGAGATGAAAAAGGTTGAAAATTGCTGGTTTAGATATATATATATATATATATATATATATATATATATACACATACGCACACACACACACACTGGTTCGGATATATATATAAAGCCGTTAGGATTGACAGGTTCAGGTATATATACATTGGTTTATATATATACACCAGTTCGGATATATATAAAACTGTTCTGATAGATCGGTTTAGATATATATATATGCCGGTTCAGATACACATACAGTATATTGGTTTAAACATATATACACCGGTTCAAATATATATACAACGGTTCGGATATATACTCAGCAAAAAAAGAAACGTCCCTTTTTCAGGACTGTGTATTTCAACAATAATGTTTTAAAAATCCAAATAACTTTACAGATCTTCATTGTAAATTGTTTAAACAATGTTTTCCATGCATGTTCAATTAACCATAATCAATTAATTAACATGCACCTGTGGAATGGTCGTTAAGACCTTAACAGCTTACAGAAAGTAGGCATTTAAGGTCACAGTTCTAAAAACGCAGGACACGAAAGAGACTTGTCTACCAACTGTGAAAAACACCCAAAGAAAGATGCCCAGGGTCCCTGCTCATCTGCGTGAACGTGCATTAGGCATGCTGCAGGGAGGCATGAGGACTGCTGATGTGGCTAGGGCAATAAATTGCCATGTCCACACTGTGAGACGCCTAAGACAGCACTACAGGGAGGACAGCTGATCATCCTCGCAGTGGAAGACCACGTGTAACAACACCTGCACAGGATCGGTACATCCGAATATCACACCTGCGTGACAGGTACAGGATGGCCACAACAACTGCCCGAGTCACACCAGGAACACACAATCCCTCCATCAGTGCTCAGACTGTCCGCAATAGGCTGAGAGAGGCTGGACTGAGGGCTTGCAGGCCTGTTGTAAGGCAGGTCCTTACCAGACATCACCAGCTACAACGCCGCCTATGGGTACAAACCCACCTTCGCTGGACCAGACAGGAGTGGCAAAAAGTGCGTGAGTTTCTGCATGACAGCAATGTCAGTGTTCTGCCATGGCCAGCGAAGAGCCCAGATCTCAATCCCATTGAGCACGTCTGGGACCTGTTGGATCGCAGGGTGAGGGCTAGGGCCATTCCCCCCAGAAATGTCCAGGAACTTGCAGGTGCCTTGGTGGAAGAGTGGGGTAACATCTCACAGCAAGAACTGACAAATCTGGTCCAGTCCATGAGGAGGAGATGCACAGCAGTACTTCAAGCAGCTGGTGGCCACACCAGATACTGACTGGTACTTTTGATTTTGAGCCTCCCTTCATTCAGGGACACATTGTGAAACATTTTTAGTTTATGTCTTATGGTGTTGACTCTTTTAGTGTTCATACAAATATTTACACATTAAGTCTACTGAAAGTAAAACAGTTGAAAGTCAGGGGCCGTTTCTTTTTTTGCTGAGTATATATAAATCCGTTCAGATAGGCCAGTTTACGTATTCTCTTCTTGTGTCAGGGCATGCATGTGCGAGTGCTTACGCCTAAAAAAAGATCTTCCTGTCAAAATAAGAGACTCTTTCGCCTTCTTGACGTGAATCATCTTTAAATGAAATGCTGCCAATAATTAATAATAGAAATCACCTCACTGCTTTCTATCTTTGACGAACTAACGTTTTATGGGGTGAAAAAAATGATCGCCCCTGACAGATGCACTTAATCAGTAGTGTGTGCAATCCACAGTTTGTGAGTTTGAGTGTGTGTGTGTGGTTTTGTCAGTTTTACTATAAAAACAGTTAGACATCAGTTATTTGTGAAGCAGGAATATTCTGGTCATTCTGATCCCTGATCAACATTTAAAAGAAACAGCGCAACTCTAGTATTTTCCTCCATAACATCCTTTAAGCAAATAGAACTAAGCTCCTTGCTAAAGCAGTTCGCCCTTTAATGAAAAGCTTCCAATACGGAATAACAGAAATCACCGGGAGGCTTTCAGTCGATGATAAACCAGCGTATCATGAGGTGAAAAAATGGGGTGTACTGCGGTTGAGAACAATGCTTTCTGGTAACTCGGCTTTTGAGAAGAATCTGTCATTGTAGGGGCAAGAGGGAGCGAGTATGGTGGGTACAATGAGCCGGGGCGGGACTGAGCGGGGTGAGGAGGCGGGTATTTGTGCGAGTGTTTTAAAAAATGAAAGGAAAAAAAGTGCTTTGAAATCGAGGACCCCCAACCATGACGGTGTACAAAACAAAACTTGGCAGACAGGCATATGCTACTTATATAAAATACATACAATAATGACAACAATACTGAAGCAATGATGAAGCGAAGAGGAGATGCTAAACTTAGGTGGCCGCACGCTGTGCCTGCCCATAAATTCCAACCGATCTATTGAAACCAATGTATATATCTGAACCGACCTATATATCCAAACGGATCTATCTCAACCAATATATATATATCTGAACGGATGTATCTGAACCGATGTATATATCTAAACCAATCTATTTAAACCAATATATATATCCTAACCAATGTATATCAACCAATATATATATCTGAATAGATGTATTCAAACCAATGTACAGGTATATATTCAAACCAATGTATCTCAACCAATGTATATATATCAGAATGGATCTATGCAAACCAATTTGTAGCAATGCTACTAGTAGTTAGAACTGCATTTCCCAGCAGTCCTTGCATGGGCTGTTGGGGTCAAAGGTGGCCAGAGGGGTTTAAGAGGAGGGCAGGTGTCAGGAAGAAAAGGGAGTTGTTTTGTTGTTGTACATTGTGTGTTGTGTTTATTTAATGTTCCCAGTGTGCTTTATTTGGTCTCTGTTGTGAGTGTATGTGGGTCGATCCAAGACTGGGGGGTGTCCCTGGGTTCTCCTCCACTAAAATAAATAAATCACCATAATTTTTGACGGTGTAAATCTTAGTGGCCCCTGACCACTACAGATTTTGGTGAGCCGGGTAGGAGCCAGGGTTATTTACGTCCCCTTCTAGAGTGACTTCACTTACACACTTACAGAAGCATGTCTGTTGAAAACGCAGTGCAGGGCAAGAAGCTTGAACTGAGTGACCCGCTGCCTAGGCCACATCACGTAACGGTCAGAGCCCCTCTCAAGGAGGAGTTGAGCCTGCTGGATTCCCTGTGTGTCTCCAGTCTGGCGAGGGACGGCTTCTGCAAGACCTGACGCTGCACCTAGAACAGTTAGAGATGCGGGTTGATGACATTGCCCACAGTTTTCTCAATTGAGACGAAAGCGTCCATGACCTCATCGATGCCACGGCCGCCTGAGTTTCCGGCAAGGCGGTTGTGAGGGTTCAGCGTCTGGAACAGTACTTTGCGAAGTGTGTGCAGCGCCTGGAAGCCAATATGAGAGAGGAGATCAGGAGGCAGGTGCAGGAAAGCTGGTGTGCCATCACGCACCCACTGGGGCAGTCGACTCCTGTAACGGGAATGAGGAACGATTGGGGACAGTCGTCCTTGTCCGTTGCGGTGCCGCGGATGGAGTTTCCTAAGCTGGCCCCTCAGTGTGCACCCACGGGCATTGTCGACTTTGTAGAGGAGGTTGACATGTTCGTTGAGCTGCATCCTCTGAGTGGAGTCGAGGTACGGGGATTCCTGAACACGGCAATCAGCGGGCCGGCACGCTCTTCGTGGTTTGCTGAGCGGCACAAGTGTAATACCTGGGTGGAGTTTCGCGCTGCCTTCCTGAATGCATTCCTCTCAGATGAATACCAGGCTTTGTTGGAAGAAAACCTCCGGACCTTTGTACAAAAACCAGTGCAGAGCCTCCAGGACTTTGTCTTTGAATTCCGTGCATTGTTCCTGAAGTGGCTATCGGACATGTGTGAGGAAGAGATATTGCGACGTGTCCTTGATGCATGTGACCCTCAGGTGGCAGCTACTCTGAGGGGGGTCGTGAAATCGGTTGATGAGTTGGTGAAGGTGGGGTCCCAAGTGGAAAAGGATTGAGCGGCTATTGGGCTTAGTGGGTCTCAAAAGGGTCCCACGTCTCGAGATGTCCCCTGTCCGAAACCACGAGGAAAAGCCCCAGTGGATTCCCGGGCCGATCTCACCCTGGTGCAAGCCACCTTCCCCCTCTTAGTGGTGCCCGTACAAGTGCGAGGAGTCACTGGAGAGGCGGTTGTAGATAAAGGGAGCACTTATACCCTTATGAAATACAGCTTGTGGGAAAAGCTTAAAGTGCCTCATGAGCAGTTAAGGGAAAGTGAAAAAGTAAAATTCTTTCTTGCAGATGGAAGGGCACACGGGGCAAAGGGCAGGGTTCCCATGAGGTTCTGCTTACATGAGACACACTAGGAGACAGAAGTTTACATCCTGGAAGATGACCACCTGTCAATGCCCTTATTACTGGGAATGGACTCTCTTGTGTCGGTAGGTCTTACCATCCACCTGTCGTGGCTGAAGTATGAGTTGCCGGCGGGGGTGACGTCCACCGGTTTGGGACGAAGGCTCAAAGTAATCTGGTTTGGCCTAACTTGTATTATTACCTTGCGCAGTTGGTGGATGAGCCCTGCCCAGCAGAGAAGGCAATTCTTGAACAGCCGGAGCTTATTCTGCCACTGCTTAGGAGGTGGCGCTCTGTGTGGACAGACAAATTAGGTCGCACTGAGGTGGTGTGTCACCACATTCACAAAGTCGATCCTGTCCTGGTTCGGCACAGAGCCTACAAAGTGTCATCTCTGAAAAGAGGATGGAGCTAGCCCTGCGGTGCTTGTGCAAACGGCCGACGGGACCTACCGATTCTGTGTGGACTATCGGGAGCTGAACAAGAAGACCTTGGATGATGCTTACCCCATGCCTCTCATTCATGACATCTTGGAGTCTTTGCATGGGGCAGCGGCGTTCAGCTCCCTAGATTCGAAGTCCAGGTATTGGCAGGTGAGGATGGGGAAGAATAGCATGGAGAAGACCGCTGTCATCACCCCAGAGGGGTTGTTCCAGTTTTGGGTGATGCCCTTTGGACTTAAAAACGCTGGGGTATCATTCCAATGGCTAATGGAGCAGGTCCTCCGGGGACTCATTGGGAAGACCTGTTTTGTTTACATAGATGACATCATCGTATTCTCCCCATCTGTCCCACAACATCTAAAGGACCTAGACCACATCTTCCAGCAACTGCAGAAGTCTCATCTAACCCACAACACCAAGAAGTGTAGATTTCTACAAGACCATCTGAACTTCCTCGGCCATGTGGTGTCGACAGACGGGGTATGGGTGGACCCAAAGAAGATTAAGTCCATCTTGGACTACCCAGCGCCCGAGGAGGTAAAAAGTCTCCAGCACTTCCTGGGGATGGCTGGATGGTTCCACAAATTTGTTTGCCGACATCGCTGCCCCTTTGTTCCAGCTGCTGAGGATGGGATCCCCCTGGCAGTGGTCACCAACGTGCCAGGACTCCTTTGAAAGACTCAAACAGGCACTGATATCACCTCCAGTCCTGGCATAGCCTAATCCTTCATTAACCTTTCAGGTCCACACAGACGCAAGTGACCTCAGGCTCGCTGCCGTTCTCTCACAATCAAGTCAAGGAGAAGAGAGAGTGGTGGCCTATGCTTCACGATCACTCAAGTGCGCCGAGTATAATTATTCCATCACCGAGAAGGAATGACTCGCTGTCGTGTGGGCCGTGGAAAAGTGGAATCACTTCCTGGAGGGAACTTCATTTGAAGTCTACACTGACCATAGAGCTCTGACCTGGGCATTCAATTGCCCGAAGACCACGTCTAGGCTAACCAGGTGGGTATTGCACCTCCAACAGTTCACGTTCAAGGTGTGCTATTGGAAGGGCTGTGCTAATGTTGTGCCCGATGCTTTATCACGGGTTCACGAGCCCGCACCAGTGGTATGTGCAGTATCTGACCCTTGGCCTGATCTTCCCCTGAACATGCAGGAAATCGTTCAGTCTCTAGCAGCCAGTCCTGTATGTCAGGGGTTGAGAGAGGGTCCAGGGGGGAGGCCTGACCGCATACATTATAGGGAACTTCAAGGGGCACTCTATCACTGTGTTCCAACAAAAGATCGGGGTTACCATTATCAGTTGGTAGTGCCCGAGACATATGTGCCCAAGTTCCTACAGTATTACCATGACAGCCCGATCAGTGGTCACCTTGGATGTACTAAGACACTGTTTAAAATCTTGGAGGTGGCATGGTGGCCAACGATACGCAAAGACGTCTGGTCCCATGTCCTGACTTGTACCACCTATCAGCAATACAAAACCCCACCTGGTCTCCCCTCGGGACAGCTTCAACCAGTAACCATCACTACCCCGGGGAAGTGCCTAGGCGTGGACCTAACGGGACCATTTCCTACCAGTAAGGACCAGAAGACCTACCTGAGGGTGGTTGTGGACTATTTTACCCGATGGGTGGAGCTATTCCCTTTGGCTAATGCCACCGCCAAGAAGATATGTTCTACCCTGAAGCATGAGATATTTACCCGATGGAGGGTGCCGAAGAACATCATCACAGACCGGGGCCCGCAGTTTACCGGCTCAGAGACCGAAGAATTGTGGAAACAATGGGGGGTGGTTCACCTTAAAACAACAGCATACCATCCCCAATCTAATTGCACTGAGCGGGTGGACTGGACCCTGAAGACAATGATAGCATTCTTCATCGGAGACCACCATCAGGATTGGACAAAGTGGCTGCCTGAGCTGTGGTTCGCGTTGAACACTGTGGTGCACGAGGTTACGGGTGAAACCCCTGCATTCTTAGCTTTGGGCAGACAGCTAAAGGGTCCACTAGAAAGGATAATTGAGCACAATCCACCCAAACCAGACACATCTATACATGAGCACTTGCAAACTTTACAACTAATCACACAACGGGTAAAGGAGAGGATGGTGAGGTCCCAGTCCAGACAGTCTCAATCGTACAACCAGAGACATAAGCTTGTTCAATTCTCGGTTGAGGAGAAAGTCTGGATCAGGACTCATCACCTCTCAAAAGCATCACAGAAGTTCATGGCTCAACTGGCTCCGAAGTGGTTTGGCCCGGCGACTGTTGTCCAAAAGAAGGGACCAGTGACCTACGTAGTGGAGTGGGGATTGCCGGGGACTAAGAAAGTAGACACTGTGAACATTGCAAACCTCAAGCCTTGGTTCGGCCATACACCACTGCCTGGGGGTGGGGATTGTAGCAATGCTACTAGTAGTTAGAACTGCATTTCCCAGCTGTCCTTGCATGGGCGGCTTTTGGTGTCAAAGATGGCCAGAGGGGTTTAAAAGGAGGGCAGGTGTCAGGAAGAAAAGGGAGTTGTTTTGTTGTTGTATGTTGTGTGTTGCATTTATCTGCTGCATTTATCTGTCGGACTGCCTGCTGTTAATTCTGCCATAATTCATCATTGTGTCCTGGATTGTATTTGTTTGTTGGTGTCTGGATCGTCTGTCTACCTGTATACTGAGGACTGTGTTTGGATTCATTGGCTTTCCCGGAAGAGCGCTCCTGAACCATCCATCCGTCGTCATACTTTCAGTAACTACCGGTAAGATTGTGTTTTCCATTCCCTTTCTACATACAGATCGCTGAACTCAATCTCTTCACTTCTCATTTCATCCGGTTTGTTTTTTTTCATGGACTTTAATGTGTGTTGTTAGTGTTTATATGTTAAATCTAATATCGCCAAAAGGGTCAGGGGTGGTGTTATTGTGCTTCATTTAGTTAATTTAATTTCATTATATTCCTAATTGTTTAATTTTCCCAGTGTACTTTATTTGGTCTCTGTTGTGAGTGTGTGTGGGTTGATCCAAGGCTGGGGGATGTCCCTGGGTTCTCCTCCACTAAAATAAATAAATCACCGTCATTTTTGATGGTGTGAATCTTAGCGGCCATTGGCCACTACAAATTTATATATATCTAAACCAATGTATCTGAACCAATGTATAAATGTGAACAGATATATTCAAACCAATGTATATATTCAAACCAACGTATCTGAACTAATTTATATATTTACAAACCAATATTTCTGGAACGGCCCCACATATTATATCTATATATCTATCTATATCTATATCTATCAATATCTATGTAAATAAAGAATAAATAAAATAAAGAAGAGGGACGCCTCACTCCTAGACAAACTGGTGAAGAAGGCAGACTCTATTGTAGGCATGGAGCTGGACAATTTGACATCTGTGGCGGAGCGTCGGGCGCTGAACAGGCTCCTGTCAGTCATGGAGAATCCACTGCATTCACTGAACAGTGTCATCTCCAGACAGAGGAGCAGCTTCAGCGACAGACTGCTGTCACTTTCCTGCTCCACAGACAGACTGAGGAGATCGTTCCTCCCCCACACTATGCGACTATTCAATTCCAGAATTCGCACTATAACATGACATAAGCACAAAAGCCGAAATGTGCTTACGCACAGAAAAATCCAGATGCAGGAATCTGTGCGTAATCCAATTTCCATGTTCTTCCGCTCCATAAATCCCAGTCAGCACAAGTAACACACTTGCAAGCGCCTTCTGTCCTGCCCCGTCTCTACCAGAATTACGACTCTTTGAATATGCAAATCAATATAAATAGCCCTTAAGCTCAGCGTTCTGTGAAAAGGAAATGGCAAAAGCACGGGGAAAAATATAAGAATTTCAGTGAATACCAAGTGGAGGCAAAGGAAAAACATACTATTTGTTGATTTAAACAGTGGTATAATCAACAAAAGGAAGTTGATCGAGTGATATAGCGTGTCAGAGAATCTCGAAAGCTCAAGTTCACAAAGTCGCACAGTGCCAAAATAAAAAAGAAGTCACATATCAAAGTCGCCGTGAAAAGGCGAGTTGTAGCCCACCGTCTGAGCTTATTAGGGTACAGATAAAAAAAAGGCACACAGTGGGGAAAAAAGCACGAAATATCAACTTTAATCTCGAAATTTCCACTTTAATCACATAGTTTATTTTGTCATTAAAGTAGAATATCATAAACTTCATCTTAAATTCATTTAATTTACTAGTTTCTCAAATCCCATCATAACTAAAGTAGCACGTTAAATGCTTTGTTTTGTATTTGATCTTCAATGTGCTCTTTCTCCGACAGGACACAGAATTCATTACATTTGTGATATTACAGCTCTCTGAATAATTAAAATACTGAGATCTATACGTGATATCATTTTCATGATGATTGGAATGAAAGCATGTTATTAAACATGGGAACACGATGACGCAGTGATTGTTCATGTCTCATACAAGATGCTGCTGCGCCGTGCGCGACTTTCGATGAAATAATTTATTGTAGCAGTACTGTCTCTTTCAAACGTACTAACCTCCAATTCCTGCCGTTGCTTTTCTTTCCCCAAATACCCAATTGCCACACAATCAGCTCTGTAATAGACGTTAAGCCATCTGTAAGCTTACGATGATGATTCTTCAAAACTTTTAAGGAACATTGAAATATCTTCATAGTACGTGTTTAATTATTCTATCCTTCCAGTGTCGCGCCAGTCTCAGCAAATATACAGCGCGCAAGGCAGGAACAATACGTGAACCTGCTAGCGCTGCGGCACCGTGTCCTCACATGTTTAATTATTAACAATACAGATTATTTAAATGAAGTTAAACTTTTATCTATACTAATAAACGGCAAAGCCCTCACTCACTCACTGACTGACTGACTGACTGACTGACTGACTGACTCATCACTAATTCTCCAACTTCCCGTGTAGGTAGAAGGCTGAAATTTGGCAGGCTCATTCCTTACAGCTTCCTTACAAAAGTTAGGCAGGTTTCATTTCGAAATTCTACGCGTAATGGTCATAACTGGAAGTTGTTTTTCTCCATTTACTGTAATGGAGTTCAGCTGGAGGGGCGGAGTTTCGTATGACATCATCACGCCTCTCACGTAATCACGCATTACGTACAAAGCCAGGAAGAGCTACAAAACGCGCTTTAGAAAACATGCATTATATAATTAAGAAGGCAGCGAAACAATTAGAAGCGAGC
>JANRMT010062854.1:105089364-105114995 GCA_026402145.1 Polypterus bichir lapradei | reverse complement strand
TATATATATATATATATATATATATATATATTATATATATAGTTTTTTTAAAACTCTCTAGCACACAATATTAGACTGGACACATTCTCATTTATCTTAGCAGACCAATTAAATTAAATTAAATATATAGGGGTAAATATCACAAGTAAATATAAAGCTCTTTTTCAACAAAATTTTGCTGTCTGCAAGAAAAAAAAATTAAAAACATGTAAAACAGATGGTCCACCCTCCATCTCACATAAGCAGGGAGAATCAACACTGTTAAGATGAACATTCTTCCCAAGCTTATTTTTCACTTTTAAACCATTCCCATATACATTAACAAATCTTTTGTTAGGAAATTGGACTCGATCATAACCTTACTTATTTGAAATTCAAAACATCCATAAATCCAAAGGGTGACTCTACAATGACCTAAAGCAGAAGGGTGCATAGCACTACCTTACTTTCAAACGTATTACTGGACAGCAAATACACAGGTCATAAAAACCTAGACTTCAACACAAACTGATGAACAAACAAGTCTGGTCCACAACAGAATCAAAATCTTGCAGTACTTCCTTATTATTCACTGCTCTGTGCTCCAGTAAATACAAACTATTGTCAATAGACTAATAATCCAATTGCCCATCATTCACTCAGAATATGGAACCAAATAGGAAGAACTCTAAAACTGAGAAGCTTTTATCTGTTGTACCTTTACATGACCGCTTTTTCCCCACCCTCTCAAACACACAGAGTATTTAATGTCTAGCGTTAAAGCAATTAGAGACTTGTACATAGATGATGTTTTTGCATCCTACGACCAATTAAGGTTCAAACTTAACTTCCCATCAACACAATTTTTCCACAACTTTCAAGCTAGAAACTTTGCCAAAAGGAACCTGCCCAATCTTCCTCATCTTCTAACAATTTCGATTTCAGAAGAAATACTGAAGACAAAGATAGCATTTCTATAATATATAAAGATAAAAGGGATAAGTCCCTTCTTTTTCAAAGATTCCATGGTACAATGGGGAAAGGATCTTTCACTTAATATTTCAGAAAAGAACAGAATACACTCCAAGTCCATATGTGCAAAGCACTCAAATATTCAACTTAAAATCTTCTACAAAGTGCATTTATCTCTGTTCAAACTGTGAAGGTGGCAGTCTAGGTCCAGCCTCACTGGGCCACATGTTTTGAGCTAAATGTACTTCGTTTTTGACAAAAATCTTTGAATGCCTATCAGATAGCCTTGGTGTCACAAACACTCCTAACCCATTAACAGCTGTGTTTGGTGTACTCCCAGATGGAATTAAAGTGGAGAAGGACAAACAAATAGAAATTGCCTTTACCTCACTACTAGCATGTAGACGTACAGTGCCTTGTTCAGACTTACAGTGCCTTGTTCAGCTGCAAGAATCACACCCTAACACTTATATGTCAGTGGGTAACAGATATCCTATACAACTTAGAATTGGAAAAAATCAAATTTTCACTCAGAGGATCTGTCCAAAACCTTTTAACACTAGAATTACTGAAGCCTACGAAAAACTTGTAATCCCGGCCCACCTTAAATTCCTTTGCACTTCTCCGTCAGCATCTTTTGTGTTGTAAATGTGTCGATCAGTACAAGCAGCGAGCAACCTGCTATCCCAACCCTCCGCCCTCTGCCGCAGCTCAATTCGCAAAGAAGGTTCTCAGTGCTCAGTGTTTATCTTGGAAGTGAAGTGCCGGGAGTTGTACAGGGTAAATAATATCGTCATTTGGAATACATACATTTCATGTGTTTAGTGTCTACAATAATCTATCTAAACACATCATTAAAGCAGGTCAGTTTTACATGTTTTAGCAATAAATTACAAAATGTAGACATGAAATGAATAATGTGTGAATCTTGAAGTCCAAATATCAAATAAACACTTTAACAAAATGTACAAGTATAACAAAACAGGTGCGCTTTTATTCAAGAATATAACCGAAGAAAAAGAAAGCCGGTTAGGGTAGGCTATTAATACGATAGCTTGCGTGGTGCAGCAGTAAGAACTGCTGACTTGTAATGAAGAAGTCGCTGGTTTGATACTGGCTGCCTCTCAAATTTACAAATTTAAGTAGTGAGCAGCTCTTATTGTTAATATTATACAATAAAAACATACATTTGATTTGCATCTGTAACAGCCGGTGTAAATTTATAGTACTTGTAAAAGTTAGTGTTTTTTTTCAGTTTTATTCTCTCAGTCACATTCACACTCTCATAACCCCCAAACAAACTTGTTTAGTTATACCAGCTGTTTATTTGAAAACTATGTCAGATCTTGTGCGTGAATGAGACTAGGAAAACTGTGGACATGGGTGTGAGTGGTGTGCATGACTGCGAATGATTGTGGATGTGAATTTTTTTTTTTTTTAATTCAGTTTTATTCTTGTGTTCCTGCTCACACTGAATTAGTATGCACCGTCTGGTCCATGATGTCAAAGCCGCACTGAGTGCTAGTGCTAATTCTAGTGTTAAAAATATGGCAGGAACTAATCAATAACATTCTAGAAAAAGCTTCTATATTGGGGAAAAGGATACCATTTCTTCCTTACTGCTTTCAAAGATTTGCTTTGTTGGCTGGCTCTCCTCTATTTTGAGTGGGGGCTAAATTTTGGTTTTAAGTTTGATTACAGTCGACCCTTGACGTACGACCAGCCTGACATACGAACAACTTGATTTACAACCCAAATTTTTGTTTTGATTTACGACCAACATCTTGCGTTACGACCCGAATGCGGTCACGTGTATCCGCTTGTGCGATTGTAAACAAACAGCCGAGAGCATTCGTAAGCGTCAGTCGGAGCCCAGATACATGTGTTTGTGGACGTAATTTCGGTCAGTGCAGTGATTTATCTATATATATAATTCACTAAGACCATGGCAAGCAAGACGCATAATTGCTAAGGAAGGAAGAGAAGATAACGAAGGTAAAGACAGCGATCACAATCGAAATGAAGAAGGAAATTGTGCGGAAATATGAGAGTGGTGTTCATGTGACCGATCCCGCTAATACCGTATTTACTCATGTACCACGCACACTCGTGTAAGACACGCACCCTAATTTTTACAAAGAAAACTGCGAAAAAAGTTTTGCTCCGTGTACAACGCGCATTGTGATTGTATAGGAAGCGTTTAGAGACAGCGAGCACTGTTGTGCGAGTGCGCGAGCAAGCAAGAGAGAGCGAGAGTGGGCAAGCAAGCGAGCGAGCGAGAGAGCATGAGTGAGCAAGTGAGCCCAAGCAGAAGAAGTTTCCTCATGTATGACGTGCACCAGATTTTCTAATGCAAATTTTTGGGAAATAAATACGGTATGTACAGCATGTCGAAATCCACCATCTCGATAATTTTACAAAGAAAAGATATGCAATAAAATAAACAATAACCACCTTCCGTTTCATTCTCCTCCTCCTCCCTTCCTGCAGCCCAAAGATGTTAAATTAAATGGTGAGTACAGTATGAAATTGTTGTTTCTGGTAGGCTAGGCACTTTTTAATAACTTTTTGGTTAGTACATTAGAAAAATTATTGGTGTCTTGGTAAATTATGCACATTATACAACCCTTTTTTATGAAAAGGTTAAGTAAGTGTTGCAGTGGAAGGTTCGGAACGCATTATGGGTATTTCCATTATTTCTTATGGGAAAAATAGTCTTGACTTACAACCAACTTGAGTTACAACCAGCCCTCGCGAACGAATTGAGTTTGTAAGTCAAGGGTCCACTGTATATGGATTGTTATTTACTTTTAATTAAAATCCATAAAAAAAGAAAAAAAAAATTGAGAAAAAAGGCAGACACACCTAAAACTAACCCAAAAAGTCCAAACATTGGTTTAATTTAAAGAAACTGAACAATTTTACCTTTTTGATTTTTTGCTGGTATCTCTAGGAGAATCTTTATGGGAAGATCTGGATCGAGAATTTTCTTTTACATGTGATCTCTCGGAGCGCTCAGACCGTGGAGATGGGGACTTTCCTCTCCTACTGCTGCGTGCAGGACTTACAGAACCACTGTGCCGACGTTTTCTAAAACATGCACAAACAATTTATGTGCATTTTGATAGGACAATGAAAATTTAAACAAATATTTAAGTGATGCAAGAAGAGACAAAATAGATATAGTCAGAAACTGTACTGAAGATATGTCACTTTAATATACTAGCATTCAAAAGCAGCAAAAACACTCTCACATAACTTGACAGTTGGATGTTTTGAAACCAAAAACTCCTGACACTTAAAAAAAAATAAATAGATAAAAAAATAAAAATAAATAATTATAGAACATATCTTAGTTAATTCCACTTTAAATTCTACTGCACAAACCTTTCTTTTCTTGCTAGGGCGAAATTACAGGATTAATTTATCAGAAGAAAGAGTTGTTTCCTTCATTTTTGTAAGAGTCAAATGATTGTGAAAGAAAAAAAATACCAGATCAACCTTCTCGCAGAAATAAACAAAGCTGTATTGAAAATACTGCTCACAAAGCATTAACTTATGATAATTACATGAACAAATTATACTCATGAATGTGAAAAGTGAACAAAACAAGCGAAGATAAAGCAACAACATGCTTTGTTCAACTCTGTACTATGCAGGTCAATTAATGCAAAATGCCAGTCTTTAGCAATGCACTGAAGTACAGTAGTCATGATTAAAATCTTACAAATTTAGGCATGTAAAAACACAGTTGGTTGTCTTCATTGTTAAACCAGTGTTTCCCAACCTCGGTTCTGGGGGTACACTGTGGCTGCAGATTTTTGTTCCAACCAGCTTCTGTTTTTAATTGGACTCCTGGGCTAAATAAGTGATATGTTATTTCCCATGTTTTGGGAACAATATAAAAATGACAAAACTAACTTTGGTAAAATATATATATATATTATATACACACACACATACATACATACACACATATATACATACACACACACACACACACACACACACACAGTATATACAAATCTATAAATTTGTAAAAATTTAAATCTATAAAAATTAAATCTATAGCAAAAGCAGAAATATTTCTAAACGTCTTATAAATATAAAAATCATGCTACTGTGCTTTTCTGAATGTAGAATAAAAAAAAAATACCAGCTAATTAAATGAGATCAGTGTTATCAGGTGTTGTCACTGATTAGGAATCTGGTTGGAACAAAAACCTGCAGCCACAGTGTGCCCCCAGGACCGAGGTTGGGAAACACTGGTTAAACACTGAGAAGGGGGTGACAATGAAGAAATAAACAGATTATGATACTGAAGCAAAACAATACATGAAATGTAAAGACTGGTGCAGCGTCCTACTGTTGTGTACAGGACAGGAACAAATCAAAGAAAAAACATGCAAACCGTGATTCTGGAGGCAGCAGAAGATTTGATATGTACAAATCAGTAATTGGCATTTAAAAATCTATCATATCTCACATTCTTGAGGGTCTCTTTCTGGCTTGGTTTAGGGGATATCAGAGATGCTGAAATAAATCTACAGCTGCTTTCCAATAAAAACAGCAGAGATTTAAGACAGCATAAGAACCATTCTTGGAGCATAGACACAGCTCAGATACTTCAGTCTAACAGAAACTATTGACATAACTAGTGTCAAATTGTATTCAGATACTTTTCTTCCCCAGTAAGCCTACTTAACATGGGATTGCTCTATGGGAACAGGTCAAAGCAAGAGTGGGTGAGATAAGACTCAGTTCTCCATTTCATATCTTTATGTGGAGGAGCTTTCCTTTAGGAAAATGGCTTTAAATTTTTTTTTTAAATTGTTATTAATTTTATTGCAATCCATACAAATCAATCAATTTTTTTTACAAAAAATAAAATTGAGTTAAGAACAAAATCGATCCCCACCCCGAGAGAGAGAGCAAGGCAAATGGTGTGAAATTTAAGGCTTGTAAACATACCTACATTAATAAATTTGATGAGATGGATGCATAAGGCAGAGAAATACGGAAATAATTGCTTCCTCTGTGCTTTAAGAGCTTATTTTAAAATATTACTGATTAGATCCTGCCATGTTTTGAAAAAAGTCTGTAAGGATCCTCTGAGTATTTGATTTTTTCCCAATTTCAAATAGTATAACACATCGGTCTCCCACTGACTTAAAAGAGAAGAGTTCGGGTTCTTCCAGTTTAGCAGAATAAGTCTGTGTGCCAAAAGTGTAGTGAATGCAATCACAATTTGTTTGTCTTTCTCCACTTTAAACCCATCTGGAAGAACACCAAACACAGCTGTTAATGGGTTAGGAGGGATTGTGAGACCAAGGCTGTCTGAAAGGTAATTAAAAATTTTGGTCCAGAATAATGTTAATTTGGTGCAGGCCCAGAACATATGACCCAGTGAGGCTGGGACATGGTTGCAGCGTTCGCAGGTTAGATCATGCCCTGGAAACATTTTGGAGAGTTTTAGACGAGACAGATGTGCTCGATATATAATTATGAGTTGTATAATTGTATGCTTTGCACATATGGAGCTCAAGTGAATTCTCTACATTGCTACTTTCCACTCCTTTTCTGATATATTAATTGAGAGACCTTTTTCCCAGTGTCCTCTTGGATCTTTGAAAGGGAGGGACTGTAAAATGATTTTATATATAGCAGAGATGGTGTCTGAGCCCTTGAGATTGAGCAATATTTTTTTCCAGCATGGATGAGGGTGCAAGATGAGGAAAATCGGGAAGGTTCTGTTTAACAAAGTTCCTGATTTGAAGATAATGAAAGAAATGTGTAGCTGGAATGTTAAATTTGGAATGTAATTGTTCATAGGATGCAAAGATGTTGTCTATATAAAGATCTCTAAGCAAGTTAATTCCAAATTTTTTCCAGATATTAAAAACTGCATATGTTCGCAAAGTTTGAAAGAGGTGGTTCTCTTGCAGAGGTGCCATAGATAGAAGCTTCTCCGTCTTAAAATGCTTTCTACATTGGTTCCATATTCTAAGTGAGTGAAGCACAATTGGGTTATTAGTATATTGCCGATAACTTGTGTTTATTGGAGCACAGAGCAGGGAATATAAAGTAGTACTGCAGGATTTTACTTCTATTGCGGACCAAGCCTGTGTATGTTCATCTATTTGTGTCCAGGTTTTTATAGCTTGTATATTTGCTGCCCAGTAATAAAAGTGGAAGTTAGGTAGAGCCATTCCGCCTTCTGCCTTTTGTCTTTGTAGGGTCGCTCTTTGGATGCGTGGATGTTTTGAGTTCCAAATAAATGAGGTTATTGTTGAATCTAATTGCTTAAAGAATGATTTATTAATGTATATTGGAATGTTTTGAAATAAAAAAGGAGCTTAGGAAGAATATTCATCTTAACAGTGTTAATTCTTCCAGCTAGTGTGAGATGAAGGGTTGACCATCTATGCAAGTCTTGCTTAATTTTTTCCATGCAGACGATGAAATTTTGTTGATAAAGAGCTTTATGTTTACTTGTGATGTTTATCCGTAGGTATTTAAACTGTTCTGCAATAATAAAAGGTAGGGTGTCTAATCTAATATTATATGCTTGAGAATTCACTGGAAAGAGTACACTTTTATTCAGATTAATTCTGAGACCAGAAATCTTTTGAAATTCTGTGAGTGCTGTTAAGACTGCAGGCACAGAATTTTCTGGGATATATACAGTACCAAATCATCTGCATATAATGAAATTTTCTGTTCCAGTCCTTCTCTGATAATCCCCTTTATCTGATCAGTATTTCAACAATGTATTGCCAGTGGTTCAATGGCAAATGCAAACAGTAGTGGTGACAAGGGGCATCGTTGTCTAGTACCACGTTCTAGTTTAAAGTAGTCTGAACTAATGTTGTTGATACAAACTGAACCTTCTGGGTTAGTATACAGTAATTTGATCCATGCACAAATGTTCGGACCAAACCCAAATTTCTCCAATATAGTAAAAAGGTATTTCCATTCAATCATGTCAAATGCTTTTTCTGCATCCAATGATAATAATATTTCTGGGGTGTTTGATTTAGTTGGTGAGTACATTACATTAAACAGGCATCGAATATTTGAAGGTAAGTGTCGGCCCCTGATAAATCCAGTTTGAACTTGTGATATTACCTAGGGGAGCACTTTCTCCATCCTTCTAGCTATGATTTTAGAGAGTATTTTAACGTCCTTATTCAGAAGTGAAATTGGTCTGTATGATGCACATTGTAATAAGTCCTTATTTTGTTTTGGAAAAACAGTGATTAGTGGTTGGCATAAGGTTTGAGAAAGAGTTAGGTTGTCTCTGGCTTCTGTAAATGTTGCTAATAGGAGGGGAGCTAGCTGAGCGGAGAATTTGTTGTAAAATTCTGCAGGGTAGCCATCAGGGCCTGCTGCTTTCCCGCCTTGAAGTGACTTTATAGCATCTAATAATTCTGATAAACGCCAGAGGTTTATCAAGTTCCTCCGCACTAAAAGTGCCTATTTGTGGTATTTGTAATTTATCCAGAAATGCATTAGATTGTGTATTGTCTTCTTTAAACTCAGTAGTATATAGGGATTTATAGTAGTCTCTGAAAGTGTGCATTATATTTTTGTGGTTGATGATTTTATCTCCGTTTGCGTTGGTGATTACTGAGATTGCGTTGCGCACTTCTTGCTTGTGAATTTGTTGAGCTAAAAGCTTATTAGCTTTCTCTCCATGTTCATAGTAATGATGTCTGGATTTATAAATTAGCTGTTCAGTTTCTTTAGTTGTCAAGAGGTTTAGTTCTGAATGCAGAGCCTGCCTTTTCCTATGTAGAGTCTCGCTTGGTAGTCTGGCATGTTCTTCATCTATTCTAGTAATTTCGCTTTTTATCTCTGCTACTTTCTTGGTTTCTAATTTATTTCTGTGGGAAAGATATGAGATAATCTGTCCTCTTAAGAAGGCCTTAAGAGTTTCCCTGAGTATTCCTGCAGAAATCTGAGGATGTATTTATCTCTAGGAAGAAATTGATTTGTTTGGATATGAATTCTGTACAATTCTCGTCTGCTAATAGAAGCGGGTTGAGATGCCATCTGCGAGGTGAGTGTGTGGGGCTTAGTAACTTTAGCTCCAAGATCAGAGGTGCATGGTCAGAAATAACAATAGCATCGTATTTGCAAGATTTAATCATAGGCAAGAAGTTGTTATCGATAAAGAAATAATCAATCCTTGAGTAGCAATGATTTACTGGTGAGTTGAAAGAATATGTTCTTGAGTTTGGATTTAAAAACCTCCAGGGGTCTGATAAGTTATGATCAGTTATAAACTTTGTAATTATCTTCGCAGTATTAGATGCTGTTCCCCTGTGGAAGAAGTCCTATCTAAAAGTGGATTTAAAACACAATTAAAGTCCCCAGCCATTATAATTTTATGAGTGTTCAGATTGGGAATGGATGCAAATAAATTTTGTATAAATTCCTTATCATCAACATTAGGTGCATAAACATTCATCAAAATCATTTTACAGTTAGATAAGTCTCCCATGACCATTACATATCTCCCTTCAGGATCCAATACTACATCTAATGCTACAAATGAGACTGTTCTATGTATGAGAATTCCCACACCTCTAGTTTTCTTTGTAAAACTAGAGTGGAACATTTGGCCAGTCCAGTCTTTTTGCAGCCGGAACTGATCCTTGCTTAGTAGATGGATCTCCTGTAAAAATACTATTTTAGCGTTTAGACCTGTTAGGTGAGAAAGTACTTTCTTTCTCTTTAATTCGTGATTCAGGCCTTTAACATTCCAGCTCACGAAGTTAACTGTCCCATCATGGAGACATTGATTCTGAGTTTTTGATGTCATTTTATAGTCTTAACTGGAAGTGAGACAGTTTCGGCCTTAGTTTCCTATTTCCCCAAGAGTTATTGCCATGCAGCCTATTATTATGTTGGTAGTTATAATTATAAAGATTAAAAGGATAGATTGGGTATAGATCAAGCCTGCTCTCTCTCTCCCCCCCCCCCTTAACCCCCCACTCTCCCTTTTTGCCTCCCCACGTGAGGCTAGAACCCACTTCACACAGTCCCGGTCCTCTGACATACCCAGAAACAGAGCACGTCCAAAGCAAAACAAGCCCCCACGCAGCAGCGTTTTAGGATTAAAAAATAGAGAGATCTATTACCAATAAAGTCTAAAAAACTGTGCACTTAAAATATATATAATCTTCAGCAATCTTTGTTTATTAAGATAATACACCCGGATAATAAGCCCGGGGAATGGTGTTAGAAAGTGGTCCAGAATACGCATAATAAGTCTTAATGCAATAATAGCAACAATAATAAACCAAGGGTATGATGTTGAACAGTCTCGTTTAGGGTAGAGAGAAAATAATTAGATAATTAATTTTTTTTTTTTAATTTTTTTTTTTTTTAAAAACACAATAAAACAGATAGCACCCGAGTAATAATGAGTGATAATGAGAATATATAAGGATAAAAACCCGTATTTTAAACAATTAGATCAGACAGTAGATTATTAATCCTTGCCATATCATTAACGGCCATAACTCACTATTACCGTAGATCCCGGAGTACAAGCCGAGAATTTTGTCCTAGATTTTTGGCTTGGAGTTTGGGGGTCGGTTTATACAACGAGTATCAGTTCAGATTCCAGATTTCCAGCGCAATGCCGGTTTTGCCGATGAATACGGAAGTAAATAATGACGAAACCACAGAGCCATCTTTCAGATGAAGAAGTAACTTTGCATGCCGGTACTTTAAATTAAATAAAGAATTTATTCAAAAAAGTGTTTTAGTTGTTAATTTATTATAAATTTTATTAATAAAATCATCAGGAAGTTTAAAATAAAATTTATTTTGATTCACAATCCACATCTTGCGTTACGAAACGGATGCGGTCACGTGTATCCGCTTGCGCGATTGTAAACAAACAACCGAGAGCGTTAGTAGCGTCAGTCGGAGCCCAGATACATGTGTTTGTGGATGTAATTTCGAAACGAAGATGGACATTGTGTGGAAATATCTCCTCCTCCTCCTCCCTTCCTGCAGCCCAAATGTCAAATTAAATGGTGAGTACAGTATGAAATTGTTTCTAGAATAGAATGCCTTTTACTGTCACTATACGCATCTACAATGAGATTAAAAGCAGCTCCTTCAGTGCAGAAAAAAGTTCTGTATAGGGCTTGTATGGTTGTTTTTTAGCCTTAGCATAACGCCGTATCTGCGGCCCCGCTTCTGCTTTCTTTCCCTCCTCTGTCTGTGTCGTCTCCTAGACCCGACAACAAACCACGGAGAGCCCGCTGGTCTCGCTATGTTGTCTGGGATGTTGTGCGTGTGATGAAAAACACTCAAAACAGATGTCTGGCTCTGGACACCGATGTCTATAAGGTTCTGAATGGTGTAGCGGATGTTCGCCGAACCGATCGTGCACAAACAAGGACAAAAAAAAAAGTACAAAAACCACAAAAAAGTGCACTGAAAAGGAGAGCCTTGATCCGCTGCGACGATGCGCGCCGCCATGCTCCTAGCCTAATCGAAGTAGGCTAGGCACTTTTTATAACTTTTTGGTTAGTACGTTAGAAAAATTATTGGTGTTTTTTATTATGAAAAGGTTAAGCAAGTGTTGCAGTGGGAGGTTCGGAACGCATTATGGGTTAGCATTTGCGAACGAATTAAGTTCGTAAGTCAAGGGTCCACTGTATTGCGTATTTAAGTTAATCAAATTTATAACAAGTCTCCGGAAATCCACCCGCCGATGTACCGTATTTGCGTATATAGTTTCAACACAAAGGTTCCAATTTACCAAACTTCTCCGCAATCACTTCCTAGTTTCCATCAAAAATGCCGGCAGTCTCAAATTCTCGCCGATAAACATTATAAATATACCCGAAGAGACACTTTTAAGGAAATTTAGAAAATTTTGCTTGGAGAAGGGGGTCGGCTTAAATACCGGTCATCAGCAAATACATGTAATTTAGTAGGTAGAGAAAGGGATCGGCTAATATACCGGGTCAGCTTGTATTCCGGGATCTACGGTATGTATCAGAATAGTCCCGGGATCAGCTTTCTTAATTCCTTTTCTGCTTCTTCCTTGCTAGTGAAGACATAGAATTGACCCTGCAATTCCACTTTCAGTTTGGCCGGATACAAGAGGCTGTATTTGACGTTGGCTTGCCGTAACCGCTGTTTAATGTTGTAGAAGGCTGCGCGTTTAGTAGCTGTTGCTGGAGAGAAGTCAGGGAAGATACGAATGTGGTTATTTTCATATATAATCTCTTGCTTGTTTCTGAGGAGTGCCATCACCTCTAGCTTAAATAATAATCGTTCAAAGCGAATCATAAAAGATCTAGGTCTAACGGTATTTGATCCGCTTACGTGATAAGCCGCTGCTATCTCAGAATCTGCTTTAAAGTCCTCCCCAATTATTTTAGAAAAAAGTTCAGCTGCGAATTTCACAGGGTTTGGACTTTCTCGATTCTCAGGCAGACCTTCAATTCTGACATTATTCCTTCTGCTTCCATCTTCCAAAGCAGCTAGTCTGTCTCCTTGACTTTTTTGCATTCGGAGCTGACATTTACTGCTTTTTCTTCGGCACTGGCAGCTAAATTTTCGGCTGTTTCAATCCGAGTCGTGAATGTCTCCTTGACATTCTCCAGTTGATCAGCAAACGAGCTCAGTTTAACAAGAGTTTTCTTGAATGTGCTCTTCAATTATTCCCAGCATATCTTTAAAGACTTCATTATCCTGTTGTAGCTCCTGTCGCAGCTTTTCATTTGCCTGTTGCAGCTCCTGTCGCAGCTTTTCATTTGCCTGTTGCAGCTCCTGTCGCAGCCTTTCATTTGCCTTTACCCTTGCCTTCTCGCTTTCTTTATCTCTTGCATGAGCTCAGTGAACATCACCTTCAGTTTAGACAGTTCAATTGTGCTTTCTTGCACCGTAGGTGAAGCGGCAGGCTCTGTTGTAGCCGGTGTCCCGCTGTTCCCGGCTCGCATGGAGTAATTGAAACCACGGATTGCAAGGCCTTTTCCAGTTTCAGGTGATCTTCTCCAATCGGCGAGCTAGCGGGACCTGCTTCACTCACGATTGTACATTCGCTCCCCTTTTCGCTCTCAGCCGGCGACGATGTAGCCCATCTGATCCAGGTCTTTCTCTGAAAGGTCGTATCTTGAACTAGGGCTTGCTGATCATAGCTTGGATGCAGCTTTAGTTTTCGGTTCTTTCGTACCTCCTTTCTTGTTGGCCATGTTTATATATGCTTACATATACTGCTTACCTATACTGTAGCAGTGCCCTCAGGTTGAATAAATACAAGATATCTCAAGATAATAAGCAGATAATATGAAAAATAACACCGCTGCTAGTGGAGCTCCACTTCAGGCGTCCATCTCTTGCAACGGACGAGACCAAAATGGCTTTAAAAACTTTTTAAATTTTAGCTCTACAGATTGTAATCAGCAAATATTCTTAATGGGATATGGAAGACTTCTTATATCAACAAAGACAGTAGTTCATTCATAGGTACGTTCTAATATATATGCTCTACAACTGGACTAATTTATAGTTGGCAGAAAAAAAGTTAAAGGAAGAAATTAAATGTATTAGAGGCGTTAGTAACCTCTCTAAGTAAAATATAATGATTTTAAAAAATGCAATAACCCTGTAGATTTAAAACTATATTGTCTTCCACTACCATATCCATGAAAAGCCAGGCTGCTTTCTTTGACAAAGGTGAATTATTTCAGTCTCTATGTGCTATAAAACCAGATCAATACACATTACAGGAACTTATTGTACACTGAAACAAAATAAAATGATCCATAAACAGTGCTAAAGCCTTATATTTTGAGAAATTTAAACACCACCACTTGGAGTTGATACTGTCGTCCACAGTTATTGGCTTAGGGGAACATGGAAAAAGTAGCTTGTGCAAATTTGAAAGCTTCTGCTGTCTAAAGAACATATCTGGAAGGGAAATATCTGAAAATACTTCTTCAGACTAATTCTTTTGCCAATATTTACAGAAAAAAAAAAATCTTCAAATTCTGCCTGACATTTGAATTGACCAGGTGCCAGCTGTATAAATGCATTGACATTTATTTTGCACCATAACTTTAATAAAAACTATTGTCAGGCCAGTATAATAAACAATTAAACATCAAAACATAAAAATATACACAGCAACTTTTTAAAATGTGAGAGTCGATTGAAAAGCAACTATAACAGCTTGACTGAATTTGAGTCACAGGTTCACTGAACATTTCCTAATAAAAAAATTTTCACAAGACCAGGTTGTGTAGGCAAAAACAAACAGGTAAAACATGCAATCAATCTTTATAACAGCTTACAGACAGTAATAAAAATAAAAAATATATTATTGTGTGTTATGGGGTCTCCAACTTAGGGCTACAGTAGCTGCAGGTTTTCATTCCATTCATTTTCTTAATTAGTGGCCAATTTTGATGCTAATCAACTCCATCCACCTTCATTTTAATTGAGTTGCTTTTTAAGACTCTGCCTCTTGTTTCTTTAATAAGATAAAAATCAAACATTATTAAGAAGAACAGTGACCCAACTGATGACCATCTAACCAACATACATTATATAATACTGAAAAATAAAAAAAGGTGAAGTTCTTAGAAATACGAATCTACTCTGGTCCACATAACATTTTAATAGTGCCTGCTGTGGAAAAATGAGAGCATCAACAAGCCATAACAAGAATCAGATTCCAAACAAGAAATGGATTTAAGTGAAATTGGTTGGAGTTTCAGTCACTTTGCATTGCATTTCTGTTTGGTTGCAAGTTAAGGGGGGGTTGGGAGACAAAAAAAAAAAAACTACTGAGTTGTCCGAGTCTTAAAAAGCAAGTCAAATAAAATGAAGGGAAAATTCAAAGAGCAGCAGGCATTAGTCACTGTTTAAGAAAGTGACATATCGAAGTAAAACCTGTAGTCACTGAGGTGCTCCAGGATGAGAGTTGAACATCCCTGGTATATTGTGTCCTTACATGTGAAATGGTCAGAATGTCTTTGCAATGAAGAAATATTTGTAAGCGTTATTTTCATTAGTTGCAGAAAAGATCTAATAAACAGGTTTTAAAACTAACAAGAAAACCTGCAGTAGTTTAAAGATTTGAAGACACATCGTACAGTTCTTGACTGTGTAAACATAGTGCTCTTAAAATGGCAACATTAAAAATTAAAATGTATGTGTTAAAACAAAGCAAAAAAAAATGTTGAAAATACAGCAGATTTTATCTTTAACTTCTGCATGCTATAAACCATCTTTCATTTAGACTTTTTTTTTTTTTTTTTTTATTAAACACACATTTTAAAGAATAACATACTTCAGGTGAGCCTTCACTGCAAGCGCTGTACATGGGATAAACTCTATAGTTTATCAAAAGTTTACTGAAATTAAATGAAAGGAGTACTGTAATAATCAAGTGAAAAATGTTCTCTTTTGAATAACCCAACATCAAAATTTCACCAGCTTCTCAGTAAACACTAACTGAAAATGGTACAGTATTCACACAGTGGCAAACCACACTTCTCAGGCAAGTTACCAGGAAATTCTTATAAAGATGTCAAAGTGTCAGGTGTTATGAGCATTGCATAGTTGAAGCACACTTATGAGACTTCACAAACCTACTTGGGCAACTGCAAGGTCAAATCAGAGCCTGTTGAACTTCAACCTTTGGTTTGAAGTTTGTGGATTACACAACACAAGTAACGAGAGTTTTTTAAAGGACTTTTTGATATTGTTTACTGTTCTGCAACACAGGCCATCATTGATTTCTGTTCAACCTTTTTTTCAAACCTTTTTATCTCTGTTCTGCATGAAAACATGAGATTGTTTTTTTTTCTCAGCCGTCACTACACTGGAATTACTACTTATACATGCTAATAACAAACAAAATGTTGCCACTTTCCAGCCCCATGACGTACTCCTTTCAACTCACAAAACAGCATGAAAATCAGCTGGCTTCTCCGTTTTAAAGAATGTTTGGAGACAAAATGACCATTTGCAAAAAACATTGAATACTGTGTCCTTAGTAACAGAAAAAAATGTAACATTCAGTTCAATTCTACCAATTCAAAATGTAACACATATTCAAATATAATATACACAAAGTTCAATAAATACTTAATATATCTAGTTTGCATCGTGCCAGGACACTTCATTTTAAAATGCACATTTCATATCAAATAGTTTCTTCCTTTTAGCAATAAACAGCCAAAATCCTCAACTTAAATGTAGATCTAACATTCTTTTATAAAAAGAAATCTAAGAGCCTAACATTCTCACACTAGAGTTAAGTGCGCCACAAAGCACTATATCACACAATTACCAAAAACTGATGAAACAGTCTAAATTAAAAAATTAAAGAAAATTCTAATATTTCATACAAGTGTGTCAGTGATGCATCTTGCTAAATAGTACAGAAAAGAATGCTTTGTTGTTTCACCACTCCATGGGCAAAGCTACAAAAGGAAAGGTTAATGTTTTCAGCTCTATGTTATAAACTGATTATAACCAATAGGTCTCATTCTGTCACACGCAGAGAGAAAGTAAAATGGCTGGCCCAAAGTTTACATGGTTTGAGGGTTCAAATCATATAGCCTCATGCAAAACTACAGCCTCTCTACACTTGAGATATAAAAATGCTGGGTGGGGCTGTTTGTCAATTGTTAAATCTCAGAGTAGCTAACCTTTCCTTTCGTGTTGGTGTTTCATCTTTTTCCTTCTTTTCTTTAGAACGAGGTTCTATTTTGTCTTTGTCTTTTTTGTCCCGATCTTTTTCTCTCTCCATTTCCTTTTCTTTTTCCTAAAAAAGAAACATAACTTCACTATGTGACGGTATTTGGTTAGAATATAGTGTTATGAATCTATAGTGCTTTGTAAACCACTTTACTAGCACAATGCAAAATTAAGCCTGAATGATTTAACTGAAGAAATGATTTTCCTTCATTGCTTTTTAACAGTAGCACTAGAGTTTGAAGAGTGCAACTTTATATACACCTGATTTAGTCTTTTTAATAACAGTCTCATGAGATTTAATGTACTGTCCATTTTAAAGCATAGCTCAGTTCACATATTTTTGCTTTAGAAGCAAAATTAAAAAATTAAGACTAATTTAATATTTTACACTTATTCATCTTAAACTACTAGCACCATCTTCTGACCACAATTGTAAAAACAAGTCAGAAAAATGAAAACATTACCTTACTTTTAAAATGTGCTCATTAATTCACTCATAGTTTTAAGTCAAAAAATAACACTTGAAAGAGCATGAAACTGCTGTTTGAAACAACTGATGATAATGAAATTATTTTAAATCACATGGTTGCTCTCTGGCATGGTGAAAACATATTTGGTAAAGAGGTTAGTATGCTATTCACTTTGCCTTTTAACCTGTCATACAGTTCAGAAGACAGCAATAAAATGCACTAAAAAAAGGATACAGAAATCACAAAAAACAAAACAAATGTCTCTGAAACCTGTTCACAAACCCTTTGCAATAGCTTGTCACGGTAGTGTTCTATTTGTTCCTGAATACTCTGTCCAGGTTTTTTTGGTCTTTTTCCAGATTCTAATTCATCCTGGAACTTCATAACTTTCAACTAGAAAGAAACATTTTAAAAAATTAGTAATGAATATGAAACACTCTATAAAGCAAAAATTTCATTGTCAGCAGCAGTTGAGAATGATATTTAGGTTAATAGTCCTGTCCATAACAGGATTAAAGAAACTGAACATTCTGCACAGAGTATTGTTATATAAAGACATTTTTCAGAGCACAGTAAATTTACATAATTTAGACATTACACAATACTTTCTCATTTATTAATTTACTGATATAAAATTCATGATTTTTCTCAAGTATACATACTTCAATTTCTCGTAGCTTTGCCCGCTTTTCCTCACTCATTTCTGAATACTTGACAGATTTAGATTCAGACAAATCATCTTTAATTGGATTTGAATAAAGCTGTTGCTCTTCTGAATGTGAACTTCTTGTATCCTCTTCATCTTCACTTTCCTCTTCCTCCCTTTTGAGATAATTTTACTTGAACATTACATGATAAACATTCCAATAAAACCAAACAGTCTTTTTGTATATGTCAGTGAAGTACCAACATTTCAATTAAATCTTTGTGCATTTGTTTATAGAGTCTTCAACTGCTGCTCTTTCAACATATCACTCTAATACAGGTTGATGCTAAATTCTGTTTCTAGTCTCCTTATTTTGTATAGCCTTGCGAGTCCATACATAAATCTCAAATGAGAATACACATCTAGGGACAACCCATTAAAAAGTCTGTAGTGAACAGTGGCGAAATTCTGCACCACAAAGCATTCAAGCATGCACCACCCGCACAGCGTCTTCATAAAAATATCCTCCCCCAATTCCTAAAGTTCATTAAGTTTACAGAACCAAGGTTTCAGAAAGAGACAAAAAGAAACTGAACAAAAACAGAGGACACACACATGTTACTCGGCTCCATGTTCAAGAAGTACTTCTGCCTGCTGTAATATTTTTCTGTCATTCTGACTATTGCATCATTATATGGTATAACAGCAAATAAAGTTTAGATAAGTATTGTGGGGTGTGAATAAACAACATGTTACAATGCTGCAGGTACTGAAATATGCATCTCCTGTTGCTGCTCCTTATCAGCTCTCTTTAACAGCAGTACTTTGACTGCATGCATCCGTTTACTTCAAATGCATATTTTGCTGTTCATATTTTTATGACAATAATTTTTTCAACCCAACATCAACTCCTACAATGTCATTTTAACTAAACAACATATTTACCACTTGTCTATTGATGTCTTCAAATGCCAAAGATTTTTCCCTTGCAACAGGTTAGGTTTATTTTTAACATGTGCAATGTGCTTTCTGCACACACAACACACATTTATATGTTTAACAGGTTTTTTCCAGGACACCGCCAAAAGATGGCTAACTGTAATCAGAAGCTTGCTCTCTGTTGGACCAAGTTAACAATAGCACTACTGCTCTTTGCAGTTACAAATAACTGCCACTACTTTGATGCCACCTTCATGAGACATTGGATTTTTAAAAAAATATGACACTCAGCCAGCTGTCTAATTGTTTCCACACAGGTTTAAGCAAGATTCTGTCATGGTTGTCTCAAAATGTGTATACTATACCTCTTGCTTCAGACTACATTTTATATGATTAAACAATCGGTCTACAAGTTCTAAATCGCATCATTTCTATTGAATATTATTCTTCAGAGGTGATCACTGAAAACTCTAACTATTACCAGGAAACCAACACCTAGTATAGAACACATAATAAAACATTTATAAAGATAAATATGAGAGTAATCTAATAACATACTTTTTCTGCTCTTCTTCAGACTCTTCAGGCTGGTCAAATACTTCCCACTTTGATGTTGTAACAGCTGCAAAGGCAAAGGAACAAGACACCTTAAATACTGCAGGAAATTACTGGTATGTATGACATAATGCCTGTGGTACTGGGACTTTCAAACAACAAGATTAGCCCAGTTCTATTCATCTTTGATGCACTGTGAGAACCTGAGCAAATCCCATAAACCACTTGTATATCGAAAGCATAAAAAAAAAAAACCCTAAATGCAAACAATGGTATTGAATCCTGATCTTATAGGCTGGGTGGGCCACAAATGCAGTAACAGTAGTATGACAAACACTTGCCTTCTTTATCCATTAAAACCGCAAAAAAAAATAAAGAGCTTTTCAAAATAAACCATTTGTATGCTTTAATGTGTACATCTATATATACACTTTAACACTAGAATTACCAGAGCCAACGAAAAAAACTCGTAAATCCGTCCCACCTTAAATCGCTTCTTAAAATCATTCACAGCTCTCCACCAGCATCTTTTGTCATCTAAATGCGCTGATAAAAATCAGGCTGCAAGCAGCCAGCTATTCTATCCCCCCACCGACTTAGAACGTGCACAAACTTCTCCCAGCTAAAGCCTTGATTGATTTTCTGGGAGTGAAGTGGAGTTTTAGAGTGGAAATAATAGATCGTTGTTTGGAACACACGCATTTCATGTCTGTTCCGTTTCTACAGTAATCTGTGTAAACACATTGTTAAAACAGAAACGTTTTTTATATTCTATTAGTAAATGACAAAATGTAGGCATAAACTATATAATGTATGAAGTCTGAAGTATCAAACAAATACTTTCACAAAAGCTACAAATCTAACACAACAATTGCGCTTTTATTCAAAAATATAACTGCAGAAACAAAAAGCCGCCTTAACAAGCGACATTGACACCTGTTTGTTATGACTGCCTCCGTAGCGCAATAGAATCAGCTGCCGACTGGGAATCAAAAGGTTGCGAGTTCGATCCTGAACCACTCCGTTTTGAGAAGTAAACTGCTCTTAGTCTTACTATTTTAGGATAAAAACATACATTTGATTTCAGTCTGAAACAGCCGGTGTAATTTATGATACTTGTAAAGGTTAGCTTGTTTTTTTTTTAGTCAGTTTTATTATCTCAGCCGCATTCACGAGCCCAAACACACCACACCCCTGCATCTTTTTCACATAGACGCGCTGTAACAGAGGTAAACTCAGCTGCCTTCTACATCGGAGCAAGAATGCACATACCATTGCTTGCATACTAAAGTGTCAGCAGGCACTTTTCGTGGCATTACACATGTATTTTTTTGAGCATGCCCTCTGCACACTACTTTAGGCTTTAGGAAGTAAGTAAATAAATAAAGGTAAATCGTGTCATAAAATGATTTCTTCAAAACGTCGAATGTTATTTATTTGGCACGGACATGCTCAAAAAATACATGTGTAATGCCACAAACAGTGCATGCAGACATGTCCGTTTTTTCGTAGGCTCTGGTAATTCTAGTGTTAATCCTCTCCTTAAAATAATATTTATTGAAAAAATTGAAGAATTGAAAATACAGAATAATCCTGGGACATGAAAAATCTTACCCTGAGATTCAAGCTCTGATTCATCCACTGCTTCCCACTTAGAAGGGGCCATTTTAAATGCAGGTTCCTTAGTTTGCCCAGGCAACTCCATTACTAAATTAGGTTTTAAAACAGCAAAAACAATAAGAGTATTTTAATTCTCTCTTTGTTTACACAAAGGTTAGCCAAATGGATTTCTCACTTCCAAAATAATAACATTTTTAAAAATTAGTCAATGTTTTCATTTTTTTTCTGTTGATCCACGTAATGACAAATGTTTCCAAAACATATCATCAGCTGTTTGCTATGTTACTCAAGACATTTCAAAACTTTCAGCAAAAATAAGATAAAAATGAAATCAGAACTAACAAGGTACACCATCCAGGTCATCATCTATTGATTTTATGGGAATCCCATCTAAATCATCAATGGGTGCTCCGTCAATAGCTGATCCATCTATAGGAACACCGTCGACATCATCAAGAGGTGCACCATCAAGTTCATCTTCAATTGGTGCTCCGTCAATGTCTTCTACAATATCCGGAATCTTAAAGAAAAATTAAATATTTATTTAAAACAGAGGAAACATTAAAAAAATAGAATAAGCTTGAAACTAAACTTTTATTTAGTATTAACAATAATTCAATATTGAATAAACTGAAGTATTGTTTTATTCTGAATTTAACCTGTGAGTTATAAGTTTTATTTATTTCTTTTTTTTTATAAACTGTTATTTGGAGGGGTGTGTGCATTATACAAGGATGCGGGTTATCTAAGTATTTATAAACACAATTCTCATTCTCTCTGCAATGATTGATTCCCAGATTATGCATTAACACTAGAATTACCAAAACATACGAAAAAACTTGTAAACCCTTAAAACACTTAGCACATCTCCGTCAGTGCCTTTTGTCTTGTAAATGTACAAGCAGCCGACTGTTCCACCGAACAACCCTCCCCCCCACCCGGAGAACAAGCACAAAGTTCTCCCAGTTCCAGCCTAGAGTTGTATAGGAAATCACAGATCGTTATTTGGAACACATGCATTTCATGTGTGTTCCATTTCTACAATAATCTATGTAAACACCGTTAAAACAAACTTTTTCATATTTTAGTATCAAATGACAAAATGTAAACAAACTATTTTTTTCATTGTATCTAGGCTTCATGTCAATATATAAATAGTTTATAAATAGTTAGAATCAAAACTAGAACACTGATAATTCTGAAAAATCTTGTAACTGGCTAAAAAAAAAAAAAAAAAAACAACACGTTTTTCAAATAAAACAGAAAAGCTATCAAAGCGTTCATTGGAATTTTTGCTGTTTGTAGTTATACCCCCCGCAAAACATTATAAAAATTAAAAATATAGGTTTAAATATATCACAGTTTTTGGTTTTTTTTTCACCTTAAAACTGTGTGGAATTAGGATGCAGGAAGCAACCCATGAAGCAGATGCATACATGCGAACATTAACAGCTGCCTGTACATGGTTTTTGTGCACAGCAAAAACATAAATGTTAAATTAACACTTAAAGTGTAGATATGAAAACAGCAGCCCTTGATAAAATCTACTTGTTAATTTAACATTGGAAAAATGAATTTAATTCTGGTGATTCATGTTACTAAATAATGAAAAGTATTTCATATCTCATAAACATTTAATGTAATTCTGCAACTTGTTCTGTTTAGTTGGTCAAAGTTTCTTTCCATTGCAGAAACATTACTTAATCTCTTGAACACAGCATACTATTACTCAAAGTTCCAGCTGCCAACCCCCCTTTTCAGGATTTGAGTCAAGTACCTAAGCTGCTCATTTGTGCACTCATTATCAAAAAATAAAGAGCAAAGTACAATTCATAAAAGTGACCCAGTTGGAGCAAAGTTATTTCATGCACACATGAAAAAATTTTTCACTATATACGTTTGCAAAACTGCATTTACAAAACCTTGTTACAAAAAAGCTTCTGCATAAAAATGACATTAGGAAGGCAATTTGTCTTTCTGCAGGTTATTTAAGAACGTTACGATGTAGTAAAAATATTTTAGGCACTATGTATATAGCATTCTTGCATCCTATATTTTACAAACATACATAAAGTACACTTTGCAGCTATATATATTTGTAGGTGGAAATCCAAAAAGGAAGAAAATTTAATCACATATCTAAAAATAGATTTATCCCTAAGCTTTCAACTCCTATCAGGAATCATTACCAGAAGAATGATTAGACGTACAGGAATCCAAAGTAATGTATAGCAAATAAGGAGAGGATGGTAGGTGGATGCAGGGTGAACTAATAATTAAAGTGCCAGAGAACTGGCTGAAACGTGGCTATCCAATGAAAACACCAGTAAGAGACATCTGGACATGAACCCAGCATATGCAGGCTTAAAAAGAAGAATGTGCATATAATGAATAAGACTTTATGACCAACACCCTCCAAACCCCACCTCATTAATCGCTCCCGCCAACCCTTTAGAGTTTTTCAAACACTAAATGTAACAGAAGCTGTGAATGTTGTCATTCTTTGGCTGTTTTCAGCCAATTACATTGTCAGGGATGCCAGGGGCAACGACCCGGCCGGGACGCCGTGAGGGACCGGATGTGGGTCTGCGCCCACCCTGGATCACGTGGGGGCCGCCTTCCTGGTTGCTTTGGGGGCCACGGGTTAAGGCCATGGAAGCCCCACCCTGCAGGGGCCCGTGGTCACCGCCAGGAGGCGCCCCAATGCCTTGGGGACCTTCTCCCTCAGCACTTCCGCCACACCAGGAAGTGCTGGGGGGGAAGATTAGGAAGGACACCAGAGAGCTGCCAGGAGAACAGCCAGTACTTCCGCCACGCTGGGGCGTGGCCAACGAGGGAATGCCGGGAGCCACCTGGAGCTCATCGGGGAGAGAATAAAAGGGGCCGTCTCCCTTCATTCGGGGCTGGAGTCGGGTGGAAGCAGGACAAGGCACGAGAGGTGTGTGGAGGCGGCCCGAAGAAAGGCATTGTGAGGCCAGGACTGTGTGTTTGGGGGTGTTTTGTGCACGAAACTGGGTCTGAGTGACCATCTAAGTATTGTAAATAATAAACGTGTGGTGGTGATTAAGAACATGTCCGCCTGTCTGTGTCCGGGTCGAGTCCACAACATATATACAGAATATTCAAAACAGGAAAAAGGAAAAAGTCATCATGCTTGCTCAGTTAAGTGGAAAAAATTGCCTGTACTTTCAACAGCTGACAATACTGTCAGACAACTTATTTTGTTAGAATACTATTTTTTAAAAATATCACTACTTTTGAGTGAAGTAAATATCACACAATGGCCTTTTTTGATTAATGGTGAAAGAATCGTTATCTGTTGAACGTAATTATTTTACATAAGCATTAACAAAAAGGGTGATCTTGATAACAGCTTACAGTATTATTTTCCTGCCTAAGTAATAACTAAGTTCTTAATCATTTCAAAACCATCCATTGTTTATGAATCTGTTATCTGAAATCAATGCAAAATAAAAGTCCCCCAAAAATATTATTAAAATTAGGTTATTTCTTTTACCTCCAAAATTGCAGCAGCTACAGGATTGGCAATGGTGTCCTTGTCACCTACAAGATTTACCAGACCAAGAAATATGTTCTGAAGTTTGATGAGAAAAGGCTCAGGATAAACTGCCCAATCTTCCCATGCACGGAAGCACGACATAACTCTTTGCTATCAGATATAACAAAAAAAGTAAACAATTAAATTCAATTAAAATTCTAACATTTGCTGACACAAGACTCACCTGTTCTTGCGGACTAAGACAGGCTCTCAATAATCGGATATCAAAAAATGTACACCTCCCCTTACCACCCCCTCAACCCAGTCCAAGAAGATAAAAAGGGGTGAGAGAACACAGTTAAACAACAAATATGAATGGGAGTCAAGGTGATCTACACACAATACTTTGTGTCAAACACAAACATGCATGGAAAGTGACAGTCGTATAAGAAATATTAAATGATTACCAAAAATCCATTCATCACTTAAAAACCAGTTCATCCAAATAGAGTGCCAAAGAGGATCTGATAGTGCTCCAGCATAAACAAGTTTCAACATTACCAATTACGACAGTGTAACAGTAAAGAACGTCAATAAATGTTTCAAGAGTACTTTTCAAAGATGAAAGAAAAGAACTGAGGGATGTGGAGGAGGATATTAAAATACACAGTACCTTAAAGTTTTCTGACTGGAGGTGACCTTGTATTGACCGATACGTTGCATTGAGGTCTGAAAATATCTGGCATAATTTTGATTCAAAGCTTTTAGGAAATAAAAAAAAAATCTAAGTGATCATAAAGTTTTAAAGATGGACAAGCAAAGTTAGATATCTACATTCACAGTAACTAAATATAGACTCATACACTTACAATTTCCGGTAATATGAAGCATTGGCAACTTTAGCAGAAGAATTATATAAAACATCTGATACCAAATATAAGCGTGCAATCTGAAAAAAAAAAAAAAAAATAGTAAACATAATAAGAAGGCAATAACAAAAATTTAAGTAATTGAGACTGCCTTTCCCATGCGCGAAGATACTAAACCAGAAAAAAAAGATTACTTTAAAAAAAAAAATTAAATGTTACTGCATAAGAAATCAATAATGTAATCCTGTAAGTTCCAGATCAACAAAAGAGACAACATTAGAGAGGAAAAAATGTGTGTGTGTGTGTGTGTGTGTGTGTGTGTGTGTGTGTGTGTGTGT
>JANRMT010062854.1:105069895-105089354 GCA_026402145.1 Polypterus bichir lapradei | reverse complement strand
TGTGTGTGTGTGTGTGTGTGTGTGTGTGTGTGTGTGTGTGTGTGTGTAGGGGGATGTTTGGGAGAGAGAAAAAACACAGCTATCTTGGGGAAAAATGTAAACCTGCCACTAAAGTAATGGAACACTTGGAGCACAAATTCAAAAACACAACTTCTGACAATAACAGATAAGAAAATTTCCCAGTCTTAGAAATCAAGGCTCTAAAGTGCAACTTCTGCACACTAACAAAAATCCAAAAACCAAATGGTAAATATGGTAATGATCCTGGGCATGTCTTCCATTTTCAGATAAATTCAACACATATGACAATATAGCAGTCACAAACTTTCATATTTATCTATCTTTTTAGTAAACAAGATAACTTGACTATATTCCTGAAAAAGATATGGATCTAAATAGTTAAGATATACAAATGGCTTCAAATAATAATAATCACTCATTACTACCATGTTTCCCCGAAAATAAGACAGGGTCTTATATTAATTTATCCTCCAAAAGATGCGCTAGGGCTTATTTTCAGGGGATGGCTTGTTTTTCCATGAACAACAATCTACATTGATTCTTGAACAAAAATCTACATTTCTCTCTATTATAAAAAAAAAATCTTGGGAAGGCTTGTAAGGAGACAACATGTGATTTTCTCAGAGAAACTTTAATAATCTGCAAGACAAGGCAGTGAGACAAAAGGACAGCTGCTGCACAAGCTTTTAAATGATCAACATGCAGTTGAACAAGCAGAAGACGCAGATCGGCAGCAGTAAGACAGCAGCTGATCTGACCGCGTAGCGTGCGTTATTGCAGAATAAGTATGAATAGTGTCTGACAGAAGTCAAGAGGAACACAATATAATACAATGTAGGAGGGAGGGAGGATGGCCCCACCCGACTTCCAACTCATGAGGTCCCACCTCCCCCTTCCCCCGGCCTGCAGAGTCTCTCTTTGATTCACACTGATTAATCGCTACCGCAAGCAAACTGTGATACTTGGCACAATGACAGAAGTTGTGAAATTAATCAGAATGTTTAAGCAAAATATAGAAAAAAATTCCAGATTTAAATCTGTTAAGTAATGCTCTCATGAAAAGCGGATAGACACGACAGACAGACATTGGATTCTATATATACAGAGATGTTCATTGTGCATTAAATGCAATACATTTGGAAGATTCTCTGCACTTTTCTTGCTCCCTTTCTAACTACATTTTGCTGTATGAATCCAATCACATACTATTTTAGTATGTTGTAGTAAGGTGGTAGTAAATGTTACCTTTTTTGGCAATGGAGTTTTTAAGATAGACAGAGACTCTGCAATACATTCAACTATTTCTTCTGCAGCTTCAGCATGATTTAAACAAAAAACCATAGCGTCACCAACATCATTTTTTCGAGGCGTTAGACCACGTAGAAGTTCTTCCAGTTTGTCCCTTTGCCTGAAACACAAGAGAAAGGGAGAATATTAAAGTAGGTTACAATTTTCAAAGAAGCTAAGCTAAACAAACACTGTTTTAATGATACAAAATACCAAATAATTTAGTGTACTTCAGGGTGAACTTGGTGTTTCATGAAACACTGGATGAAACAGTTTCTTTAAAACAATAAAAACATTCGGAAACTAGTGACAAGAGCAGGCCAATCATCCCAACAAGCTCTTCCAACCTGTTAACCTAGACTGTTCAAAATAAAATTAGGAACCTTCAAATCTTGACTTAAGTCCCATTCTCCAACAAACTACTTGGTAGTTTGTTTGATGTATCTATGGTTCATTGTGTCAAGAAAAACAACTGTCCTTAACAAGTTTCCAACAATGTTTTCATGTTTTTCTAACAGAATGTATTTTAAAGTAACATCTCGGATCTACTCTGCTAATTTCTTTCATAATTTTAAACATTTCAATTATGTCCCCTCTAAATCTTTGCTTCCTTAAGCTGAAAGGTTCAGGTTTTCAATCTCAACTCTTAGCTCACACACCTCTTAAGTACTAGAATCAGCCCAGCTGCTATTTCAAAGCTGGTATATTCTAGTTCACTTTCACTGTTCTTAATACTCTTCACCTCCTTCTTGACAAATCTTTTACTACTAATGTAATTAATCTCATATGGCCATCTTTTGTCTTATCTGCAGCATTTCTCCAACTGTCCTTCACCTTATATAATATTTTTAAGTGTTGCTCTCATATGCTCTATGGTTAGCGATTGAGTTATTAGTCTTGTACACCTTATATCCTTCGTAACTTCCTTTTTAGCCCCTTATTTATCCACCCTGGAGTTTTTTTTTTTTTTTTTTTTTTTTTTTTAAAGCATTTTAATTTCTAAATTTTGGAACAAATTTATCCTGCCTAAACCTACCTCACATCTCCTCAACTGTCTCCTCACATAAAAGCTTATTCCAATTAATCTTACTGCAGCTTTGAAACACTACTGAAAGATTGCCCTACTAAAATTAAACTGTTTTATAATGTGTGCTGTGCCAAAACACTCATATATATCTACTATGAGCATTAGATCTTAATGGTTCAATCACCTTGATTATTACAAAATACTAAATCTGGATAGGCCTCTGTCTCATTGGTGCTTTAACATACTGTGATAAAAAAAAAAGTTAGATTACATCTATAAACTACAGTTCTTGTACTCCACTCTTTGATTAAATTCCCTTAAGACTACAATATCCCCTTCTAAGCTTGAATTTAGGAGTACTAAAAATATGTACATCAAAGCTATTGTCTGCATTATGGAGTATATAATACACTCCTAATATGAGGCCTCATTCCCTGATGCTGTCACATCCAATCCAAAAACCCTCATTAAGCCTTCTCAATCAAACCCAGATAGACAAAAAACAAGTTCTTTAACATAACTTATAAAACTGAGACAACTGATTCAGACAGCAAAGAGGAGATGATGTATAGGAAAATAAATACAAAATGGCATTTAGAATACTTGCTACAAACTACTAAATATGACAAAAATATGAATTTTGCCCCCAACTTACAAAAATGGGCTTTGGAATGAATATTAGTTTTTAGAACAAAAAAACTATTTGGGGATTAAAATATGAGAAGTGATCTTAAAAGTTGTGTACATGAATCTGAAAGATGGATTCTGTAACAATAATTTGTAATCTGCCATAGACTAACCGCCTGTACAATAACTGAATTACAAATTTGTAGCATTTGTAATTTATGCTGTATGTTTGTCATCCAAATCAGTATTGATGCTGAAAATCACAAAATTATGTATAATGTGAACACTGTACCTCTAATGCTAGAGAATAACATGCCTTTAGAAATTCATTCTTGCCTACTCAATGTGCATCTGGACCTTGTACACAGTGAAATACTGGACTACAGAAACTCTGTTCTTACAGTGTATCTCTCAGCTATGAACCATGGTCTGGCCAGCATTCAGCATTGACAACAGAATTATCATAACAGAGATTTAAAAGGTATTCAAGATTAAATTATTTCTTCACAGACATGATATTTGCCATATGAAAACATTTATATGTTTAAAAAAATACTGTGCCCATTCTTGCAATATAAAATGGGCTTCAAGGGACAGGAGCCAAAACACAAAAACAAAAACTTTTTTGTCTGTTAACTAGTATTGATCCGTATCCTGGGATTGCACTAATATTGTATAACACAATTTCCATATCGTTTTACAGGGGGACTTTAGAAGAAAACTTATGATATTAAAAATTTGTCTTAAAATGATATTCAGCCATTTTAAGACAAATTGTGTGCTCCTCCTTGCTACTCTCTCTGTCTTCACCACAACCTTTCACCACTGGGTGTAGTTTCCCTATTGTGATACCTATTGCTCGTCAACATTTGAAAAACATCCATTGGAATTTAACTCATTGTCACCCTCCTATAGAAACGGCAGACACAAAAAAAAAAAAAAACAACAGTTAATATTAGAAAAAAAAAACTTTAAAATTTTTGCAGCTCTCGATTGCGGCAAAAAAGAAAAAAAGACATTGCCAGTGAATTCGGAATTTTGCCATGATCAACTTTTTTGAAAGACAGAGCAAAGAAAAGAAGAAAAATCTTGGGTTTCAAACGTATGTGAACTGCTGCATTTGAAGACACAGAAAAAGCAGTTTTTATGTGGTTCAGTGATGCTTGCTCAAGAAACATTTCTATTAATGCGGCACTCATTCAAGAAAATGTGAGGTTTGTAAACTCTCTTGGGACCTCCCCCAACTAGACAGCACGCCGAAGAGCGTCCCGAAGAGCGATCTCCGCGTCTGTACGGGGCAATAGCAGGCTCAAAGCTATGCTGCGTCTCTCCGCCAAAGTAAACAGAAAAAATCTTGATGGGTGATGCAAGGTTAGGAGCATGCAAATTGTAAACGCAGATAACAGGATTACTTGGTCATTGACCTGGCCACAGCCCTGCCTGACTGCTGTGTCTATGTATAGCAGAGTGGCAGATCACACTACAATAAATAACTGTGCCATTCCTGTTTCAAGCTGAATAAAGCTGGTTTTGCTAAAGTACTGAGACTAAGCCTCGTGTTTTGGGGTGCAAGACAGGGACCCCAATCTTTTACGATTTGCTTCTGTGGCACTTCACTGCACCGCCGTGAGCCTCCTATTGCCCTGCCCCAGCAATGGACAAACAATCTTCCAGAGACACTGCAACCGCGCTGCGGGACACACTTCAGCGTCCTGATTCTGCTCCTGATTGATAACTGTGCTGCCCACAACATGCTTCCACATTTAGATAATGTTCGCGCTGAATTCCTCCCACCCAATTGCACAGCAGTGCTTCAGCCATTGGATTTGGGCATCATTCACACCCTGAAAGTGTATTATCACAAGGAAATGCTGAGAAAAATTCTCGTCAGCATAACTTGTAGGCAGGAGGAGATTAAGATTAAGATTAATGCGAAAGAAGCTATTGAAATGTTTGCAAACGCCTGGACACAAGTTAAAGAAAGCACTATAGTAACAAATACAGAATCTCATTACAACAAAATTTTCGTTACAACAAAATATTTTTTAGGCTCCTGGGAGTTCGTTGCAATGGAATTTTACCTGTACTTAAAAAAAATTAAAGTTTTAAAATTTGCTACACATCACTGAACTATCATATCATGTTCTTAAGTAAATGTCTACTGACAAGAAACAGAGAAAAATTACTTTTGTTCATTCAAACATTGTCTTGAGCTGCTTTGTTCCAAATCCTCAACATGAACAACTCAGGATTCACAATAAAATTCGATAATTGGTTTATGGGACTTTACTCTGTTTTCAGTGTGGTTTAGGTCTATCACATAGTAACTGAAGTGACCTTTTTATTTCTTCTTTGAATTTATCATCATTTGGTATATACCACACATGATACAGAAAGTGGGTAATGCTGAATGGCATTGTGAACTTAGTGAGTGAGGTGGTCTTGGTTTTTTCAAAAAACTAAAGATTTGATAAAAAGTGTAGCATACTATAATCAGTTCAAATATACTGTCATGTACACAAAATATATTTTACCCCATATGCTATATAAAATATACAACAAAGAATGTAACAAAGAAAAAAAATACAAAAACTCCTAATAAAAAAACCCACGATTTTAGGTAGACAAGACCATTATATAAACTCTCCAGGAACTGCATTTCTCAATTTTCACACAAAAAGAGCAAATGACACCCAGCCTGCACCAGTTCCCAAATGGAGAAAAGAGATGATGGTGCAGACTGGGCAAAACAAGCCAGAGGTGAAGGGTACAAAGCTGGAAGGTTTCAAAGCCAACACATTTTTAAAATAAGGTACATGTAGACCATGTTTGATTAGACAAATCAGCACAAGAATTTAAGATGAGGGGGTATTTAGAAAGGTAATAATCATATGGTCAATAGAATTGCATTCCAAAGACACTACAGCTATTTACACTACAAAGTTTATGCTGTCATTTTTTCAATCAAAGAAAATATCTTAAGAGTGAAAATGTGTCAAAATGAGTAGATCCACTAATTACAACCAGAAAAATAAGGTGACTAGGCCTTTCCTGAAATTATGGTGTGTTGCACCTGAATTTATAGGTCCCATTGAGAGAAAACTAACCGCACCACCATAACAAGACTGCAACTTGGCAATCAGCAAAGGGAAGCAAAGAGGTAAGTTAGTATGAAATATAAAAATATGATAAATTCAGCACTAAGGATAATTTTTTATTAATTTAATCAATTTACAATATTATTTGCTTAGGTTTATCTATCAAGTCATTTACTGCTATGTAACTAGATCTTTAGTTTTTATTAACCGCCTAATCTCTAAACTAACAAACATAAGCCATACTATTATGGTGGGCATACATAATTTCTCTGCTTTACCATTCTAGTCATAGCATCAAATAAGAGGAAAATGAGTTTCACTTTAATAAAAAAAAACAATTTATACTGCATGGGCAGTATAATGAAATAAAAAAAAAATGAAAAAGTGTAGATTCTTTAGTCCATTTGCAGTTTACAATGGCAATAAAATGAATCTGAACTAATGTTAGTGACACTGTGTTTTAAATGGCATTACTCCGTCATTACTGTTCCTATTAAATAGGCCTCCAATTACCAGATTTGAATATTTTGTAGGTTTTTTTTTGTTTAAACCAACCTATAAGCAAATACAATCAAAGGTGAAAGATGAAGCTGTTTGTTGAAGCTAAATTTAGGTGCCAAGACACATCAATTAAGATTTAAAAGTAAAATTTTGTGAATACTAACTCTTCTTTAAGTGAACCTTTCTTGCTTGGCTCTTCCAAAGTTTCCTTCTCTTGTTCATCTGCTGTACCATGCAAGTATGGATTTAAAGGTGGGGGCCTCCACAATGACCCACTTTTGAACATTCGAAAATCTTCTGTCCTCCATTTATTCGGAGAGTCACCCTTAATTGACATATAAAAGAAAACAATTCAATATAAACATTGATGATTTATTTACATATAGTTTACCTACCAATTACTTATTACTATTTGGGTCCTTTATAACCACACTAATACCCAATTCTCAGCCTGACAAAGTTGAAAATTAACCATCAAATAATTTGCAAAAATATCTTTTTAATTTGTCAAACTTTATATGTAATACTGAACAAATATTGAAAATAAGGTGGAAGTATCTTTTTAACAAAATTCTAAATTATTTTCATTTCCTACATTTGACCTATTCCACAGCTTACCATAATGAAATAGTTCATCAGAACCTCATTTTGATTTCTTATATAGTTAAAAACATCAACAAGAAATGCAATGTTTTCTTTAGGAATTCTTTAACATACCTGCAAAATGGTATATAACTTCCACCTATAGTAAACATGGGCAGGACTTTGATTCTCAAAAAGAAACCTATACAGAATTTGAAAAGAAAAAAAAAAAAAAACTCACTTTTTATATATTACACACTTATTAGAAATAAAAACTTACTTTACTTAAATTTTAAAAAATACCTGAACATGGGGTTATTTATTTCTCTGTTCATTATCATGGCTTCAAACATGGGTCCTTCACGCACCACAAATTCAATCATTCGGTGAATCAAAGAAAGTAAATTCCTATAAGAAACACACAGTTAAAGCAAACATATTCAGGCTCTTAAATTGCTACCGTGTGCAATCTATTAACTGTACTAACCATTCTCAATGTACACATTTTTTTTAAATAATATTAATTTAAACAAACATTTTAAGCAACTCTGCTATAAAGATAAATGTAAGGGTCCTATAAAATAGCATACAACAATTTTTTTACTTATATTAAGCATGGAATATTATAATTTCTTGTACCACTTGATAGGTGGTCAAGTTACTTCAACAATTTTAACTTAGAAAATTTAAACCAATCCATTCTAACTGATGATTCTAAGGTAGAGTTTCATGGTTTTTGAACAACAGAGCAAAAATGCACATATTTACTGAGGTTAAACAACTGCAGACTACATTTTTGAGACAATTAGAAAAGCAAAAAATACAAAAAACAGTATTGTACAAAGCATGTCAGCAGAATAACTGAGTACAAAAATCAAACATTTCTTTTATATACAGGCAACTCAATTTAGCACTCAAGAAGGCAACCGTATCATCTGGTTTCTATTCACAAATTTCAAAAATTTTACTATCAATATTTGGTGTACCTATCCATAACGATAGATTCATGAACTGTAGATTTAAAGAAATTAGAAATAATATTGAACTGGAAGTAAAACCTTAAATTGCATTTGGAATATAAACCAGAAGACAACGGGGTCTTTATGAAGATAGTTGGGATGACTATATTTATTGAAATGTATTTAAAGTTTTAACTTGAATTAATTAAATTCTACATGTTCCACTGTCTCGATAAATTCATAATCGAGCTGTGAATTAAGAAAAACCTGAACTTAGAAGTGAACCTAGAAAATCTTTTTACTTCCCTCAACTGCTAAAATTTAAGGCACAAATAACATGTTATGGTCAACTAAACACCTGTATTTTAATTTGAATTTTTAAAAGTTAATAATAAATTTACAGTATTCTTTCATTAGATACATTTTAATTGAGAGATATAATACATAATATGTAAATGTTTATCATAAATGTTTTATAGTAATTCAATAAAAAGTCTGCAACTGCAGACGACACTACTGCAAGTTGACACTACAAAGCAATGCATTTTAAATGATGTGGATGTTTGCACCACCAAACAGTATAGACTGTTGGCAGTAATAGGCTAAACTTATCAAAGAATTACCAAAAAGTACAAATTCGATGGACTTGCAACAGTACAGAGTGGTCATGTACAATATTAATTTAGAGAATAAAGTCTTTGTCTAATGCAATCATATTTAAATCGAGTCGAATATTCCAAGGTCAGGTTTATAAAAAAAACAAAAAAAACAAAAAAAACAAAAAAAAAAGGAAAAGGAAAAAAAACAAAAGAACTGTATACTTTCCCAATCCATCCCATGATGATTTTCTGGTCCTCCGCAGCTGCAGACAGTTCAGCTTGTGCTGCTCATCAAGGCCAATGTCAAAGGTCATTCAGAGAATAGGGACTTTAATCATATTGCTGCATAGGCAGTTAACCTATGCATTTCAAACAATGGGGCTTGGAGGGCATCAGTTGGGATGAGCAATAGTTTTGATTTTAAAAATCTCTTTCACATTCTAAGAGAGTTAATATTTAATTTGCATCACACTTCAAGTATAGCTTTTTAAACTGTATTATGTAAATTATAATAAATTATGGCCAAATACTCTTCTGTTTATAAAGTTTCACTTTAATAAGGTTTATAAATGCACAAGTAGATGTAAAAGCTTTAATCACAGGATTTTGACTATGCCCTGCTGTCAACCAAGCTGAATTATGTCAAATACAATATAGCGAAAACTGCCTGTTAAACAATACAGTGAAACTTCACCCATCCTGGCTGCCAACTAGAACTCTTCCTCACACTGAGTTTTAAGAGCACAAAATACTGCCAAATTTCAAATGTACATTCAGAATGCAAATCAAATTGATGCTTTATATTTTGAAAAGTTTGTTTTATTATATAATTGTGGCAATTAACCATATATCATTAACATAAAAGACTTTAGTTTTCAAGTGGTTTCCATATGACTACATTAAAATGTGTTGTGGTCAATTAAGCTAAACAGGCAATTGTAAAATATAGAAGCCAGCACCACTTTAATAATAATAAATAAATAAATAATCAAAAAATATTTACCATGTATTGCATTAGTAAATAACACTAAGGAAAGCTCATACATGCCAGTTTGCCAACTGCTTTCCATTCTGTTCTCATTTTAACAAACTTAAATAATATTTGGAAACACCTTAGATCAGTGGTGTCGAACTCCAGGCCTGATGGGCTGCAGTGGCTACAGGTTTTCATTCTAACCCTTTTCCTAATCAGTGAGTAGTTTTTCACTTCTAATTAACTCCCTTTGCCTTCGTTTTCATAGCCCTGTTTTTAAGGATTCAGTCCTCTGAATTGATTTATTTCTTCATTTGACAGCCAAATAGAAATGAGACGTGAAACGAGCCAACAGATGACCAGCTAAACTGGGATTTCAAACTCCAACCATTTTCACTCCAACCAGTCTCTTAATGAGAAGCTGATTATTGCTGTTAATTAAGCCTGTTATTTAATTCAATGGCTTGTTGCTGCTCTCAAAGGTTTTCATTCTAATCCTTTTCCTAATCAGTGAGTAGTTTTCACTGCTAATTAACTAATTTTCCCTTCATTTCAATAGCCCTGTTTTTAAGGATTTGGTGCTCTGAATTTATCCCTTTCTTTATTAAATGACAGCCAAATAGAAATAAGATGTGAAACGAGCCAACAGGTGACCAGGTAAACTGGGATTTCACTCCAACCATTCTTTTAATGAGAAGTTGATTTTTGCTGTTAATTAAACTCATTATTTAATTCCACGGCTTGGTGCTGATCTCATTCTGCCACAGCAGACATTTCTAAATCTGTTGATTTTTCTGTTTTTTCTAAGAACACCATCAAAATGTTTTGGTGACCTGAGAGATCAACCTTACTGAGACCTTCACCCTTCTTTATTTTCAGATATTGTGTGATGGGCACAAGTGAGCTGGTCATATGGTGGCTTGTTTGATGTTTCATTATTGTTTGGCTACTAATTAAGGGAAAAAACTAAGGGGACGGAGTCAAGTTAATTAAAATGAAGGCAAAAGAAGTTAATTAGCAGTAAAAATGGCTCACTAATGAAGAAGAGGGTTAGAATGAAAACATGAAGCCGCTGTGGCCCTCAAGGACCAGAATTCGACACCCGTGCCTTAGATGAAAATAAAAACTTCAATAACGTGTTTATTTAAAACTGCAAAATTTTCTACTAATACAAAAATACCAGTAAATAAATAGCTGCATTGTGCTAACCAACAACAGAATCAGTCATTGCTATAAATGAAGCTATTGCTCAACCAAACCACCATCCAAAAGCATGCAATTTTCAATTTCAGTTTTGGTGAAATGGGATATTTCTAAAGTTTACATTAATTTAAAAAAGAAAAACATGTACCTTTCTGTTGGGATAACCACTTTGACTATGGCTTGCGACAGAGTCTGTATATGAAGTCACATCAGATAATAAACATAGAATATGTGAGTATTGTTAAACAACAAGCAAAATATAAGAAAATGCATCATAAAACTGCACAGTATCACAACTTTCCTTTACTACTGTCAGTTTTAAAACTTCATACAAAGAAACTGCCCATTAGTACTATAAAGACTAAATTTTAAAATTATTAATGTACAGTATACAGATAACTCATTAAAATACTAGAGTTGTAAAGAAAAAAAAAATGGGACTAGGTAATGAGAATCAAGAACTAGTATCTCAAAACCAACCTGAGTAATGTGACTTACAGAAGGGGGGCAAGAAAAAAAAAAAAAGTATGCAAAACTACAAGCTAACTGTGCATCATGTGTGCCTAAAGTTGGCCTGCTATTAAAATCAATGCGTCTGTTTTATACTTACCAAATTTTAGCTAATGGAAAATGGGATTTATAAATAAAGAACTTTCCACAAACATTAAGTTCACTGTATTTCTTAGTTATCAAAGCAGAAATTATAAAAACTGTATTTGACATCCCACCCCACCACCCAATAATTTCAGTTCATAAAAAACTTGGTCTGACATTCCACTCCCCCAAGAATTTCAGTTCATGAAAACCTGGTCAGACATACCCCCCCACCCCAAATTTCAGTTCATAAGTCACAGAAAAATGCAGTTTACAGCTGTTCAATAGTTTAACTTGGGATTATCAATATCTTGTAGAATGACTGCACCAAAACAAAATGGTGCACAAACATGCAAAACTCAATTTAGGATTGGTATGACAGCTTCACTCTAATGAAACCAGCAAATATTCACCCACCGGAACAATTACAAATTTTGTTGTGTTACTAACAAAATGCAAGTCTATCATTCACATCTATTCATATAGCATGCTCAGTAACATAGCTTTAAATTGAGGTAATTAAAAAACGACTATTAAAAAACAGGTACATTAAAAAGACTACAAAGTTGCTCTTTGATATTTTTCTTTTAAAAAAAAAAGGTAATCTAATGTGTATTTAATATGTAACTAGGGTTTAAATCTATATTCAATGCCCATCCAACTTAGTTCTGGGGACAGTAGTTTTGTCTTGATGATGATTGAGTTTATTGCCCTTTTCTGAAGAAGGATTTTTCTAACTAAGCTTGAAACACAGTCAGGTGTAAATTGATGATTAGCATTTTTCATCTTTAACAATGGAAATGAATCTGCACTATGAACTTGGAACACTGTACATCCCACCGAACAAATCAAGCTTGGGAACTAAAACTAAATAAATGATCAAAGATGGTAGTCACTCAAGTATTACAATAAAATGAGGAAACCTCTGCACTTCAGCTCACCTTAGAGTATAAGACACTTATTTCAATTATTCACACTCCTGACTGTTAGATAACCATCATTGGTGTAACAAAAATAAATGTAACTTTAACTTGAGTTAGTAACATGACAAAAAGAGAAAGTCCAAAGTGGGTCAATACTTTAAGGAGGAACTGGGCAAATTAAAAAAAAAAAAAATCTTTCTATCACTGTACAACTGAGTTAATAAGCTTTAAAAATTCTTAAAATACAAAACTTCTAAACAGTATTAACTTGAATATATATTCTTGTGTCTATTATATATAACACATCACCATACAGAACAATTTAATTACCTTATCAAACTCCTCTTTATTTTTAGGAGGAGGCAACAAAGGAGCTGCAGGATTTTTCAACCTCTCCCTTGGCTGAGCATTAAATGGCAGGCCTGATGGAGGGGGTGGTAGTGTGTGTTCCATCATTGAAGGTGGAATATATATTGGATGGGGTGGTATTGGTACAGCTTTTCCCCAGCCCAATTTCATTTCAAATGACATTATCATCTTTCCTGAAAATAAACACGAGTCATAATATAACATCATTTTCAAAGATAAAATCTCTAAAATTAACTGAAAAATACCAGTTAATGATATCTTTTCTGGTCTACTGTAAATCACAATTGTTCAAAAATACTGTGGCTTTCATTTGCCCAGATAGTTACAATTAAAGTTAAGACAACTTACGAGGATGAGCTAACAGACACAATTAACAGCTTTCATATAAACTAGAATAGCTTTGGTTCACATAAATAGTAGTGGGAAAAAACAATAAAATTCACCATTTAAATGCTTTAAAGCTCTTTCAGCATCACGTCTGTTCATAAATGCAACAAAGCCACAATTTCTTTCTCTTGCCCTCTCTTCATCTGTGCGAGGCCACATTATCTTCACACTGGCCAAGGGACCAAACCGGCCAAATTCTTGACAAAGCATTTCTTCATTCATCTAAGAATTAAATAAGAAAATATTGTAATACATTTTTAGACACAAAAACAGGAAAACTTTAGCTCTAATCTCTAAAATACAGGCAGTCACCGGGTTACGTACAAGATAGGGACTGTAGGTTTGTACTTAAGTTGAATTTGTATGTAAGTCGGAACAGGTACATTATTTTAATAAATGCCATTGTTGACCGACTGTAACCAAGTGCTCTGCCAATGAATGATGGAGTTTCACCTCTCTGACCTTTTTATTACTTCTACTTTATTTTCAATGGTGTTTCTCTTCTTTACTGCATCACCAGCACTAGCATCAGATTTGTGTTTCAGAGACATTCTTGAAGTGTGAAGACAAAAGGTTAAGAGGAGCTCTTCTGTACAGCACTCTACACGCTATCACAGCAGGAAGGCACCCGTCATCAACACATCTGATGTACTGACAAGAGACAACTTCCTGCTATGTGTGTAACAGTACAAGCAGGCTTGTTATTGTGAATGAATGGGGGCGGCGAGGGGTGGTTCATCACCAGCCCACCTCACAGTCACCTCCACTACAGTATGCTGCCTGCAGTTTCCGCCTACCAAGAACGAACACGGTGCGGCCAAAGGCAGGTCGTGAAATCGCCCACCACCGCCCTCATTCAATAAGCAGCCATCTGAGGCACACTACAATGCTACCACCCGCCGCCCCGTTCACCCTTAATGACCTCCATTCAGCCACAACCAGGTCACTGCTTGCAGCATTACCAGCTGCCCACCGAGAACGAATGGGGCAACCGTGTGTGGTGGATGGGCAGTGAAACCGCTTGCCGTTGGGAACCACCCGAGGGACACTACACTGCACAAGCAGCGAAATCGCCCCCCTCCAGCCACCACTTGCAGCGTCCCTAGGCCAAAGATGATGGATCGGCAATTTTTGCGGCACATGTGTCGCAGCTGTAGCCCCGTTCGTTAAGTTGTAGGTCGGATGTCCATAACCTGGGGACTACCTGTATTAGCAAAATATTTCAAGTATCATCTGTCCTATATTCAATTTAACATATCAATGTTTTCAGGTCATTCTTATCAAGGTAGTTTATTATAGTTTTAACTCTATCAAAATTGCTTCACTTCGAGTTCGCTGAAATCACATAAATGTTTCCAAACTTTGCCAAACTACATTAAAATCAATGGGGAAGTAGGAAATGATCTACTTTCAAGTGGATTTCCTCAGAAGTGGAAAGTTTTTCTCTCTCTAGTATTTCCGACACAGCTCTGGCAAGTCGCCAATCTTGAAGAAAGCATGCAATGTCATACAGGATCCACAAAGCATGACAGGGTGCTTTGGGAAAAAATGTTCACCAAATCTGGGTGCATGGTAAATTTCTAGGAAAATATTTAGAGAACAGATTACTGGTGAACACAGCATGTAACTGCTGCAAAAAATACTTTGGCAAATTTTGCCAATCGATACTAATTGCCACATGTTGTAAAACGTAAATTTTAATTGTGCTTGAAACCAAGTAACAAATGATGTCTAAATGACGATGTGCCTCAAAGACAAGATGAAAAAACTTGGTTAACATGGAGTACATTATAGTAGCGAAGCAAGTCTTTCCAAAGAGCTTTAATTCAAGGGCTTTTCTAGATGGTTTGAGTTTAATGGAGCAGAAAAGTAAACACCAAACACAGAGATAACACATTGTCACACACGTGCGCTTGGGAGTAATAGTCCGAGAATGCCCCTTTTGCCTTCCGGAAGCAAAAGGGACAGAAATGGAGCTGGAGATCAAAGGAATGCTGGAACTAGGTTGTAATTGAGGAGTGTAACCGTCCCTGGTCCAGTCCTATCGTGTTGGTCGGAAAGTCTGACAGGAGTTGGAGGTTTTGCGACCACCCTTGATATGACAAAAGGGTACTGGCAGGCTCCTTTAACGGACTCCCCAAAGCAGAAGACCGTGTATAGCACCCCTAGTGGACACTGGCAGTATTGTGTCCTTCCATTTGGGTTACATGGGGCAACCGTTACCTTCCGGCATATGGTGGACAAAGTGCTCCAGTCTCATAAATTATACAGTGCTGTCTTACCTGGATGATGTTATCTATTCTAGCACATGGAGGAAACACCTACAGCAGGTGCAAGCAGTATTGCGGACGCTAAGTGAAGCCGGCCTACAAATTAATCCAAAGAAATGTTTCTTCGGGTTAACAGAGGCCAAATATTTACACTACCTAAAGGGCTGGGGTACTGTACGACCACAGTGTTCGAAAGTTGATGACATTTTGAAATGGCCCCGTCCAAGAACCAAGCAGCAAGTCCAAGCCTTTCTCAGACTAACGGGCAACTATCGCCAGTTTGTGCCCCGCTTTTCCGGGAGAGCAGCGCCCTTGACAAACCTCACAAAAAAGAGGTGCCCAAATCATGTGGCATGGGATGCTAAATCAGAAGCTGCATTTAGTGACTTGAAATAGGCCCTTACGTCAGCTCCAGTATTGAAAACTCCTGACTTTTCTTTACTGTTTATCCTTCAGACAGATGCTTCGGACAGAGGTCTTGGTGTCGTGTTGAGCCAAAGTGTCGATGGAGTTGAACACCCTGTCATGTATCTCCGCTGGAAAGTGGAGCAGGAAGCCCTAGCGGTTAAATGGGTGATCACCCAGCTGAGGTAGTACCTCTTGGACAGGGAGTTGCACAAGGAGTCAAACCCACGGGTCAAGAGGTGGTTCTTGGACCTACAGCCATACAAGTTTTCGGTCCTTTACTGCTGGGTTAACCTGCAGGCCAATGCCGATGCTCTTTCGAGGTGTAACGACCTCTTAGCCAGATACACCCGACCCGATTGGTCTGGGCTGAGGGGTGGCCATGTTACACACGTGCACTTGGAAGTCAATTGAAGGGACCAGAAAACAGCAGTTCCATGCCAGGGGGCGGCGGGTTGTTCTAAACCTCTCTCTTGTCTCTCTGCAAACCACATACGAGAAATCCTGCCTGTACCCGCCCCGAGGACGTCACTTCCTCGGAACCAACTATAAAAAACCCTCATCCTTCACACTTAATCATGTCTACTTTGGACTCGAATCTGTACATATTGTACTCAACTGAAAGCCTTTTGCAGCCAGGGAAACTATACGGTTGGCAGCCCCAAACCTTCGCTGTGTGTCCAGTAATTTATTTTACAGAATTTAAATACAAAAATGCTAATAAAATATCTGGAAGACTTTTTTTTTTTTTTTTTTTTTCAAAAAATACTTATTTCGTTTAAAGTTTTTTGTAGGGCTACTCCCCTAGCAGAGCTACACCACTGTGGACAAGGTATGAAACTAATCACTCAAGAACACAAATGAACCCACTGAACTTTATATGACACAAGTTAAAAAAATACAATGCAAAAGGAAACAAAACAGCGCATTTAAATCACTTGATTCCATTTACCTGAGGATTAATATTTCCAAGATACAAATTAGTTGTAGAAGGGTCTCCAACATCATGTGAACCAGGAGCAGAGTCATCAAGTACTGTAAAAGTAATTGAGTTAAAAGTCAGGTGTACCAACATATATACATCTTAATTTTAGAAGTCATGAGAAAATCTAAGATTATTACCACTGGATGGACGATTTCTTCGTGAAGAACCATCCGCTAAAAGAGGCAAGAAAGCAAAAATTGCAATTTCACATGAAGATATACTTCAATAAGCTTTGAAACATAAGACTGTACAAGTGTTACAGGTTGAAAAGTACAAATATTAAATGGTTAGAAAACTTCAGTTCTTACAAGATCTGCGTTGAGAGTCCACATCAGAAGGCAGAGGTTCAAATCGACTTATCCGGCCCTTCATTTTATGTCGCTCGTCTCTCTCTTCTTGAATTCTATTAAAAGACATTCAATAAATTAGGTTGCAAAACTGTAATGTACAAAAAAGGAAAACAGGATAACTTACTGTTTTAACTCTTCTTTAAATAGCTCTAAATTGCTCTTTTTCTTTTCCTTGTCACTTTTTTTGGCAGTCTACAAGACAAAATTGTACAATTTAGATACAATACCAGAACAACAATGAACTTGCATCTCATTTGTAAACAACTAGTAATATTTGTAATTAAATAAATAAATATCCAAAGTGCCCCTTATGACTCAATGAATAAAATAAAATCACGCAACTGATCAACAAGTGCCATATAAATCAGAAGCTTCTGAACTGGCCTATCATTTAACAATGCAAGAACATCTAGCTAAAGGAAAAATATAATTGTCACAATTAGTACTTCTTCAAATTACCTTCCTTCCCTCCATCTTCCATTTATTCAAACAATACTTTTAAATATCAGAATTTCGTCCATTACCTTGCTTCTAATTCCCATTAGAATGAAGCCAGAAATAGGTTAGCAAATTAATTTCAAAATCGTGGGAATCACACATTCAGCCAAAAAATCCCACAGTTTAACTTGATAAAGTGGGAAAATCCTGTGGTCTTACAAGAACAACAGAAAGAAAATGTTTTTGTCATTCCCACTTACTGTATGAAATGATAAATAAACGCCATCATTTTGTTTATGATCCAAGAGTTAGATGACATAATTGGGAGTTGCAACCACTTTATACTGAAGCAACTCATAGCTGAAATTTGCCCTCATCCTCTGGCTATGATGGATGTGAGAATTATGCATCCTTCCCTTTCCTACCCTACATATCCAATTTACGGTTAGAGGCAACCAGTAGATATCCCAACAACATTGGAGGAAGGAGTGAACTGACCTTGGACAGAGAGTTACTCCACTGCAAAGAGTGCAGTTTAACTGATCATAATACTATCATTTATTCTTGCCAATTAACTTGCATGTCTTTGAGAAGTGGCAGGAAAAAAAAACACACACTTTGGCCAACATTTTATCCATATAATACAAGAATAAATAAATCTCACAACAGCAAAAGAAAGAAATGTACCAAAGTAAAAATCAGGTTTAATACAAAGCTTCTTTGAAAGAGTTTTTATAAATGAAAATACTGCAAATAACCTTTGCATTTACTAACGCATGTGGTAATGTCACAATGATGGTTGTATTGTGACAGGATTCTTTTATCATCTGTATTTTAAAATAACCAACAAGAAAATTTTAGTGCATAGGCTTTTTGTATGTATGTGGTAAGGCAATTCAGGGAGTACATCATGATTATAATAAAATTTATTTTATGTATAGCCCAAAATCACACAAGAAGTGCCACAATGGGCTTTAACAGACCCTGCCTCATGACAGCCCCCCAGCCTTAACTGTGATAAGACAAGGAAAAACTCCCAAAAAAAATCTTGTAGGAGAAAAAAATGGAAGAAACCGTGGGAAAGGCAGTTCAAAGAGAGACCCCTTTCCAGGCAGGTAGGGCGTGCAGTGGGTGTCAAACAGAAGGGGGTCAATACAATACACAGAACAAATCCTCAATACAGTATAAAATAAAAATTTTAAAAGTACATATTAGTAGACTACTGTAAAATCAATACTGAAAACTCTTGTCAAGTACCCTTCCATTTATAGTTGCACAGAGGAAGAATTGTGACCTAAAACCAACAGATGCTTCTGGTTTAACTTGAAAAAAGGAATGCAAAACTATATATTTATATATATATTAGTAATCCCTCGCTATATCGCGCTTCGACTTTCACGGATTTTATACGTAAGCGTATCTAAATAAATAACGCAGATTTTTTGCGGGTTTCTGCGGAAAATGGGTCTTTTTACTTCCGGTACATGCTTCCTCAGTTTGTTTGCCCAGTTGATTTCATACAAGGGACGCAATTGGCGGATGGCTGAGATGCTACCCAATCAGAGGACGCAGTTAAGTTCCTGTGTGCTGATTGGCTCAGCGAGGGAGCACCGAATTCGATTCCACTGCATCAACAAGGAAGTCTCGTCTCGCTCATTCAGCATCAATGTGTTTCGCTGTGTAAAGAGTTAACTTTTCTGCATTTTTCTGTTTATCTTTGTGCGTAGTCAAGCCCTTCATTATGGCTCCAAAACGATCTGCTCCTGCTTCAGAGGCCGTGCCCAAGCGCCAAGGAAAGATGCTAATGATTGCCGAAAACGTAAAAGTTTTGGATATGTTGAAGGAAGGGAAAAGCTACACC
>JANRMT010062854.1:105035575-105052078 GCA_026402145.1 Polypterus bichir lapradei | reverse complement strand
CCCCCCCCCCCCCCCCCCCCCCCCCCCCCCCGGGGGGGGGGGAGAAAAGGGTTCCTATATCTATCTATATCTATACATAAACACATCCTCTTACATCACAAAGTTGGAGGTAAACTTCTTTCAAAAAGTAAAACAACAAATATGAGTATTCTAAATCCACTCTTAAAACTATATTTAGTTTAATTACTCTTGTTTCATTAAATTTACTTAACCTAGGACTTTACGTTTATTTAAAAATTAGTTTATAAGAACACAACTCACATTACTTACAGATTTTCTTTCCCCTGAAGAAGAATGCTGATGTTTCTCAGATTGCAAGTTACTTTTCGATTCCAAAAATCGAGATGTTGGTTTGTATAATTTACCCTTCTTTTCATCTGCTTCAACTTCCTCTAAAATAAATAAATAGACAGACAGACTTAGGAAAACATTAAAATAAATTCTTTAAGCAGACAGGTGTAACCCTCAGCAAAAGGTCTTGCTGCTGGGGAAAATGAATTAAAAGCGACTTTGCCCATTTGCTACTAAAATGTTTTGTATGCAATCTTAAAACAAACTGGAATTCATGAATAAGTGATTTTAGGAGTGGGACTGAGGCTTCTGCTAAAGCTTTCAGGGAGAGACTGTCAAAATATTAATGGCTAGCAGTACTGTTATATTGTATAAGGTGTGCAGACCTTACTAATGGTAAAACATCTTTCTTCCAATAGATGTTGGGAGCAAACCTGTATTGACTACATTCTGTTACCTGTTGTCAAGTTTTTTTTTGTTTTTTTCTTTTTAACTGCAAGTCTCTGGTAATTTGCTGTGTTTATATGCCATGGGAATTGTCTGAGTTAAATCACTTTACATCTCATCTTCCCACTCTATTTTGTGCAGAAAAATTTGCAGTTGATGCTACTGATGCAAGGTCGCTGTTGACTTGTGTGTGCATTGAGCAGCAATTATAGATTTAGTTATTTTTGTGAAAATAAAATGCAACTCGATTGAAAGGAGTACTGCACTGTTCCAAAAATATGCGACCAACTCAGGGATTATAGGGGAGAAAAACAAAGAACATATAGCACGATTTTAGGCAAGTGAGTCAGAAATTCATATTGCTTCTTCTAAATGATACCTATCCCAATTTTTAGCAATTTCAGAGATCCTGAAGGCATTTGGTACCATTTAGAAGTTAAACTAGGGCAAAATAATAGTCTAAAGTTCAAATAAAACACAATTTGGAGAAAGAATTTAAACTAAATGCATGTATGGGACATGACTACTCTCACTTTCACAATATTGTTTTGAAAGCACAGATGCATATTTTAAAAACACTCCAAAAACACCACGACACACATTCGGGGTATGTAGATACTGGAGAGAGATTCAAAGAAAGTGGTCCTTCCTATATGCCGGAAAACAAAAAGATGTTAATCTGGTGGATTGAATGTAAATCAGTGATCTAATGTAAAGACCGCATATTCTCAAAATAATGCACTCAAGAAGTGGGGGTAACGATCCACTGCATTCAGCAAATGATGTGTTATCTCACTTCAATCCTAGTAGGTAAAGTGACCAAATCACAACATGCTCGCTTCAAAACATTTTTTTGCTTTTGTGTGTATAGGATGCTAAAGATATATCACAGAAACAGGCAGACAGAGAACACTGGCAAGGATGTATATTTGGAAGAGCCGTGCAATGGACTGGCACTCTCTTCTGGACTGGTTCCAACCCTACTCCTGATGTTACCCAAATTGGCTCTGCTACCCTCAAACCTCAAACAGATTGTGTTTAAAAATGTTTGGTTATTCTGTTATTTTCATACTTGTTTAGAAAAAAAATGTGCACATTAACTGGTTCTTGAGTTCAGTAGTTGAAAGTGTTTTAAGCTGGCACATGACACTGTTTCCTTGCCTCCTCTCCTAACCCCAACCATTCACTGAATGGAGGACACAATAAATAATTAAAAAAATGGTGCTGCGGGGCACTATCTGGGAGAATGCTGCACCATATTCATAAAGAAACCTCCTCTTTATTCAAACTGTACAGAGTTGTTGATGTTTTGTTTATTTAAATAGATAAATGCAATTAATACAAAACAAGATTGTGTTGCACAGAATCCAGCATAGGGCTCCCAATACCTTCAGCACTCACTGTTGCCCTTCACATTGTAGCAGTTGTTATATGCTTTGGTCATGAACTTTTCTGCTGCACTTAAAATGCATTCTTGTGCATCTTTCTCGACTGACTGTAAGATGGATCTGCATAGTGCTTTAAGGTGAAGATACAAATGAAAATATTCACAAATTCACTGCCCATCTAGTCTATCTTGATAAACCACCTATGTCTTGTCTGTTTGGGCAGCTTACAGTAAACAGAACTTGATGCAAAGACGTCCTTAGACAAGAATGTGAGAGGTGCATCCATTTGTGTGTTTCTTCTCTTCAGCTGAAAATGAGCCACATTTTAAATTCTACATTACAACTGGGGCTTACTTTTCAGCCAGATCAGTTTCTGTGACTGCATCTGAGTATCTTCTTTTTCTGGCAATTAAACCTAGAGAAAAGTATGACTTGAGCAATTAATCCTGTCATGTTAAGACTATTTTAACATTATAATCATCATTTTTGTGTTATTATTATACCACAATATTCTTCATTCATATACATTTTGTCTAATTTTGTCTAGTATGTAACGCTATTTGAAACCTCAAGGTATTTCTATTTGGATATTTTTTGAATATTTACATGTTGTGTTCCATTAACCTTTTAAAGTATGCATAACTACTAGTACATATTAGAATTAAAAGTATATAAATGCAAGAGAAAAAAAAAATCAAATTTGACTAAAATCTTTTGCAAAAATAACTATCAATCATTTGGCTCATTTAAAATCATTAAAAGTTTTTTGTCTACTCTTAGGATGCTTTGCTGAGACTCTGCTGTATATAATTTGAGGCAACTGCTTTTAACTACTTTGTTAGCAAGTATACAGCTTTTTTGCTTGTATTTATTGTATATATCAGGTAACTGAAACTGGTCAACATAAAATTTGACACTTCTGTTAAATACCCTACCTGATGAACTCCTTTCTTAGTTACTCTGCCAGTATTTTATTGTCTTAGTACATCAATGATGCACTGTTTAATTATTCAGGAGGCATTTACTTGTACCTCACTATATTAATCTATGGATTTCTGAAGTCATTCTGCTACTACAATTATTGCTGACATCACTCAAAGATGATGAGGCCAGTTGGCATTGCTCCTCTTACTAAGTCTACTCTTACATGGGATACTTTTAACTCACATAACTGTAAACAAACAGTTCAATTATATTTTGCTATGCAAACACCAAAATGGGTTTAAAAAAAAACACCCTGTGCTATTTGCCCTTGGTGTACTGTACTGAAATAAAAATAAGTTCCAATTTATTCTATATATTTGATATCAATTTTTAGTAACACTGGATCTAGATAACAATTTCAGTCTTAACTGTACATTTCAGCTTCAAATATTCTAGAGATTAAAAAAACCCAGCTCTTATTTTTTCGTTATGAAAATATGAAAAACGTTTCTTTTTTAATTATGTGTTCAAAAATTCCTGCCTTGCGTTTCATCCTGCATTTAAACAGACTGTTGCAGACAAGAAACACACATGAAATAAATGTATTCCAAATGACAATATATTATTTACCCTCTACAACTCCAGGCACCTCACACCCAGATAGACAAGATTTTAGCCCGAAGAATCTTCTCTGCGACTTGAGCTGTGTTGGTGGAAGAGGGTAGGGAAGATAAAGCAGGCTGCTTGTGCTCATTGACACATTTACAAAACAAAAAAAGACACTGATGGAGAGGTGCGAAGGAATTTAAGGTGGGCCGGGATTACACATTTTTTGCGTAGGCTGCAGGGAACACTGCACAACAATTTTTTTTGAAAAGTCTTGCTTCCTGAAAAGTTTTTGCCGATTGTGACAGGTGTGTGTCGGAATGGTGTTAGGCAGAGTGGTGGCTTTGAGGATAGGGATCTGCACTGGCAATCAGAAGTTTCCGGTTCAAATCCCGTAAATTCCAAAGGGACTCTGCTCTGTTGGGCCCTTGAGCAAGGCCCTTAACCTGCAATTGCTGAGCGCTTTGAGTAGTGAGAAAAGCGCTATATAAATGCAAAGAATTATTATTATTATTACTACTACTACTATAGGTACCTACTGGGTAGGCACAAATATAGTTTTGGTTTTACTGCATCACGTAGGAATGCTGAGAAATAGACATTTATATGTTTACTGACAATAACGTATTTAGTCATGTTTATGTTTCGCATAAGCTATTAAATTCAACAGAATTAAAAGTGTTTTGCTCCTGATTGTTTTTGGTATTCAATATCTGGTGCATAACGTTGCAGTGTACAACAGCAGTCAGCAAGCATTGAGGGATTCCAGCTGCTCTGGTATCGTTTCTCCATCGTAGCAATGTCCTAGTGAAACCTTTCACTGTGTTCCGTCACTGATAGCACCAACATTTGCGGGGAAGAAGCCCAAGTGTGAGTGGAGGAAATATTGCCCGACACCAAAACGTATATAGCATCACGCTTACTTACTGTTATATTGCTACAGATACTATGCTTTACTATACTGATACTATACATACACACCGACTATCTATATGAAACAAATGAGCAGGACTGGTGTATGCAAGCCACCTTTATAACATGCTGAGACAGCGTCAAGCTTGTTCAGACCTGCCCAGGCATGCCAATGATGTCAACTTCCACAGAACAGCTTCCAACCTGGCCTGATTCCATGCCTGGACATGCCCAGGCTGCACAAACCGTTGTTGATAAATATTTTATTTATTTATTTACCTTTATTTAACCAGGCAAAACAGATTAAGAACATGTTTCTTATCACTTACAGGAGTGAAAATGTTTGGATAGAAATAAGAAAAAAATCATGACAAAACTGAAACGGTACGTGATGAGTAATTTTTGATGCGATATTCGTGATCAGCACCCAAAAATCTATAAGAAACACCCAACAGTGTTCAAGAAGCAAAAACTTTGTTGTGCAGTTCAATCTAGTGTTAACACAGTAGGGAAAAAAAGGTTAAGAGTACAGTGGAAAAATTAAAGGCTCTCAGCAGTTTACCTTTAGAAGCATTTGCAATTCCTCCTCTAACAAAGGCCTTCACTTTACTCCCATCAGAACCTTCAAAAGCAGCCAGGAATTCTTCATAGATCTCTGCTGCTGCTCTCTCATCTTCCTAGATGCAGCAAAAGAAATATTACGAAAACTCTAAATAAGCATAGATTACAATTAATCCACATAGCTTTATTAAATGACACTTGTGTGAAGAACACAATTGTATACAACCGTTACATTGAAACTATTAAAAAAAAAAAAAAGTATTAATAAACTGTGCCATGTCTGTTTATTATTGAAGTATACAAAGCTTAAAGCAGCTCTGTTGTGAACATTCTGAATTGAGGTACAGTTTCACAATTACGTTTTCAAATAATATACTTACATTTGTCAAGCTCTTTGTTTATTTAGAAAAGGCTACCTATTCTAACTTTGTTGAAGATCTTTATGGAGAATGTATGTCTCAATATACACAGAGAATGGACACCACAAAGATTAAAGAAAATACAGAACAATTTCTAAAATTCAACCCCTCACTCTACCATATGATAAAGTGAAAAAAAAAAATGCACAAAATATTAAGAACACAAATATACTTGCATCATCCTATGAAAGTCAACTCAGAAGGAAAAATGTAATTCAATTTTAATACCACAGGTGGTCTTCCAGTGCTTAATTCATAAATCGTGAGGTCCTAGAGCTTTCACTGATGAGGATCGGAATGGGGGCACGTGAATAATGGCAATATGGGTACCAGAGCGCAGACCTTAAAATGTTTAAATATGTCACTGACCTAACAAATACAAGAAAACGGTACTATTAACATGTTGTATGTTTACACACATATATTAGTATTTCACTTGGATATCTTGGAACAATAAATTGTTCCACACTCTCGGCTGAACAATCATTTTCTCTCTCTTCAGTTTCATTTGATGAACCCTTATTCCATTGCCTTGCTCTCTAATGTTCTAGGTCAGCATTCACATCTGCTGTACCACCACTAAGGTTTTTTTTCCCTAATAACTATACTGACCTGAATTTATTTTGTGTGGCTTCCAGTATTTTTCCAACATTTTTCTCTTTTCCACATTAGCCAAAAAAGTCTCAAAAAAGAGACAAGTTTAAATAAACTAGATTCAATTTTAAAATTTCAAATAATGTTTAAGTAATAAATTTAGCTTATTTAAATATTACTAAAACCAAATATTTTATTTAGATCATGGGGTTGCAGAGCAAATTTGGAGGCCCTGAGGTGCAGAGTGCTCAAAATCAGAAGTAGAGAAATTGGGCTCCATTTGGAGCTAGAACAAATTAGACAGCAAATTGGATACAAAATATCACTATTCACGAACAGAGAGACATACATTCACTAAGGGATAATACAGAGATCATTATTAAGCCAGCAAACAAAGGGGGTGCCTTAGTTATCATGAATACACCTGACCGAACGCAGGAGGCACAAAGGCAATAACCCAGTACTACACAATATTAAAAACTAAAGGATGAACCCACAGATTTCCAGAAGACGAAACTAAGAGAGACAGCAAACAGCATCCATCCTGACATCAGGGATTATGTAATAGTTTAATTCCTTAAAAGCCCTAAAATGGGTTACTTCTACATGCTTCCTAAGGGAACCCAGGAAGGCTATAATCTCACGAATTGGTTTACTTACAGAAAATGTTTCAGAATGGGTGGAGCACATCCTTAAACTACTTGCCCACAATACAACCAGCTATATTCAAGAGACCACTGATTTCCTATAGGCGCATTACCTCAGGAAACCTTACTGGTCACAATGGATGCTGAGGCACTTTACACAAATGTCCCCCAGGATGATGGCATATTGGCACGTGAAACATACCTAAAATATGATTTACCCAAGAAGTCAGTTATACAAATGATGAAATTCACTCTGACACACAATTTATTCTCATTTGGACACTACGTCTACTTGCAACAAATGGGGACGACAATGGACGGTCGGCTCTATGTGAACTCATTTATGGCAAAATTGGAGAAAGATGTTATGTCAACATGTGTCTTAAAACCAACATTGCATCTCCGTTACATAGATGACATTGTGTGGACTGCCAGTGAGAAGCACCTCCTCCATTTTCTTAACCAATACAACTCTTTCCATCCCAACAAAATGCAGAAGATTAATAACTCGGAAACAGGAGTCCGCTTTCTTGACGCCACAGCTCAACTGAAAGGTAACACCCTTGTAACTTCTGTTTCACAAACCAACAGACAGACAGACAGACATACCCGAGAAGCGATACCTCCCACCCCAACCATATCAAGCGCTCCATTATTTTTAGCCAAGCAATACATTACAAATGTATTTGCTCAGACCCAACAGACTGGGACAAAACTGCAGGAGCTTAGGCAAGATTTTATTAGACAAGGATATACTCCCAAAACAACACTCAAATGAGAGTGTCTACCATTAACTAGAGACATCTATCTGGAATATAAAAATAAGTCCTGCATCCCCATTGTTTTCGCCTATAACCCACATCTTGAAGCACCTTGAAAAATTATAAAAGAATTTCAGCAAATAAAAAATAATGATGAAACGCTGAGAGATGTATTCCCAGAACCTCCCTTCCTGGCATACAGAAAACCACCAAACCTACAGCAACTAAACTGTCCAAAGCTCCCTGAGTGAACCAAAAGATAACGGTACATCTCCCTGCCAATAGAAAAGATGTAAAATGTGTGCTCACATTTATAATACAGATTGTGTAGTTATTTCACACAGCCAACAAGAACATCTCAAAAAGGGATCATTTTCCAGCAGATCATCTTATGTGTCCTACCTAAATCTTTGTATTAAAATGTCCCAACCTCATACTCTATATGGGAGAAACTGGGCAAAAGGAATGAATTTACATAGGTTCCACATTAACACTAGAATTACCATACAAAGTACAGCGACGGCAGCTTCCACCTGCAGCTATAGACTCTTCCACACTAGTGTTTAGATCTGGACGGTGTATGTGCCCCAAAAAAAAAAAAAAAGTTTACCTGCATTCTCATACCATTTAACTGCATTCTCACACTTTTGCCATCGCTGGACTTTGTATGTAAGGGCCAGATCGAATGTTATTTACCTTGGTTTATTTACTTACTTCCTACAGCATAAAGTCACAAGTAGAGTGCAGAGCTAAAGCGCATCTTTATGTGAAAACGGCAGTGTCAGATGGGGGGGGGGGTTAGGGTTGTTAACGCGACTGAGAGAATAAAAAAAAAAAAAAAAAAACAAAGCTAACTTTTACGAGTATCATACATTTACACCGGCTGTTACAGACTGAAATCAAAATGTTTTTTATTCTAAAATAGTAAGAATGAGAGCAGTTCACTTCTCAAAACGGACTCGGCCGGGATCAAACCCGTGAAGTTTTGATTATCAGTCAACAGTTGATAGCGTTGCGCCACCGAAGCGGTCGTAGTAAATGCGTGTCAATGTCGCACCCTAAAGTGGGTTCTTTTTCTACAGTTATATTCTTGAATAGAAGCGCACTTATTACGTTATATTTGTACCTTTTGTGATAGTGTTTATTTGATATTTGGAAATCAGGCTTAACACATTATATACTTCATGTCTACATTTTGTCAATTATTACTAAAACATGAAAAACGTTTCTGTTTTAACGATGTGTTTACTGTATAGAGATTGCTGTAGACACGGAATACACATGAAATACATGTGTTCCAAATAACGATATAGTATTTATAAAAGTGATTTGGCCCGACTTCTTACTCTATACATCTCCAAGCAACTGACACCCAGGTAAACAGACTTGAGCTGAGAAAACTGTGCGCCGGTGGGGGATGTGATAGCAGGCTGCTTGCTGCTTATCAACACATTTAAAGGACAAAAGATGCTGATGGAGAGGAGAGGTGCGAAGTGATTTAAGGTGGGGCAGATTTGCAAGTTTTTAAGTAGGCTCTGGTAATTCTACGGTTAAGCATGGCAATAGAGATGTTCCTGTAGAAGCTCACTTCAGCAGCCATGGACACTGTGAGAGGGATCTTAAAGCCACAGTGGTTATGGACAACTTCAAAACAAAGGAAGAGAGAAAGGAATGGGAAGTTAAACAGATGCTAAAATATAACAGATTAGCAAAATACCTGCGCTTTGCAGCGGAGAAGTAGTGTGTTAAAGAAGTTATGAAGAAGAAAAGTAAACATTTTTAAAATAATGTAACATGATTGTCAAAGTAATTGTTTTGTCACTGTTATGAGTGTTGCTGTCATCAAGGATTGGATTATCATTATTTCTTTCAATCAGGTTCGTATTTGGAGGATGTGTTGTGTTCAAGTTACATTCCGTGTTTGTCAACCGTTGTAAAGATAGCAGGTTTCATTCATCGAAGTGTTCACTACCCAAATCGGTACTCGTGAATCTAAGATGTTTAACAGGCATTCCCGGTATTAACTTGTGGATTTGCCTGCGAATATTTAGCGGCAGCGTGTCTATGAACTTGTGGAATTTCCTGCGAGTATTTAGCAACAGAGTCTCTATGAACTTGTGGATTAGCCCGCGAGTATTTAGCAGCAGCGTCTCAATGAACTTGTGGATTAGCCCGCGAGTATTTAGCAGCAGCGTCTCTATGAACTTGTGGATTTTTCTGCGAGTATTTGGTGGCAGCGTCAAAGTTGTTTCCGTCTAGCTGCATCAGAAAATGTACCACAACGTCTGACACGCCTCGTTTTTACTGTTTTCTCACAGCTTGGATTGCTGCTGACGGACGGCCTTATATGTTCAGGCAGTCAATTACGTGGGAGGCATGGGGATGGGGGACGCAATATAGGCAGGCAGCCAACTATGTGGGAGGTGTGGTGATGGGGGACGCAACTCCGCCTCACACGGCGACCGAGCTGCAGGCTATGGACGTGTATATGTACGTAATTAGGATTCAATTATGACCGTTACACCTAGAATTTCGAAATGAAACGTGCTTAACTTTTGTAAGCAACCTGTAAGGAATGAGCCTGCCAAATTTCAGCCTTTTACCAACACGGGAAGTTGGAGAATTAGTGATGAGCGAGTGAGTGAGTCAGTCAGTCAGTGAGGGCTTTGCCTTTTATTAGTATAGACTAGCAAAATACCCGCGCTTCGCAGCGGCAAAGAACTGCCTTAAAATTTTTATTAAGAAGAAAATTAAACCTTTTTAAAATGAGGGAAAATATACCAATAATTATTTGTTAAGGATCTCTTTGTATGCCACGTTGTCAGTTCAGCCCTCCAGTTGTAATATGACCAAGCTGTAGCTGTGCGCTGAGCTTACTCTTGAGCATGCAACGTACAGTTGGCCATGTGAACAGTAATCTTGTTTCAAATCTCACAGCTTGGATTGCTGCTGTCATAATCGGTTTGAGTTTCATGGCTTGTTTCAATTACGACAGTATTTGTTGGACTTATGTTAAAGAGACATTCGACATCTGTCAAGCATTGTAAGTATACAACCAGTTTCATTGATAACTTCACATCCAGCTTTTGAGAGTTTAAACATTTCTAAACATCAAAGTGTCCACTACTGAAATCGTCACCTGTGAATCTAAGATGTTTAAGAGGCATTGGCGGTTGTTCAAAGGTGTAAAATATTTGGCCATTTCGGTACACTTGAAAGCATCAACTGAACAATACAGCGGCAGACATCAACTCACATGCAGATGCATAGGTGAAGGGCTTAAGCATTTCACTCTTCTAGTGCTCCTGTGTAGTATAATTATCTCCTGTACCGTCATCAGTCCACACCTTGAACCTGTCCCAGTCATTCAATACATAAGACACAATGTTCCTCCGGATATCAAGAGTGAGCCTGATATGGCCGTGCAATATGTAACAAAGAGAATGGAAAAGGCAGGTGCCATCTCCGGGCATGGAAACCACTTGGTAAGTGACAATTCTTTGATCGATGGTGATCACCTCGATAGACATGTTAATGGGGGTACGGTTGGAATGATAAAGGAAATGGGTACCTGAACAATGTAAAGTAAGTCTAAAATACCTACACAATAACTATAATCGTAATAAATGAACAATAAAACAGCGGAGAAGCTGTGGATTAAATAAAAAGGCTGTAGTTATCAGCAGGGAGACGTGAATACCGTGCGAAGCAAGAAAGGGAATGTAGAGACTGGAGCGACAAACGGCCTTATATAGGCAGGCAGCCAACAACGTGGGAGGCGTTAGGATGGGGGGACCCAACGCCGCAGGCTATGGACGTATATATGTACGTAAGTAGGATTCAGTTAGTGTTGGGAACCCGCGTACCAAATTTCTTGAAGATGGGCCCATAAGTAACAAAGACCGTTGAAAAGTTCAATATGGCGGCCGACAGTGGCATCACATCACCGAAATAAGTACCAAATTTCAGCCTTTTACCTACACGGGAAGTTGGAGAATTAGTAACGTTGGAAAGTTCAATATGGCGGCTGACAGTGGCGTCACACAACCGAAATAAGTATGTACATTGGTTTCGGTTAGCGCAGGGAAGCCGCCTACCAAATTTCGTGAACATGGGGCCATGAATAAGAAAGATATTGCACAGCCATATCAGGCTCACTATTGATATCCGGAGGAACATTGTGTCTTATGTATTGAATGACTGGGACAGGTTCAAGGTGTGGACTGATGACGGTACAGGAGATAATTATACTACACAGGAGCACTAGAAGAGTGAAATGCTTAAGTGTACCGAAATGGCCAAATATTTTACACCTTTGGACAACCGCCAATGCCTCTTAAACATTTTAGATTCACAGGTGACGATTTCAGTAGTGGACACTTTGATGTTTAGAAATGTTTAAACTCTCAAAAGCTGGATGTGAAGTTATCAATGAAACTGGTTGTATACTTACAACGCTTGACAGATGCCGAATGTCTCTTCAACACAAGTTCTACAAATACTGTCGTAACTGAAACAAACCATGAAACTCAAACCGATTATGACAGCAGCAATCCAAGCTGTGAGATTTGAAACAAGATTACTGTTCACATGGCCAACTGTACGTTGTATGCTCAAGAGTAAGCTCAGCACACAGCTACAGCTTGGTCATATTACAACTGGAGGGCAGAACTGACAACGTGGCATACAAAGAGATCCTTAACAAATAATTATTGGTATATTTTCCCTCAGTTTAAAAAGGTATCATTTTCTTCTTAATAAAAATTTTAAGGCAGTACTTCGCCGCTGCGAAGCGCAGGTATTTTGCTAGTTATATATATATATATATATATATATAGTGAACCCTCGTTTATCGCGATTAATCCGTTCCAGACTCTACCGCGATAAATGAATTTTCACGAAGTAGGATTCTTTATTTAGAAATCGAACATTTTCGCAGTTAGAGTATAGAAAACCTGTTTACGACCTTTTAAATACGTTTTTTAACATTATTAGAGCCCTCTAGACATGAAAAAACACCCGTTAGTCACCATTACACGCGTATTACCCAATATATTACACAAAATGAGAAAATAAGACATTTTAGATGTTACAAATATAATATTATTATTGTACTGTACAATTAATTACACACACACCGTTCTTACACACAACCACTAACCTATGAAGGCACGACCTCAGTAGGAGAGTCTTAAGGTGGTTCAGTATCTTCAGCAGGTGCATCGTTGCCTTCTTCCGCTGAAGCAGTACTGGGAGTAGGCAGTGGGTGTCTGGGTGCGCGGCTGAAAAACATGATAGGCAGTTGCTGGCGCTGTCTTTTCATTTGCGCGAAGAGGCTTTTGTATGGTTCGATCGCTCCATCAAGCGCATTCTGGAACTGCAATGCACGCATCATTTGTGGGTCCCATTCGCCAATCATGTCCTGTACTTCCTTAATAGTTCTCACGACTTGTGAGAGACGCTCAAGTGTAAGGCCAACTTCCGCCTCCTGACCCCCAGGAACCTCTGGCTGCTCCTGCTCCTCCTCCTCACTCGCAGATTTAGTCATCTCCACCAGATCCTCGTCATTTAAGGGGTCCGAGTGTGTCTCCAGCAGCTCATCCACGTCATGGCGAGTCATATCCGCGAAACCTTCTCCTGTCAGCATGTGGGCTAGCCTAACTGCCTTATCCACTGCCGAGTCACTTATATCCTCTGGGGTGAGTCCTCTGTAGTCGTGGACAATTTCAGACCACAACATCTTCCAGCTAGCCTTCACGGTCTCTTTCTTTATGTCCTTCAATGCAGCCTGGATGTTCTTAAGACAGGTTGCGATGGTATACTGCCGCCAGTACTCCTTCAGCAAGAAGTTCTCCTCAAGGTTCATGCCTTCAACGAGGTGCTGCAGGGTGTTTCGCGTGTAGAGGGCTTTGAACGTGCGAATAACGCCTTGATCCATGGGCTGGATCAGCGAAGTGGTGTTGGGAGGAAGGAACTCGATCCGCACACCGCCGTAAGATAGGTCTTGCGCATGACCTCCAGCATTGTCCATGAGGAGAACGACATTAAACTAGAGTCCCTTCTCCGCGAGATACAGCTTGACTTGGGGGATGAAGCACTCGTGGAACCAGTCCGATGACAGCTGCTTTGTGATCCAGCCCTTGTTGTTGTGCATCCAATGCACTGGCAGCTGGTTCTTGTTTTTATTCTTCAGGGCTCTAGGGTTCTTGGCTTTATAGATAAGGGCAGGCTTGAGCAAAAATCCCTCAGCATTTCCACACAACAATAGTCACGCGATCTTTATACGCCTTGAAGCCACGGACCTTGGCCTAATCCTTGAAAATTAAATGTCCGGGAAGGCATTCTTTTCCAGAAAAGTCCTGTTTCGTCCATATTGAACACCTGTTCTGGATGATACTTGCCCTCCTCAAGGATTTTTTTGAACGTGTTGTTCACGTAGTCATCTGCTGCAGGCTGATCAACAGAGGCAGCTTCTCCGTGGAGAACGACACTCTTCAGAGGATACCTCTTCTGGAACTTTTCAAACCAACCCTTGCTCGCCGTGAAATCCATAAACGTTGCAGAAGAGGGTACTGGTTGAGGATCGTCCGCCGTAAAGCGCTGATAGAACTGCCTTGCCTTCTCCCGGATGACCAGCGAATCCAACGGAATGTTTTTCTTGCGGCTGTCGCTGATCCAAATTGCTAGGACAGACTCCATTTTCACAATGAACTTATTACGACTTGTCACAATGCGCTTTGCTTCTTTGTTGAAAGAGACAGTAGCCGTTTCACGGATGTTCTTTTCATCTTTACGGATGTAGCGAACAGTAGACTCATTCAAGTTGTAATGCCGGGCAACCTCCATGATTTTCTTGCCATCTCTGATCATATCCAAGAGTTTCACCTTCTCCTGGATGGTAAGCATATTCCTCCGGCGCTTAGTTTTATTTTCAGTAGGCTTAGAAAAAGCAGCACGTTTAGGAGCCATTGTGGGGCTTAGATAAAAGTTCTCATAAAGCGCATGCGTAGTGACGTAAGCGTGTATGAAAAAAAAATCGCGATAGAGTGAAGCCGCGAAAGTCGAAGCGCGATATAGCGAGGGATTACTGTGTATATATATATGTATACTAATAAACGGCAAAGCCCTCAAGCCCTCACTCACTCACTCACTCACCTCATCACTAATTCTCCAACTTCCCGTGTAGGTAGAAGGCTGAAATTTGGCAGGCTCATTCCTTACAGCTTCCTTACAAAAGTCGGGCAGGTTTCATTTCGAAATTCTACGCGTAATGGTCATAACTGGAAGTTGTTTTTCTCCATTTACTGTAATGGAGTTCAGCTGGAGGGGCGGAGTTTCGTATGACATCATCACGCCTCTCACGTAATCACGCATTACGTAGAAAGCCAGGAAGAGCTACAAAACGCGCTTTAGAAAACATGCATTATATAATTAAGTAGGCAGCGAAACAATTAGAAGCGAGTGAGTGACATATAAAACCATATTCAGCGGCTCACGTGAACTGACGCAGTGTGCAGACAAAAAGTAACAGTTCCAAAGAGTGCTGAACAAAAACCGAATTACACTGCTACGCTCCAATAGATAAACCACACGCAGTGGCGCGATAGTAAAGCATTCGCCTGTAGCGCCCACGTCCGAGGTTCGATTCCCGAGAGGGGATGCACTAAGTATGTATGCGCGCTTCTCGATTTATTTTAACCTCGCATCCCCTTAGTTTGAGACGTATGAAAACGCATGCGGTTAACGCAGAAAGACAGATCACCTATTCACCTATTGAAGCTTCATGAATAATGGATACTTTATTCGCGATCAATGATTGTTTTGGTAAAGCCATACTCAGTGTATTCATTAGATGAACGGTAAACAAGTAAGAGCGAGGGGACGGTAACTTACTGAAGCACACAAGCAAAACCACAATAGCACACGGGCTCGATGTACTGACTTGCGCGATCACATTCCAAAAAATATTTCTTTTCAAGTTCTATTTAGTCCATATGAGTCAAACTCAAAGCCCACGGGCCACATCCGGCCCGGCGTGTAATTATATCCGGCCCGCGAGATCATTTTATATACTGTATTATTGTTATTAATGGCCCGGGTATATGAAGCACTGGTAACACAATAAACTACAGATCCCATAATGCAGCGCTTCAGCTGCCTTGCCGAACACTTACCGCGTTAATCAAGTCTAGCTTATGAAGGTGCAAGTTATTGTGAAGCTAGCCCACACGATGCCGAAGAGAAAAGGTGATTCTGGACATAGAGCCTTTAAAAACCGATGGGAGGCTGAGTATATGTTTACTGACATTGCCGTTAAACCCGTGTGTCTCATTTGTGGAGCTAATGTGGCTGTAATTACAGAATTTAATCTAAGACGGCACAATGAGACAAAACATCAAGATAACCTGAAAGACCTGAATGCAATGCAGAAGATACAGAAAGCAGAACAATTAAATAAGAATCTGACACTTCAGTGGACGTTTTTACCCGTGCACAATCACAAAGCGATTTCAAGTGAAGCTGCTTTTATGGGAGACACAAATGCACCAGTGCAACTTGCCCCACTTTCCCTGTTGCCAAGTAATGTTGAACAAAGTCGTCACTACGGTGTTCCAAAATACGCACTTTGCTGATAAACTGAGCGCACTGAGTTTGCACGGCGCTTTGGTGACTTTGAAGAACAAAAAAAGTCCGTCTACATGCGGCTCGAACCTTGTGCATGTTTGGTAGCACATATCTGTGTGAGAAGCTCTTCTCAGTGATAAAGACTAACAAAACAGCACACAGGAGTCGCCTCACTGATGAGCACCTGCAGTCCATCCTGAGAATCTCCACAACACAGAACCTCACACCAAACAAACGAACTTGTTGCCAAAAAAAGATGTCAGGCGTCCAGCTCTAAAATGACATATGAGCAAAGACAACTGAATGATTTGATTTGTTATTGCTGAAA
>JANRMT010062854.1:104994792-105025575 GCA_026402145.1 Polypterus bichir lapradei | reverse complement strand
AAAAAAAATCCAAACCTACATGGCCCTGTGTGAAAAAGTAATTGCCCCCTTGTTAAAAAAATAACCTAACTGTGGTGTATCACACCTGAGTTCAATTTCCGTAGCCACCCCCAGGCCTGATTACTGCCACACCTGTTTCAATCAAGAAATCATTTAAATAGGAGCTGCCTGACACAGAGAAGTAGACCAAAAGCACCTCAAAAGCTAGACATCATGCCAAGATCCAAAGAAATTCAGGAACAAATGAGAACAGAAGTAATTGATTATTATCAGTCTGGTAAAGGTTATAAAGCCATTTCTAAAGCTTTGGGACTCCAGCGAACCACAGTGAGAGCCATTATCCACAAATGGCAAAAACATGGAACAGTGGTGAACCTTCCCAGGAGTGGCCAGCCGACCAAAATTACCTCAAGAGCGCAGAGACGACTCATCCGAGAGGTCACAAAAGACCCCAGGACAACGTCTAAAGAACTGCAGGCCTCACTTGCCTCAATTAGATCAGTGTTCACGACTCCACCATAAGAAAGAGACTGGGCAAAAACGGCCTGCATGGCAGATTTCCAAGACGCAAACCACTGTTAAGCAAAAAGAACATTAGGGCTCGTCTCAATTTTGCTAAGAAACATCTCAATGATTGCCAAGACTTTTGGGAAAATACCTTGTGGACTGATGAGACAAAAGTTGAACTTTTTGGAAGGCAAATGTCCCGTTGCATCTGGCGTAAAAGGAACACAGCATTTCAGAAAAAGAACATCATACCAACAGTAAAATATGGTGGTGGTAGTGTGATGGTCTGGGGTTGTTTTGCTGCTTCAGGACCTGGAAGGCTTGCTGTGACAGATGGAACCATGAATTCTACTGTCTACCAAAAAATCCTGAAGGAGACTGTCCGGCCATCTGTTCGTCAACTCAAGCTGAAGCGATCTTGGGTGCTGCAACAGGACAATGACCCAAAACACACCAGCAAATCCACCTCTGAATGGCTGAAGAAAAACAAAATGAAGACTTTGGAGTGGCCTAGTCAAAGTCCTGACCTGAATCCAAATGAGATGCTATGGCATGACCTTAAAAAGGTGGTTCATGCTAGAAAACCCTCAAATAAAGTTTAATTACAATTCTGCAAAGATGAGTGGGCCAAAATTCCTCCAGAGCGCTGTAAAAGACTCATTGCAAGTTATCGCAAACGCTTGATTGCAGTTATTGCTGCTAAGGGTGGCCCAACCAGTTATTAGGTTCAGGGGGCAATTACTTTTTCACACAGGGCCATGGGTTTGGATTTTTTTTTCTCCCTAAATAATAAAAACCATCATTTAAAAACTGCATTTTGTGTTTACTTGTGTTATATTTAACTAATGGTTAAATGTGTTTGATGATCAGAAACATTTTGTGTGACAAACATGCAAAAGAATAAGAAATCAGGAAGGGGGCAAATAGTTTTTCACACCACTGTATACTTCATCTGAAAGGTGTTAATCAGAGTAGAGGTGACACCTCTGTAGAGACTCCTTTAGGAAAAAAGGCACCCAAATAAACATTCAATTTTGTTTCTAATCACCTACTGAACTGGCTGGATGTGATGCGACAAAATAAGACATCTATAAGCAGGCCCAGAGGTTAAACCTTCCTTCAGAACTAGTTGCATTCATCCCAGTTCTCTTTGTGGAGCTGAAAGCAAACTCCCTATAAAGCCTCGGAGCTTGACACCCTACACTATGGCCAAGGACCATTCTGCTAAGCCAAGCTCTGTTTTAGTGACAGAGGACTGTTGAAGACAGAAAAGCAGCACTACTTGATGGGAAAGTTCAGTACATACACTCTTGTGCCAGAAAGAGTAACGCTTTTCCCTATGATGTTGCAGAGAATGCAGCAAGGAGCCTAACAGCAAGCTGAAGGCGGCAACATCAGATCACCCACAGATAATGGACCATGTAACCAACACAAGAAGAGTCTTCCTCTTGAACCTGCAGCAACAACACACAACTCCACATATCATCATCCTTGAAGGTTTGGTTTCATAAAACTGCTCGTCTGTGCCATGATAAATTAGAACTCTAAATAGATAGCTTCTACTACAGTATGCTTGTCTTGCATCCTGTCTTCTATGTCTATACATGCAGTCAACATATTTCTAAAATCCTTGTGTTCATCAAATTGTATTATTGTGTTTCCTAAAATAAGTGTGCTTCAGTTACTTTGATATAAATCTAACAGATGGACACCACTGCTACAGAGAAAATAAAGTTGGGAGTCTTACCAACAAATTCTGAAAAACTGAAGTTTGATAATTCATTAGCTGATTAACATCAGTCAACCATTGATTTGTTTCATCGATACACATGAAACAGATATCCTTCACACATTTCCAAAAATTTGCATCTCTGGGAGGGCCATGAAACAGACATCCCCCATTTTCATCACACTGTGTACATCAACTGTAACTTAATGCATGGAATCTCTTGCTACTGATGCACATTCCTATATATATTACAAATTAATGGATATAGTGTAAACCATGTTAGTTGTTATTTTACAAAGAACATAAAGGAGATGCTGAAGGACATTTAAATATGTTTTAATTTACACTGTATGTAATGCCTGAGGTGCTACTGAATTTGAAAACTGAACAGTTCAATATGTTTTGCTAGTGTATAAAGGTCTACAGTATTCTCAGGAATTTTAAATAGAATCTGCGGGGGATCGATTTGCTCTTAACTCAATTTTTCTTTATGTAAAACTTGATTTGTATGGAATGTAATAAAATTAATATAAATAAAAAAATAATAAAATAAATAGAATCTGCTAATATTCAAAAAATTTTCAAACATTAACTGTAATGTCAATCACTGGGTGAAAGCCACGTTGTATATACTGTATAAAAACATCATCTCAAAAAAGACTTAAACCAGTATTTAAGTGAGGCTACATGCCAATCTGTCTGTGTGTGTGTGTGCGCGTGCGTGCGTGCGATACAATGCATTGTAATTGAACATACACAGCCTTACTAAGAAGAATGTCAAAATAGTTGAAATCTATTTAAATCTAGGACCAATATAAATTTAATTTTTGCTTAGATGAATGATTTTTACATCATCTTCAGTCAAATGAAGAACTGCAATATAGTATATCGCAGAACAACATTTATATACTTAATATATTTCAAAACAAACAAAAAAAAAAAAAAAAAAAAACCCACATACAGCAATATATTGTGATGAAAGTATCAGAATATCACATTGTAACATTGGGCCCCAGCAATTTTCACTACCTAATGTGAAGTGCCATGGTGTTCTTATTTACAGTGTGTCAACATTCATTCAAGAAAATGCTCAGGCAAACAATGAACTGTCTTGCTTTACTATTTAACAATGTTCTAAGGAAAGCTTGTTAAAAATTTGAAAGATTTTGAAATAGTGCGATTCGATCTATTCAATCCAAGGAAAAACTGGAAAGTCAATTTACTATAAGATGTAGACAACATTTGATTTGCCACAGATGGTTCGCAGCAGCATACTCAAATGAGTATGAAGTGGAAACTAAACTTGATGTAGCTTTCTGGAACAGCAAAAGATACCAACATATCTTTTTATCTTTGCTGTTTTGAATATTGCTGTTTTTCAATTTCAGTCAACAATGTATGTCTCAAAAGATTATTTAAATACATAATTGAAATTGAAGAAATAAAGGAGAGTAAATAAATAAATAAATAAAAAAAGACAACCTAATTGGTAGTCATAAACCTTCTGCACAACTTTTAGGACCTCTCTCCCCTTAATTGTAATAGACTCAGGTGTAAACGCCATGAACCTGGGGCTGGGAGTGAAAACAATCAAAGAACAGTAGATTCCAGGGAAGGTAAGCTTGAAACAAACTTAATGCCCCTAGTGTGTGTGAGCAGCTCATCTAAACCACAGGACAATTAAAAGGAAGGCTACAGACCCTTACATTTTCAGTAGAGAAAAAAAAAATTCAAAAATGATTTCTTTCCCTTTCATGCTACTTCAGACTGTAGGGACCTCAAAGCACTGATACTTTCAATTAAAATTACAAAGTTGATTTTGAAAATGCAAAACTTTTCTGTGGTCTATCCTTTATAATAAATAAGAAAAGAGGCAGATATCACATTGGTACTATAAAAAAAAAAAAAAAAACTAACTTGCTGACTACCAAACAACAATTTAAAATCTAATTGTGCTTAACAAATAAAGCCAGAGCACCATACAGCACATTTTCACAGGGGTTTAAGCCAAAAAACAGTTTTTCCCATTACCTTCTTTTTAATTTCTTCTTGTTCCTTTTTGCTGAGAGTTCTTTTTGCTGCAGACATCTTGCCAATGCTAAATGATTTCAGTTTGCTCTCCAACAAAGTCTGCAAAAAAACACGATGCCGAATAAAAATTAGAAGGAACAGAAAGGTTCAATAACACTTAATACAGTTTACTCTAAGCATAGGTTGCAATGTTTAATTAAAATAAGGATGAACATTGTTCACTCTAAATTAAGAAAGCACCCAAGAAAAAAATCCAGAAAGCAGCAATACATTCCAGAACACTGTTTTTAGTAACCCAACCCACTCCCAAACACACACACACACACACACACACACAAAAAGGCAAATCATACAAACAGAATTATACAGCACTTTATGATTAACTTCAAAGCAGCAATTTTAAATAAATAAATAAATAAATAAATAAAACCTCCTTCATGGCAGTCTAACTAAAAAGTAAAGATGTAGAAGTACATTCAAAATCTAATGCAGCAGAAATATATTGTTTACTGACTAATCAATACAGTAAAACCACCATTACCCGTCACTCTTACCGTCGGTTTGGCAACATTATAAATATACATATACACACACTAGGGGGCTTCGCTCGCTAACACTCCACTTCGCATCTTTGCATATGTGGATTTCACATTCACCAAAAAATCCTTTTAATTCTTGAAACACTACTTTTTCCTGATGGTAACACTAATTAGATGATCTACAAGTCTCTGACTTAAAGTTTAAATCCAAACAATATATTCGTTCTCTTTTCGCTGTTCCGTTATTTCACCAAGTAATTTCAGTTTGTTTGCACTAATGCGATCTTTACCATCATTTTTTTTGATACTCTTGAATTTTAGGACTTTCATTATCTCTAACCTGCTCTGCATTTGTATTGCGCCAATGTTTTTGAATACATATACACATACATATATTACTGTTCTACTACTGCTCTATTGTACACTGCGAGCTCTGTACATCGGCACAACTGTCCCTTGTTCTACCACATAGTGTTCTTTTCCAGCACCATGTGTCGCATTTTGAAATCTGTGTCAGCCATATACATTCAGATTTAACAGCGTTTCGAAGCTTTTCTGTTTTGTTGTAATCAATCTAATACACACTGTTAAGGTCAATAAATGTGGTGGAACTGTAAAAAAAAAAAAAAATGTAAACATTTACAAAACAAAAGTGCTTCAAGTATTGCTTCAATTTATGGAATAGGAAGAACAACAGCTTTCTTTTTGTTTTTGATATTTCCACAGTTGTAACTGCCAATGGCCAATTACGAATTCACAACATCTGGATCACAAAAGGCCCAGAAGCAGTTCCTTTTCCCATCATGAGGTTATATGTACAACCCGTGGCCTTTTTTTTATTTTTTTTTTACTTTGTAGCAAAAAATAGATATAGCACAAAAAAAATTTAGTTTAATAGCTGAATATTCTGGCTTCATGAAACACACTGTAAGAGCCATTTTCCTAGTTCTATAAAATATATGAATATTTACTAGATGATAATGCATAAAATATGGGAGGTTCCTATAACCCCCGAGAATAGAATTGAGTTGGTATTTTCCTGTCATTTCTTAACAGTTTTTGAGTAAACAATGTTCGTTAGTTAGAGTCTAGCCTTGCCTTGTGTAAGGTACAGAGGCATACGGTTTTTTAACCGTGTCCTTGTTTGTGCTCACGTTCGTGCTTGCACACGTGAACGTGCCTCTGTGCATGTCAATGTGCCAACGGCCTACGGGCTTTTGAGTGTGAAGTAACTCTTAAAATAAAAGATTTAAGTGTTGAACCGTATGTTTAAGGCATACAGAAGAAGAAATTAAGAACTTTTAAGTACAGAAATAACCAAAGCTTCTTAAGAAAAACTAAGTTTATAGAAGATACATTTTTCCTTTTTTTGCCTTATTTCTATGTTTGTAACTATTTTTCTTTTTATTCTTGTATGGACTATTTGCCTTTAACTTTCACTAAATATTTTGAAAACAAACTTTTGGACTGAGAGATTTCTTTGACACTCGTCTTACCCGTGCCTGACTTCGCCTTATGCAATGGCATATTTTTTTTTCAGATCAAATAGAGGGGAAAAATTCTGAAATCATAAAATAGCAAAAAAAAAAAAAAAAAAAAAAAGATTTTTTTCTTAGAACCTAACTATTATTTGTTAGCGGAAAGTGCAAATATCCTCCAGAATTTTTTAGGGCTTTTTTCGAGGCAATACTGTGCTGTAGAGAGAACAGGAAGCAACCACTGAGGGAAAAACCATTTGGCATGGTGAAAGTAGCCAATCTGAGAATGTTATTCATTACTCCTTGCTGCCGATTGACTGCTGCCATGTGACGCGTCTCCTGGTGAGTGGGTTTACCACCGCGGTCTGGGATGGTAAAAGTAGCCAATCCGAGAGCATTATTCATTTCTCCTTGCTGATGATTGACTGCTGCTTTGTGGCGCGTCTCCAGCTGAGTGTCCTCATAGTTTCCATTTTGTTATTGTTTTGTTATTCTTAAACGCACACGATGTTGTCGAATCGCCCTGCACCTTCTAAGGCTTCTGGAACTGAGCCTAAGTGCCAGAAGAAGTTTAAAAACAATCCAGGAGAAGGCTGAGCTACTGGATTTGCTCTAGAAACTAAAAAGTTATGCTACAGTAGCGCACCACTATGGCATTAATGAAAGCACCGCATGCTACATAAAGAAGAACGAAGCAGCGATCTGGAGTACCGTATCTGTAAGTTTCTGTGTTAGTGCCAAAAAGGTAATGACCGTAAGAAATAAAAAATACCATCAGGATGGAATCTGCCTTGGCACTGTGGATCACCAACTGCAGGAAGAACATCCCCTTGGACAGTAACATCTTCCGTGAGAAAGCACGGAAATTGTACCAGCAGTTCGCTATAAGAGACAATGAAGCAACTTCCTATCACAATGTTCCTGAAACCTATAAGCCAACACGAAACCCCACCAGAAGAAGCCCGTACAAAGATACGACATTAAGAAGAGGCGCCACCAAAGGAGTTTTAAGTCCTGTGCATCGTACTGCACAGCTACTTCATCATCATCAATATCATTCATCATTGGCGAGTATCTGCACATTTTACTGTATTTTAATTAAATGAAATGTATTTACTCTACTTATAACAAAGAAAACTACAGTGCATACCAAAAAAAATGCACTTGCATGAATTACAGTACGTATAGCGGTAACATCGGTATTTTACATTCTAGCACCACGGGAGACATAACAGTACAGTACTGTATACGGTTTACCTTTACATTCTGTTTTTAGGTAATGTATTAAGGTAATTTTTTAGGTAGGATAGGGTCCCCTATCCCAACGCCTCCCACGTTGTTGGCTGCCTGCCTATATAAGACCGTCCGTCGCTCCAGTCTCTACATTCCCTTCCTTGCTTCGCCACAGGATTCACGTCTCCCTGCTGATAACTACAGCCTTTTTATTTAATCCACGGCTTCTCCGCTGTTTTATTGTTCATTTATTACGATTATAGTTCTTGTGTAGGTATTTTAGACTTGGGTACCTGAGCAACGTAAACTATTTCCTTTATCATTCCAACCATACCCCCATTACCATGTCTATTGAGGTGATCACCATCGATCAAAGAACTGTCACTTACCAAGTGGTTTCCATGCCCGGAGATGGCACCTGCTTTTTCCATTCTCTGTGTTACATATTGCACGGCCATATCAGGCTCACTCTTGATATCCGGAGGAACATTGTGTCTTATGTATTAAATGACTGGGACAGGATCAAGGTGTGGACTGATGACGGCACAGGAGATAATTATACTACACAGGAGCACTATAAGAGTGAAATGCTTAAGCCCTTCACCTATGGTTCTGCATGTGAGTTGATGGCTGCCACTGAATTGTTCGGTTGTCGCTTTCAAGTGTATCGAAATGGCCAAATATTTTACACCTTTCGACAACCGCCAATGCCTCTTAAACATCTTAGATTCACAGGTGATGATTTCAGTAGTGGACACTTTGATGTTTATGAATGTTTAAACTCTCAAAAGCTGGATGTGAAGTTATCGATGAAACCGGTTGTATGCTTACAACGCTTGACAGATGCCGAATGTCTCTTCAACACAAGTCCTGCAAATACTGTCGTAATTGAAACAAACCATGAAACTCAAACCGATTATGACAGCAGCAATCAAAGCTGTGAGCAAGATTACTGTTCACATGGCCAACTTTAAGTTGCATGCTCAAGAATAAGCTCAGCGCACAGCTTGGTCATATTACAACCGGAGGGCCGAACTCACAATGTGGTATACAAAGAGATCCTTAACAAATAATTATTGGCATATTTTCCCTCAATTTAAAAAGATTTAATTTTCTTCTTAATAAAAATTTTAATGCAGTACTTCGCCACTGCGAAGCACGGGTATTTTGCTAGTAAATAATGTCTCCCCTACATGAGAAGTTTTCACATTTTATTGTTATGCAACATCGAATCACAATACATTTAATTGGGCCTTTTGACAGTGATCAACAGAAACAGAATTCTTTAATTTTAAAGTATAAACAGATCTAAATCTGGTCTACATTAATCTATATACAGTGGCTTGCAAAAGTATTCGGCCCCCTTGAACCTTTCCACATTTTGTCACATTACAGCCACAAACATGAATCAGTTTCATTGGAATTCCACGTGAAAGACCAATACAAAGTGGTGTACACTTGAGAAGTGGAACGAAAATCATACATGATTCCAAACATTTTTTACAAATAAACAACTGCAAAGTGGGGTGTGCGTAATTATTCAGCCCCCTTTGGTCTGAGTGCAGTCAGTTGCCCATAGACATTGCCTGATGAGTTCTAATGACTAAATAGAGTGCACCTGTGTGTAATCGAATGTCAGTACAAATACAGCTGCTCTGTGACGGCCTCAGAGGTTGTCTAAGAGAATATTGGGAGCAACAACACCATGAAGTCCAAAGAACACACCAGACAGGTCAGGGATAAAGTTATTGAGAAATTTAAAGCAGGCTTAGGCTACAAAAAGATATCCAAAGCCTTGAACATCCCACGGAGCACTGTTCAAGCGATCATTCAGAAATGGAAGGAGTATGGCACAACTGTAAACCTACCAAGACAAGGCCGTCCACCTAAACTCACAGGCCGAACAAGGAGAGCGATGATCAGAAATGCAGCCAAGAGGCCCATGGTGACTCTGGACGAGCTGCAGAGATCTACAGCTCAGGTGGGGGAATCTGTCCATAGGACAACTATTAGTCGTGCACTGCACAAAGTTGGCCTTTATGGAAGAGTGGCAAGAAGAAAGCCATTGTTAACAGAAAACCATAAGAAGTCCCGTTTGCAGTTTGCCACAAGCCATGTGGGGGACACAGCAAACATGTGGAAGAAGGTGCTCTGGTTAGATGAGACCAAAATGGAACTTTTTGGCCAAAATGCAAAACGCTATGTGTGGCGGAAAACTAATACTGCACATCACTCTGAACACACCATCCCCACTGTCAAATATGGTGGTGGCAGCATCATGCTCTGGGGGTGCTTCTCTTCAGCAGGGACAGGGAAGCTGGTCAGAGTTGATGGGAAGATGGATGGAGCCAAATACAGGGCAATCTTGGAAGAAAACCTCTTGGAGTCTGCAAAAGACTTGAGACTGGGGCGGAGGTTCACCTTCCAGCAGGACAACGACCCTAAACATAAAGCCAGGGCAACAATGGAATGGTTTAAAACAAAACATATCCATGTGTTAGAATGGCCCAGTCAAAGTCCAGATCTAAATCCAATCGAGAATCTGTGGCAAGATCTGAAAACTGCTGTTCACAAACACTGTCCATCTAATCTGACTGAGCTGGAGCTGTTTTGCAAAGAAGAATGGGCAAGGATTTCAGTCTCTAGATGTGCAAAGCTGGTAGAGACATACCCTAAAAGACTGGCAGCTGTAATTGCAGCAAAAGGTGGTTCTACAAAGTATTGACTCAGGGGGCTGAATAATTACGCACACCCCACTTTTCAGTTATTTATTTGTAAAAAATGTTTGGAATCATGTATGATTTTCGTTCCACTTCTCACGTGTACACCACTTTGTACTGGTCTTTCACGTGGAATTCCAATAAAATTGATTAATGTTTGTGGCTGTAATGTGACAAAATGTGGAAAAGTTCAAGGGGGCCGAATACTTTTGCAAGCCACTGTATATATAAAAGTCAATGTGTGTTATTATGTTCCAGCATCACGTCCGAACGGCTGGAGCGATTTTCATGAAACTTGGAACACGTTTCTCAATGGTCGACTAAAAATACTGTAGGGTGAAATCAGCCCTAACCCACCCCCTTCTGGGTAGGTTGTTAGGTGATCTTACGGTCTTGTATGCATGTTATCATTCAGTTGACATTCGGAACGACCATCAGAGGATGAACCGGTGGTGACTGACAGAATTCTTTATGTTTGAGCACCACCGCGCCCCTGTTGCTTTTGAAATTAAATAGAGTTCTACACGTGCAAGTGTTTGTGTCTGTCCAGCCCGGAAGTGAGAAGTAGAGTCGGGGTTCTTGGCTCCAGCTCCAAGGATACGCAAGCGACGCCAGCACACTGGCAAAAGGGAACCTAAGAACGACAGTCGCTTAGCTGCTAATGCACAAATGATGCGAGGATGTCGGCAACACGAATTCTCCTAGCAGAGAGATGCCCAGAGTAGTTCTGACGATTTAAATACTTTCTAGGAACCCGTGCTTTTAACAGCATGGGCTTACACAGTATTTACCGGGTGACTGCCAGCATTCTTTTTTGTTTGAGCACCACTGCGCCCCTGTTGCTTTTCAAACTAAACAGAGTTGGCCGGTTCCGAGTGTCAGCTGGATGATAACATACATACAAGACCACAAAACAGGACATTAGTGAGTCTTTATTGTTTGTTAAAAAAAAAACTATAAAAATAAATTTAATTATGTTTTTCTCAAACAATTAAAACAAAACACTTTCTTTTCCTCCCGGGCAACGCTGGGTATTTCAGCTAGTCAAGTATGTTACTCACTTTGTAAAAAAACAATCAAAAACACACCTTGAGAGACTATGTATTCACTGTCTCATGTAATGTAACGCGCAAAGGTGTGCATAGTCAGTGCACCACAAGTTAAGCTAACATATCTGCCTAAAGATGGAGCCCCTGTGGATAAAACAATCTCACTATGTTGTTGGATTTAATTGAAAGATGTGGATCATCCTCACTCATGTGGAGGTGGTTTGGTTTTGAAAAGCTTGAGGTTGCTCAAAAGATGGAAATCTGCAAACTATGTTGGAAATCACTTGCCATTAAAGACTGCTTGACAACTAACTTGTTCTCATCATCTATGAACTAACCACCACACTGAATATGAACCATGACAGGTCTATATCACCCAAGGTACAAGCACAAAAACACACTCAACAAATTTTAGTGTAATCATTCTGCAAAAAAAAGTGCCAACAAGAAAAGCAACAGATGGCATGACATAACAAATGCCATGACCATTTACATTGCAAAAAATATGGTACCAAATCAAGCAGGTGAGAAGGATGGTTTCACACAACTTTTGAATACTTCAGACTCAAGATACACCCTGTTTGGTGGAAAATATTTCAGCCAAACAGCTCTGCCTAAATTGTATGATTCATGTTGCCAAACTCTGGCGCATAAACTGCAGAAGGTTTCCCATTTTGCCACAACGGATTTACAGTCAAGCCGAACATCTGAGCCATACCTCTCTGTGACAGTGCATTTCATCAACGAAATCTGGCAACTGCAAAAGCTACTGTCTGCAAACACCCTGCTTCCCAGAAGACCACACAGGCAACACCACAGTGCAAGGTCTGAAAGATGCACTAGCATCATGGTCACTGCAAGACCACCGAATGGTTTGCATGACAACAGACAGTGAGGCCAACATTGTCAGTGCACTAGAGATTAACAAAAAGAAGAGGCTTCCTTGTTTTGAACACAAGCTTTATATTGCCATTGGTGAGTAACTTGGGATCCTCTATAAAATGCAATTTAAGTGAAATTGATTTAGTACACAGCCCCATAAGTGTCACAAAAAACCTGTCTGAATGGATTTTTTTTTTATTTCAGTAAGAAGCACATGCCTATTGGCTTTTATTTCACACACCATTTAGGTTGGGGATCAAGGTGACCTAACAAGATAATGTCAGGTTGGTTATCCGTCTGCACTTCTGCTGAAGCAAAATAGAAGATTGGTGAACCAAGACAATGACCCTAAACATCTATGTAAATATACTATAGATTCAGGTCAGGTGAGGGAGCATGCACTGGTACAGCGTGTTGCTGCACCCACCACACGACAAAACAGTTTGGGATCCTGCTTGGAAACCCCACAGCAGAGATGTAGTCCAGTCCCACCCTATGGAACTGACCCTCTATTTGCCACAGCCAGGTGCTACATGGGCGTCCCCTTGGTCTGGTCCTGGGTGTGACACTAAATTGCATCTGGCCCTGCAAGAGGTCCTCCAATGTTTTGCAGAATGATTCCACTAAAGTTTGCCAAGTGTGTTTTTTTGCTTGTTCCTTGGGTGATTTAGACTTATTGTGGACAGCAGATTCCTGAAGCTTTTTGTATTCTTCACAATGTATGCGGTGCTTAGTTCTCAGATGGTGAAACAAGTGAGTTGTTGAGCAGTCTTTAACAGCATTCCTTTTCCGATACAGTTTGCAGATTTCAATCTTTTGAGCAACATCAATCTTTTCAAAGCCAAACCTCCTCCGTACAAGTTATGATGATGTACATCTTGCAATTAGACAACATAGACATTGAGGCTGTCTTATCCCCTGGCACTGTTGGCTCATTCATATTTAGGCAGCCAAGCACTGACTGCGCTCTCCAATGCGCTTGTTTTGCACACACGCAGTATTGTATCCTGCTAGGTTACATGAAACAGTGAATTCATGGACTCTCAAGGAATGTTTTTGATGGTTTTTTGCAAAGTGAGTGACATAACTCAATAATTTAATCTCGCACATTGTTAAAACAACAATTATGATATCATAAACAATACATATCACAAACTCCTAGTCAAAAACAAGTTTTATTCTGTACACAGTACTTTTCCTCATAACAATGGTACAAGTATGCTGTAAAATTCCAGTTGCAAAAAAAAAGTCAAATTAAAGCTTAACACCTTCCGGGCTGAAACAATTGTTAAGATTCATCTAAAGCTGCCTATAGTGTATTTACTGTTTGACTATCTGCTACATGTAATTAATTTTACTCTTGTATATAATACATACAGGGTTGAATTCATGTGTGACAGAAAGGAGTAATCCACCACAATGCAACAAACTAGGTGATGGTTTAAATGGATTGGCGAAGACGTCACCTCAGGGCTAATACTTAAAAATACATTGTTCATCATGGACCACCCAAGTTTCCTTAACATATACATGCAAATAAAAGTACATATTCACTGACATTTTCTCTCCAGTAAGAACAAATACCAAGCATAAAAACTCAAAACATTATATCACAATCAAATAAATTACTGAAAACCAAGATAATTCTGGATACAGTCCTACTGTCCATAATTGGCACCTTTTCATTTTCTGCATAACTAGTAGAATATCTTCAGAAATAAATGGAAAATGTACCAAATTTGTATTATCATCAAAGTATTATCATCATCATATTTTAATTGGATATCCAGAGTACTTTAACCAAAAAAAAAAAAAAAAAATCATTTTTCAACTTACATAAAGTAATTAAAAACCACAAACATGACATGGGCCATAATTAAAGATAACCCTGCTTAAAATTTCGTTGCACAGCTTTTGGCAGTTAATATGTCTTCCCAACATTTTTATGTAGCCATCTATAAGCTTCCTGCATCTGTCAAATGGAATTTCTCCCACTCTTCCTTTGCAATTTTTTCAAGCTCTTGAATGTCTGCAGGATTCCTTTCCCCAAAGGCAGATTTCAGCTCTTTCCAAAGATTTTCAATAGGATTGAGATCAGGACTCATAGCTGGCTAGTTTAAAACAGTCCATTTTTTTCATTTTCAGCCATTCTTGTGTGCTTTGGGTCTTTATCTTGCTGGGGAACCCTAATCTTCGAAACAAATCTAACTTTCTTACACTGTGTAGTAGTGATGCACAGATATGGAAATTCTGGGCGATACCAATAACCAGTATGTTTTTGTCCATCGGTTATCGGTATTGGCAAAGATATATATTTTACTTACTTCAGGTTTGAATGTTTTAGTTATGCTGAAAATGTATTATGTATTATTCAAAGGAACAACAGTAGCGTGTGAAACAGATGAAAATTTTTTTTATTAACTTGCTGACTTTTATGCTCTTACTTGCTATACAGTAATCCCTCGCTATATCGCGCTTCAACTTTTGCAGCTTCACTCTATCGCGGATTTTATATGTAAGCATATCTAAATATATAACGCGGATTTTTCGCTGCTTCACGGGTTCTGTGGACAATGTGTCTTTTTACTTTCGGTACATGCTTCCTCAGTTGGTTTGCCCAGCTGATTTCATACAAGGGACGCTATTGGCAGATGGCTGAGAACCAATCAGAGCATGCAGTTAAGTTCCTGTGTGCTGACTGGCTCAGCGACAGAGCGCCGAATTCGATTACACGGCGTTAACCAGGAAGTCTCGTCTTGCTCATTCAGCTTAAACATGTTTCGCTGTGTAAAGAGTTAACTTTTGTGCTCTTTTGTGTTTATCTTTGTGCGTAGTCAAGCCCTTCGTTATGGCTCCAAAACGATCTGCTCCTGCTACTGCTACTGCTTCAGGGGCCGTGCCCAAGCGCCAACGGAAGATGCTAACAATTGCCAAAAACGTAAAAGTTTTGGATATGTTGAAGGAAGGGAAAAGCTACACCGCTGTAGGACGGTCAACTGGTCTTAGTTGACTTCTTTAAAAGAACAAATGGTCTTAACAAAAAGAAGCATTTCTGCCTTTTCACCAGCAAGTCTGCTTCTCTTTTCATCTATACTAATAAAAGGCAAAGCACTGACTGACTGACTGACTCACTCACTACTAATTCTCCAACTTCCCGTGTAGGTAGAAGGCTGAAATTTGGTACTTATTTCGGTGCTATGATGCCACTGTCGGCCGTCATATTGAACTTTTCAACGGTCTTTGTTACTTATGGGCCCATCTTCAAGAAATTTGGTACACTGGTTCCCAACGCTAACTGAATCCTACTTACGTACATATATACGTCCATAGCCTGCAGTTCGGTCACCGTGTGAGGCGGCGTTGGGTCCCCCATCCCAACGCCTCCCACGTTGTTGGCTGCCTTCCTATATAAGGCCGTCTGTCGCTCCAGTCTCTACATTCCCTTCCTTGCTTCGCCACAGTATTCACGTCTCCCTGCTGATAACTACAGCCTTTTTATTTAATCCACGGCTTCTCCGCCGTTTTATTGTTCATTTATTATGATTATAGTTATTGTGTAGGTATTTTAGACTTACTTTACATTGTTCAGGTACCCATTTCCTTTATCATTCCAACCGTACCCCCATTAACATGTCCATCGAGGTGATCACCATCGATCAAGGAACTGTCACTTACCAAGTGGTTTCCATGCCCGGAGATGGCACCTGCCTTTTCCATTCTCTTTGTTACATATTGCACGGCCATATCAGGCTCACTCTTGATATCCGGAGGAACATTGTGTCTTATGTATTGAATGACTGGGACAGGTTCAAGGTGTGGACTGATGACGGTACAGGAGATAATTATACTACACAAGAGCACTAGAAGAGTGAAATGCTTAAGTGTACCGAAATGGCCAAATATTTTACACCTTTGGACAACCGCCAATGCCTCTTAAACATCTTAGATTCACAGGTGACGATTTCAGTAGTGGACACTTTGATGTTTAGAAATGTTTAAACTCTCAAAAGCTGGATGTGAAGTTATCAATCAAACTGGTTGTATACTTACAACGCTTGACAGATGCCGAATGTCTCTTCAACACAAGTCCTACAAATACTGTCGTAATTGAAACAAACCATGAAACTCAAACCGATTATGACAGCAGCAATCCAAGCTGTGAGATTTGAAACAAGATTACTGTTCACATGGCCAACTGTACGTTGCATGCTCAAGAGTAAGCTCAGCGCACAGCTACAACTTGGTCATATTACAACTGGAGGGCCGAACTGACAACGTGGCATACAAAGAGATCCTTAACAAATAATTATTGGTATATTTTCCCTCAGTTTTAAAAAGGTTTAATTTTCTTCTTAATAAAAATTTTAATGCAGTACTTCGCCACTGCGAAGCACGGGTATTTTGCTAGTTTACTATACAGTGGAACCTCGAGATAAGAGTTTAATTCGTTCCAGCACTGAGCTTGTATAGCGAATTTCTCGTATCTAGAACAAACTTCCCCATTGAAAATAATGGAAATCCAGTTAATCCGTTCCGCACCCCCAAAAATATCAACATAAAAATCAATTTTCCTAACAAATAACACTGATATATAATATATACAAGTGGAACCTCGGTTTGAGAGTAACTTGGTTTACGAGTGTTTTGCAAGACAAGCTAAATTTTTTAATTAATTTTGACTTGATAAAATGTGCGATGTCTTGCAATACAAGTAGTATGGATACACTTTGTCTGCTGAGCGTCATGTGATCATAACTGAGCTGATGGTTCTTCTCTCTCGTGCGCGTCTTTCTCTCTTGGGCAATCGTCTCCTATTCTCCGTCTGCATATCCGCAATATTTTTGGATACGCTTATACGGCGAACTGCTACAGCGAAACAATGAAATCACAAGCGCACAAACGCGTAGATCCTCATGCTACAGGAGAACAAGGAACACTGAGTGAGCTGACGGGCTGGCAGCGTCAGCTTGGGTGAATCCCCGAGTCGAGGCAGATTGGGAAACGTGTCACGCATACCCACAGCCTGGCTCGTGGCTCGTTACGCGAGCCAATACTCGTATTTAGATCCGAATTTTTCGCTCATACTTTCCTCGTATCTTGAATTTCTTGTATACAGAGGTGTTCGTATCTTGAGGTTCCACTGTATTTGAAAAAGCTGAAAAAAAGTGTTCAGTGTCTACACTGGTACAAGATGCCATCACTGCCTTGGTCAAGGTTGGGAAACAGGCTGCACTGCTTTTCCAATACTGGAGGGTGCAGTTATTTCTGGAGATGGGGGCTTGCTGAGATAGTTATTTCAGCTGAAAAAATGTTTAAAAAATAAATAAATAAATAAACAAACATTGACCTATAATAACAAATAATAAATCATTAATAGTTTGACCAGATATGTGGTAAAGAAAAACCAAGACAACTGCCTGCACCAACCACCACCATTAATAAAAACTTGTGACGTTGAAAGCTTGAGGTATAGTGATTTGGGTCATATAAAGGGCATTCTATATAAAGTGTGATGTGGATGCACTTTTAAGTGATGCAGCACAAACTGTTCCATAGTGAAACACTTTGTAACACAGGTGTGACTTAAAGTATTGAGAGAGCTGTATATTTTAGGGTGATTGTTTTAAAGTAATCCTGACATTAAAACTGGATTAGATCTTGTCTTAAAATCTTTTACAGTTTAGACAAAGGAGACAAATCTTTCACAAGGTACAAAACCTGAAGCTGCATTCTACCATGCAGGTGAACCTGTTCCTCTTTTTTGTTAAGTACCCACTAAACTAAATTCCTCCAATATTTTTCCACAGCGACTCGACTGTCTAAAATGGAAAAACCCACAAACTGCGCCGCTGCAATAACAGTTTTCTAGGTCATCTTGCAAACATGCATTGTAAAAAAACCTGACAAAAGAGGTTAGGTGATGCCATTAACATGTTCCTCTTCTTCTCAGCTAATGTTTGCCCCACACACTTAAGTTACACACGGTCCTAGCAAGCCACCATGCCAAATGCAAGTTTTCAGCAAATGCACGATAATGATGATTGGATATTGGGAAGCTGCAGTGCTATGGCTTGTGTTTGTTTTTTTTGTTTTTTTAATCCTTAACCAAATTTTTTATTATTATTATCATTATTAATTTGGGACATCTGGTCTTCCTAATTAGTATGATTGTTAAAAATTTTATGATTGTTATTTTATGATTCTGTTATTTTGAATGTGGTTTTGTAGCCGCATACGAATTTTCTTCAAGAATTTCTTCATACATCTCCAGGAATGAAGCAGAAACATCTCTCAGAGTGCAAATCTTTCTCTCTTGTGGTATGATTTTTGCCATCTGAACTCCGGAATCTGTCTTGACACCCTTGCTAAGCAGACTTTTAAGCGCTTCAACAGATGGAATCACATCCACAATTGTAGATTAATGCGCACTTATGTCTTTGGTAAGTTGCCCAAAATGGCTCGAGTAGAGTAATCACGTTTTCCACAAGTGCCCACTGATGCACCGTGGGAGAGGCAGAAAGCTTGTATTCAACACCATACGCAGCAAGAGTGCGCTTCTGATCAACCAGCAAATAAAGTGCTGTTCCGATAAGTCGGCACGTCCTGCTCAAGCATTCTTGCTGGGGTACCAAGGTCTGTTTGTATTTCTCTCAGCTGTGAAACAGCGAGCTGCGAGTGCTTAAAATGAGTAATTATTCACCTACCAATGGTAAAACAGTCGGAGATGCTTATCTGGCTCAGTAAGTCTTCATTTACAGCAAGCAGCAAAGAGTGAGCCATGCAACTTAAACTTTTAATGCCACTTGATTCCATAGCTTTTGCCATATGGTGAGCGCTGTCGCAAAGCACAACATGCACATTACTTTTTGAAATGTTCCACTTTGTTAACATGGAATCGAAAGCTTGTGCAACGAAAGTTGTAAAATGAGAACCGTAGAAATCATTATTATGCAAGACCACTCTTTTTGCCTCCAAATTTTTGTCAATCCAGTGTGCCATTAGACTCAACATACTTATGGGGCTGACCTCTGAGCTGTAATGAAGCTAATGCTGCCGAGATTGTTTCATAAAAGGTCATGGATATGTGTAGCAGTCATATCATATAATGCAGGGAGTGAGACATCTGCAAAGTATCGCCGACTTGGAAGAATGTACTGATGTTCTAAATGATGTAGTAGCTGATGAAATCCCTCGCCCTCAGCTAAGGAAAAAGGTTGGTCATCAACTGCGATCATTTCCATCATTTTAGTAGTTATGCCTTTAGCTCTGGTGCAGTCTTGAGGAAATGTCTTCACATTTTGAAGGGTTGGCTGTATGAGGCTACCACTAGTGAGCCCGGTAGCGTCTGATATAACTTTCATTTTGGTAACATTAGTTGCTAAAAATTCAGTGTATAATTTGTTATTGTGGTTGTTTAGATGGGCAATTAAATTTGCAGTTTTGAAAGATTAATTAACTCTGTTGTCTTCCTTTTTTTACAGAAAAATAAGACCACACAGCTGCTCCTGTCAGCAAAACTAGGAAACCACGTGTTTTATTTTTTTTGTGTTTTTTTTGTGAGCGTAAGGGACTGTGCTTACATGCATGTTTTCTGCAGCTTAATGTCTGCTTCACCAAACAATGAAAGCAACACTTAATTATTTAGCAAACTGACAATGTTGACAAGCCCAAATTATAATCGGTTGGCTGTATTGGTTAAAATGTACCCATCTGCCCGATTTCAATGTTGGCATTGTTAATGAACATCGGCCAACAACAATACTGTTCCAGATATATCGTGTACCTCTACTGTGTAGCACATTTCACTCTAAAATACCTTGGTAATGGGCGGCAAGGTGGCGCAGTGGGTAGCGCTGCTGCATCAGTTAGGAGACCCGCGTTTGCTTCCCGGGTCCTCCCTGCATGGAGTTTGCATGTTCTCCCCGTGTCTGCGTGGATTTCCACTAGGTACTCCGGTTTCCTCTCACAATACAAAGACATGCAGGTTAGGTGCATTGGAGATTCTAAAAATTGTCCCGTGTGTGTGTGCCCTGCGTTGGGCTGGCGCCCTGCCCGGGGTTTGTTTCCTGCCTTGTGCCCTGTGTTGGCTGGGACTGGCTCCAGCAGTCCCCCCATAACCCTGGGCTTAGGATATAGCAGGCTGGATAATGGATGGATACCTTGGTAATCCTAGGATTTCCTGATTCTTGTGATATAATCAAGGCCTTCAGCACTAGAGGCAACAAAGCAGCCCCAAAACATTACAGATCCTACACCATGCTTAATTGTAGGTAGGGTGCTTTTTTCCATATAAGCTTCATTTAACCATCTATAAACTAGTTGCTGGTGTGAATTGCCAAAAAGCTGTAGTTTGGTTTTGGCTGTCCACAGAACATTTTCCTAGGACTGTGGTTTGTCCAGGTACTCTCCAGCAAAAAAAAAAATCACTCATTTCTTTTAATATCTTTTCTTCAGCAGTGGGCTCATCCTTTGCCTTCATCCATAAAGTCCTTCTTAGTTTAGTGTGTGGCATATGGTATGTATCAAAACCATGACTCCAGATTATTCTAGCTCAGTCTTTAGGGCTTTGGTTGTTTTACATGGTGTTTTTGCTCAGTTTGCACAAACCTTCAAAATCTTTTTTCATCAATTTCGCTCCATCCTCCACAACCAGAGAGAGTTTGGACAGTTCCATGCTTAGCAAACTTCTTAACATTGCGGACTGTTGAAACAGGGATGCCAAAGTCTTTGGAGATAGCCGTATATGCTTTAGCATCCTTGTGTTTGTTGATAATAGCATTTCTTATGTTCTCAGAGGGATCCCACGTCCTCACCATTGTGGGAAACAAACAGGAAATAACAGGTGGCTTTTTAAAGTGCTAAAGTCATCATTCTTTGGCTAATTCAAGTCATTTGGGCACTGCATTTATCACAAGCGAGTGTAATTTCCATTTACTCCAGATGAGACAAATGTATTTTTTTTTACATTGATTTAAAGGTGCCAATATCAGTGCCATGTAATCCTTCAGTTCTTTTAGTATTTCTTCATCCTATTGTTCATTAAAATTGTTGTTTCATGATTTGCTGTTCTAAATCAAACATGAATGTTTACAGACCACGGCCATTTCATTAGATTATTTTTTTCCTCCAGGAGATAATCTACACGTAGTACTTACATTAAATGGGTGCCAATAATGGTGACCAAGACTGTATTTTCATTTACACAAACTCTTTGCAGTCAATCTACAATATGCTTCAAACCAAGCTGGTGTGAAAAAAAAAAAATCACTTGGTCTGGTTTGTGAAATTTATTACTGTGAGGTCTGTCAGTCATGTAAGTACATGGAAAAACATTAGCTGTTTAATAATGCTTATGAAGAGTAATACATGGACATGTCAAAATAATTCAAATGTTTCAAAAACCTGATACTTTAACTGTTCAAATTTCCTCCCACCCTGTTTAGATTCCTACCAACTTTGTCTTTCTGAAATAAATCTTGTCAAGTTAAGATTATCACCTCTGAAAATTTGTAAACATAAGTGGCCAGACTTGGCTAATGCTTACATCTGTGCATTAGCTAGGCTGTCAGTGATGTAATTACTCTGGACTTAAGATGGCACTCAAGAATTAAAATGTGTATGGTGGGTGACATCATAGGATAATTTTAGTTGTTAAACAACAAATCACAGAAACTTATGATTTGCCAATTGAGTATGCCGTTTTAGAGTGTGTGTGTGTGAGAGAGACAGAATCTTTAAAAATTACACTCTTCAATCAACATATTACATGTCGTATCACTGGGGAGACTGCCAAATGTGGACGTTTTTAAATGGTAAACATTTTATTTTTGAATAAAATAAGAGCAACCTGTTTTGTTACAGTTGTAGGCTAATGTTTGCAAGACACTTTAATTTTTTTTTTTTTTTTTTTAATTTTGTCACCTTGTCAACTCACTCAAATGCATGGCACAACAATTTAAAAGACTACAACTGTCATTTGATTGGCCACATCATTGAACGGTTTACTTCTCAACTAATTCCATAACAGGATAAAAAGCAAAAAGAATTAAAAAAAAAAAAAAAAAAAAAAAAAGCTTTTCAACTCGAAAACACAATGAAAATTTACTGCTTTACTATGCTACACCATACAGAATTTTAAGTAATAGGCAAAATATTCACAATTCCGCATCAAAATTTATGCCCTAACCTAAAAGGGCAACTAAACCATAACAAAATTTGGCAACTTTCATCATTAATTATGATAGATGACACTAATTAGTTATTGCAATGCTGATTGAATTAATCTTTTCCACGCATGCCACAGTAAATGAAACGCTACATTTATGGACAGTCTGCAAGGAAGTGGGACAATATGCTTGATAATGGCGGTTTTAGATGTAGTGCTCGTGAACCTAATTTAATGGGGTAATAAAGACATGGAGAACAGCAAGGCCATGATAATTACATACCTATATAAGGGGCTAATTTACCCAAGACATTTAAAAGTCTGAAAAGAAAAAAAAAAAGTCTGTTTTGAAATGACAACTGTCACCTTGCAGACTACGGTAACTAACACTTGGGTACCACAACTTCAGAATTACTAGTAAAGGTTCCAAACTGGGTTGCTAAAGTAACATTAAGCAATGTTAGTCTGCCTAATAGCTACTAAAATTAATACGCTCATAAACCATCATCAGTGGGATTAACTACTGCTCACCATATGTAGATATGTGAAACTTGCTACTGACAAGTCATATATTTATATTTTTGCTAACCTTAACTAAATCAACAAATCAGACAAGGAGCTGTTAAGAGCACTGGATGCAAAATACAAGTTGTCCGCTGCAAACGCCATACTTTCTATGCTGGTAAATCTTATAAAATAGATACCCGCACACATCATAAGACTGTTAGACACTGGATAAAGCAGTAATATGCATCTACATAATGTGGAACCATTAAAAAAGTTAATAAAAACAATATAATGATCATGTATTATGATCAGTTATTAGTGTGGTAATGAATCAAGAGCAGCGTTTACTAACTGTTAGACCCAAATGCAGTACATAAAATGAAAATTCAAAAGTAGAGGAGATATAAAAAAAAATGTTCGAAAAAAATGTTATTTCAGCAGTTTGAGGCAAAGCTATTCATGAAATTTAGAATTTTTAAAAGAAAAAAAGTTTCCTTTACAAATATTTCATATTGACGTGGAAAAAATACCAGGTTTTGTCTTTGTACATAGTTTTACAGTATACGGCAAAGCTATTCATGAAATTTAGAATTTTTAAAAGAAAAAAAAGTTTCCTTTACAAATATTTCATATTGACGTGGAAAAAATACCAGGTTTTGTCTTTGTACATAGTTTTACAGTATATGGCAAAGCTATTCATGAAATTTAGAATTTTTAAAAGAAAAAAAAAGTTTCCTTTACAAATATTTCATATTGACGTGGAAAAAATACCAGGTTTTGTCTTTGTACATAGTTTTACAGTATATGGTGCTGATCTTCGATCTTTAAGGTGTTCTCACAGTTTACAGAGGAAAATCAAATACTGCATTTTGGGTAAAAAATAATTGTAATATCAATTTAACACCATATCCAATTCACAGCAATTTCTAGTCATGTAAATTGACATTGTCCAGCACCAAGATCAGCAACTGCAGTCATCAGGTCTGACATATCCTCTGACTGGAAGTCAAGTAATGCGACATTGGCTTAAGTGGGTTGAACAAAATAACTAATGAACTGTTTGTCCAATACTATATTCAGAACACTTGCATTAAAGTATAGACACTACAGAGAAAACAAATGCACCACACCAAAATTCCTCCCTGTTACTGTTGTTTAAAATTAAAGAGACCACACGCACACACTCTCACCAGTCCCCTTTTGAGTTCAAGACTGATGCAATTCTTTGAGGCATAGATTAAACAAAGGTGCAAAAAACATTCCTCTGGGATTTTGGTCAATACTGACATGATAGCATCACACAGTTGCTGCAGATTTGTTAGATGCACGTCCATGATGTGAATCTCCCATTCCACCACATCCCAAAGGTGCTCTACTAGACTGAGGTCTGGTGACTGTGGAGGCCAGTTGAGTATAGAACAGTCACTGCCATGTTTGAGATACCAGTATCTGATGATTTGAGCTTTGTTGACATGCCGCATTATGCTGCTGGAAGTAGCCATCAGATGATGGGTACACTGCTGTCATAAAGGGATGGGCCTGGTCAGCAACAATACTTCAGAAGGCTGTGGCATTTAAACTATGCTCAGCTGGTACTAACGGGCCCTACACTGTAAGTGTGCCAAGAAAATATCCCCCATACCATAGCACCACCAACACACTGGACTGTTGATACAAGGCAGGATGGAACCATGCTTTCATGTTGTTAATGCCAAATTTCAACCATACAATCCGAACGCTGCAGCAATATCATCAAACCAGGCAACGTTTTACCAAGCTTCAATTGTCTGATTTTGGTGAGCCTGTGCAAATTATAGCCTCAGTTGCCTGTTCTTAGCGGACAGGATTGGCACCCGTTGTTGTCTCCTGCTGCTGTAGCCCATCTGCTTCAAGGTTTGATGTGTTGTATAATCAGAGATGCTCTTCTGTGTACCTTTGTTGTAATGAGTTTTTACTGAGTTGCTGTAATCTATCACCTCAAACTAGTCTGGCCATTCTCCTCTGACATCAACAAGGGCATTCTCATCCGGACATCTGCTACTCACTGTTTGTTTTCCCTTTTTCAGACCACTACCTGTAAAACCTAGAGATGGTGGTGCATGAAAATCAAAATGATCAGCAGTTTCTGAAATACTCAGACTAGCCCATCTAACACCAAAACTCCAGCCACTTTCAAAGTCAATTAAATCACCTTGAACTTCAGCAGGTCATCTTGACAATGTCTACATGCCTAAATGCATTGAGTTGCTGCAAATGGCTGCTTAGATATTTGTGTTAACAAGCATTTAAACAGGTGCACCTAACAAAGTGGCTGGAGGGAGAGGGGGAGAGAGAGAGAGAGAGAGAGAGAGTGAGAGAGAGCTCAAATTCTACAAGCAAAGCCGCCATGATTTTGTTAAAACAAAAAACTAAGTATTACATATAGTTCCAATGCCTTCGATGAACTACATTCATGTGCAAAATTCATATTTAATCATTTCAAAATTTTTACCTTTTTTAATAAATATAGGTAAGGGGTAGACAGAAGCATAAAAAGCAATTTAGATAACACACAACATAAACTGCAGAATTTCTCTCAGCCATATAAGAGCCCAGTCCAACTTGCACACAGCAAAATAATTTATAGTTATACTTTTTCACGTACAAAATAATGGAAAAACTGGAATGCATCAAGGACTACTGACATTACTTTCCGAACCCAAAAATGAAAATTATACCTGAAGGCATTTAATATACCTAAAGACATTTAATAAATAACCGCATGGCAGTAAAAGCCAAACAGATCATTTTATTAATGTTAACAAAACCGTTCTCTTACATTAAGAATACGAGTCTTGCTTCTCATGACTGAAGGCTTTTAAGGTGGACTGTATTTAAAATATAACACAAGGAGAAGTGATAACTAAACTTATCAAAACTTTGATTGTCTCCTGCTGAAAACAACTTCTTATACTTCATCAATGGTAAATGGAGCAGCCCTGAACATGTCTGTAGAGTTGGAGCTGGAAGCAATTACTGGGTCACTGGCAGCAGGGGCTAATAGGACATTGCTGCACCCACCACACAACAAACCACCTGGATTGTTATCCAAGTGCAGCGGGTGACAGGTTTTTTTAAATGGTGGCTGGAGTGCCAATCCTGTCATTGGAGTCGGTAAAAATATATCGACTGCGACTAAAATACACCAATTCAAATTAAGATTTTTCTTCTACCTTTTTAATAAAAAGTACGTTGTTTTATTTTATAACTTTGCCTTTTCTTTGATGTTACTCAATGTTTGTAACTTCTTTAATAATTAATATAAAAAAGCCACAATGGCATCACTACAGAATTTAAAGCCAAACTTTAACAGGTTAGAATGCTAAAATGTAGCCTTATGATTCACATTGGCAGTTATAAAATGCTTTGTGTATGCTGTGTGCATTTAGTCAACATAGTAAATACACTACTAGTCTACTAGTCAAAAGTTTGGGGTTACCCATAAAGTCATACTTTTAGATACCATTTATGGATTTAAAAATATAGCCAAGGCATTACTTAGTGAGTATAACGGCAATCACTGGTTGAAATGACAGATTTTTAATTTATTACTCACCATATGGCTTCAATGCTCAATGTTCAGGAGCAATTTCTCTACCGTCCTAGTGTTAAATTTGCTTAGCTTATCCTTAAATAGTCATATTTATGTGCTTATTGGCTATTTATAAACCTTTGTAATTGCAATAGCACCACTGAAACCTGTTATTATATTCAGCTAGTTTGCTAGCTACTGGCATTCCTAAAATTCAGTTCTGGGTTCAAAAAATGGCCAAAATATACTGGTTATATCCAGTTCGCCTTCTCTCAAAACACTAAAAGACACCCTTATATGAAATATTCAGTTTCCTGACAGTCACATGGAATAGCCTTCATTTCATGGCAGATAGAGATAGAGAGATATTTCTTGAGAAAGCAGTTTTATTTTAGCCAAATTTTTAACTCAGAACTAAACTTTAGGTTGCAACATTCCTATGTGAACAAAACAGGTTTTGGAGGTTTTTCCAATAACCAATTAGCATGTAAACATGAATTTAAGGAAGTTTACCATTAAACTACTAAATGAATTTCTGCTGAAAATGAAGAGAAGGAGTTGGTGGAACCGTATGAGTAGAGTCAAAGGCACTGGACTAGTGGGGGAATCTGGTGTAAAGCCTTGTACTCACATAGCATCTGCAATTTATAATTCACTCACTGTGCTTTATTATCTTTATTTTACAGTATATCAAAGCAAAATCCCATTCATATCTTTGTTTTTCTTTTCACTAATATTAACATTGAATGTATAGCAAAAATTGTATAATCTGCATTTATTAAATTATTTTTCATTTTCTTTCATTCAAATGAAGATTTAATATAGTATTCAAAAAGGAAACTCTTACCAATGCTTTCAGAAACTGACTAAGTATAAAACTGTAATTTTTTTTTCTTAATTGTGATCAATTTTTAAATGTGACCACAATTTAGAAATGTACTCCAAGTCTGGAATATGAACTATGACTTTTATTCCACAAAATAACACAAAAGTGATCTTGATCATTTAAGGTGTCAATATGTAAAATGCTCTATGAATAAGTGGGTTTGGAAAATGAATGGATGGATGAATATAGAATACATCTGCTACATACATCAAGGAGCAGCCCTCTTTGTAGACAGTCTACTACATTCTTTAAGCACAGGTAGGTCTCATTATACTATTAACCAAATCAGAAGAGTAATATATTTTAGTTTACAAAAGTTAATGTATTTGCCTAATGAGTAAAAAAATAAAAACATTTCAAAATATCCTTATACAGTTTGATTTATCATGACCATTATGTTTTTTGCCTTGCTAAATAGCAATATAAAATAATTTGAACCTTGACCATACTACAGCTCAGATTGAATTTTGTGCCAAAATAATCGGCAGGTGATTTTTTTTGAACAACTCATGAAGCCCTATTATATACACTTTGGCAAAATGTATCGGTCACAGTTAAAATATCCAGTTTGCACTTATAAAATGTGTAGTGTTCACACACACAGGTTTTGGAGATATCTGACTCTATCCAGTTAAACAACTTGTTCAAATAAAGAAACTCAATCCCTCAATATTCTTCTGTGCTTCCCCCTTTCCCTGTCTTTGACAACTTTAAAATCCTATGTCATCCATGTTCCATTCCCTTGTGTAAAGACCCACCAAAGCCAAAACCTATCAATTTATTTACAAAGACATAATTTGCTTTTTCCACGGTAATCATTTTTTCCTATTATTCAGGATGCACAATTTAATATTGCCTTTTAGAGATGACAGGATTCTGGCTTTGTGCTGGTCATCAGACACCGGTGTTGAACTGGTAGAGGCCAATAGCAAATATAATAGGTCAAAGGAATAATACAAAAAGAAACAATAGCAAAGTACAATTAAAACCAGGTTTTAATGTTTCAGATGCAAAAACATTATATGCATATTTGTTTTGCAATTGTAAACAATTGACTTTTTTCAGACACTTTGTTAATTTATGACAAAGGTTTGACAAAAACCCCACTTAAATAGTATGTTATTTGGTATTTTTCAATAGCTAATGCTGCCTTCTCATGGTGTAAAAAAAATATACACACCTGAGTACTGCAATATTATATTTTTTTATAGCGCATCGATTCTCATAAACATAGTATTGATTTTTAATTACTAGTTTACATTCAAAAAGAGTCAAGGCACATAGTTCAATTTGTGTTATGTTTAAACCCCCAATCGAAAGATAGCAGCTAATGTAACAACATAAATTGAGAGAGGAAATAGCGTAAGGACTGATGTATGTAGGCTTTCAATACTCAGGCAAGCGGATCTGGCAGACAACGTGGATCGTACAGTGACAAACCAAGCTGACTAGTAACACGACAACCGATGGCTGAATCCAGAGGAGGTAGACCAGCTCTCGCTGCATACAGAGCGGAAGTGTGGGTTCATTTTGGGTTTCACAATACAGAAGGTACTAAGGAGATTGACAAGAGCCATGCCATCTGCAAATTGACCTGTGCCAAAATCAAACACTCAGGGAACACAACGAATCTGAGAGCACACCTAGCAAGACACCATTCTGATGTACAGATAAAGGAGCAGCAAACGGCAAGCGTTAAAAAAAGTGGGTCCCTCTCAACTCACTAATGGAACAAGTTCAAACACCTAAGTTATCACAGACCTCAGCTCGTGCAAACAAAATAACTCGCTTAATACTGTGCTTCATTTGCAAAGATATGCACCCTCATGAGTTTTGTAGAGAGTGAAGGCTTCTGAAATATGGTGAATGAAATGGAGCCCTCCTGACAACACATCACTGTGTCCAAGTTGTACGAGGAGGTAAAAATGAAGGTACTGAAATCTCTCAGCTCCACCGCAGGAGACATTGCTACCGCAGAGAAGTGTTCTGAAAGTTGGGCATGTTGACCAGCTCATCTTCCTCCACAAAAACATTGTCATTAAAAAATAAGCACTGACATACATACAAACTGTAATAACACGTGCAATCCAAGTTTAAAATCTAAAAATGTTCACTATCAATATATACATATTTTCTTACACTCCTTTAATATATTTTCTTTGGGAATCTGCAAGCAGATTTAATTTTCCATGGATATAGGCATACGTAGTTGCTTTTTTCAGATTGCAGAAAATAGTGTTATGATTTTCTTTTATTAACCACTTCAGATTGAGAAGAAAAGGCCTACATACTACAATAGAATGTGAACCTTTAAAGCAGAATTTAATATATATATATACACTGTCTGAATTTATATGTAACACTGATTTTTTTTTCTCAATTTTTTTGTTTTTCAATTTGTTTACCTAAAGAATCCTGCAAGCACTTTTATTTTTTTACTGATATACTGTAAGCAAATGTTAATTCCTTTGTTCAGATTACAGTGCTATGATGTTATGCATTTTCTTATAAACTATTTGAAACACTGTGGCATACTGTGAACCTTTAAAGCAGGATCAAAAAATACAGTGATTTTTTAGTGATATAGGAATATGTTTATTCCTTTCCTCAGACTGCACAAAAGGTTTTTAGTGGTGTGCTCTTTACACTCTGATAGATTTCCTAAAATTAGATAAAAAAAAATTGTAATATATCTCCTTGCTTACAGTATTGCAATATATTAAATCACAACTCCTGTATTATGATACATATCGTATCGCAAAATTCTTGCCAATAAACAGCCCTATTGCCTTTGAATGCAGGTAAAATACTTTAACAATGATGCTGAGAGTACCTGACCAAATATGCAAAAGACTTTTTTTCATTAGATGGTTAAGTGAATGATATTTCTTTACTTCTCTGCCCTGTAAGTACTATCAAAAGCCATGCATATTTCTTCTAGTACCAACTACAGACTTCACTAATGTGATTTCAGAAAGAGAAAACACGTTAGGGAAAATATTATATAGGAGTTTTGGAACCCAAACCCACAAAAAAATACCCCTATATTTCCATTTTAACAATAACCAGACTTTGTTCATTTTTAGATAACTAACAGATTGCCAAGTAAGTGGAATATTTTTCTAGAGAGCAAGTTCCTAAGAAAACTAATTTGAGCACATTGTTTAGTCCAGAGACACCTAATTTATGATTATCAATACTTAAAAATAAACCTACAGGTGTGAACATATCCAGTTGAAATAATGAAAAATTAAGCTTTGTAACAATTAGGCATTGTGAAGTATTGTTCAAATTAAACATTTTTAAATATAATACAGTGGTGTGAAAAACTATTTGCCCCCTTCCTGATTTCTTATTCTTTTGCATGTTTGTCACACAAAATGTTTCTGATCATCAAACACATTTAACCATTAGTCAAATATAACACAAGTAAACACAAAATGCAGTTTTTAAATGATGGTTTTTATTATTTAGGGAGAAAAAAAA
>JANRMT010062854.1:104964086-104982722 GCA_026402145.1 Polypterus bichir lapradei | reverse complement strand
CATGTAGGTTTGGATTTTTTTTTCTCCCTAAATAATAAAAACCATCACTTAAAAACTGCATTTTGTGTTTACTTGTGTTATATTTGACTAATGGTTACATGTGTTTGATGATCACAAACATTTTGTGTGACAAACATGCAAAAGAATAAGAAATCAGGAAGGGGGCAAATAGTTTTTCACACCACTGTATTCTGTAATCTATGATCTGGTACTTCAAGTAGCCTCCACAATATTAATAGACCAATAGCAGTGAAGGAATGCTCCAAAAAACATCACAGAAACATAAGCCACCTGATCAGAAATATACACAAATTTCACTTACTGTATGTTAACTCACTTAATAATATCTAAATAGACTTTAATCCTTTCACACACTGCATTTTAATCAAAGATGTTACAGTGAAAGTTAGTATTTTTAATAAAAGTTTAACTCTCAAGTCAAATTGTGGAAGAGAGGTGAAAAAGAGAGTGCAGGCAGGGTGGAGTAGGTGGAGAAGAGTGTCAGGAGTGATTTGTGACAGACGGATATCAGCAATAGTGAAAGGAAAGGTATACAGGACAGTAGTGAGACCAGCTATGTTATATGGGTTGGAGACGGTGGCACTGACCAGAAAGCAGGAGACTGAGCTGGAGGTAGCAGAGTTAAAGATGCTAAGATTTGCATTGGGTGCGACGAGGATGGACAGGATTAGAAATGAGTACATTAGAGGGTCAGCTCCAGTTAGACGTTTGGGAGACAAAGTCAGAGAGGCAAGATTGCGCCGGTTTGGACATGTGCAGAGGAGAGATGCTGAGTATATTGGAAGAAGGATGCTAAGGATAGAGGTGCCAGGCAAGAGACAAAGAGGAAAGCCTAAGTGTGGCCTTTGTGCCAGCAAAGCAGCAGGTCCAGATGGAATATCGCCACGACTGCTTAAGTCCTATGCGTTAGAGCTGGGGAGTCCTCTACAGCGCATTTTCAACCTGAGCCTGAAACAGGGGAGAGTCCCGAGGCTTTGGAAAACATCTTGCATCACCCCAGTCCCAAAGGTGTCACGTCCTAGTGAGCTGAAAGACTTCCGGCCTGTCACTCTGACGTCACATGTGACGAAGACCATGGAGCGGCTGCTGCTTCACCACCTGAGGCCACAGGTCCACCACGCCCTCAACCCTCTGCAGTTCACATACCAGGAGAAGGTGGGAGCGGAGGATGCCATCATCTACATGCTACACCGATCCCTCTCCCACTTGGACAGAGGCAGTGGTGCTGTAAGAATTATGTTTCTGGACTTCTCTAGCGCCTTCAACACCATCCAACCTCTGCTCCTTAGGGACAAGCTGACAGAGATGGGAGTAGATTCATACCTGGTAGTATGGATCGTGAACTATCTTAAAGACAGACCTCAGTATGTGCGTCTCAGGAACTGCAGGTCTGACATTGTGTTCAGCAACACAGGAGCGCCGCAGGGGACTGTACTCTCTCCGGTCCTGTTCAGCCTATATACATCGGACTTCCAATACAACTCGGAGTCCTGCCACGTGCAAAAGTTCGCCAATGACACTGCTATCGTGGGCTGCATCAGGAGTGGGCAGGAGGAGGAGTATAGGAAACTAATCAAAGACTTTGTTAAATGGTGCGACTCAAACCACCTACAACTAAACACCAGCAAAACCAAGAAACTGGTGGGGGATTTTAGGCAGATCAGGCCCCTCATGGACCCCGTGATCATCAGAGGTGACTGTGTGCAGAGGGTGCAGACCTATAAATACCTGGGAGTGCAGCTGGATGATAAATTGGGCTGGACTGCCAATACTGATGCTCTGTGTAAGAAAGGACAGGGCCGACTAAACTTCCTTAGAAGGCTGGCCATCTTTCAACACCTGCAATAAGATGATGTACATGTTCTATCAGGCAGTGGTGGTGAGCGCCCTCTTCTACGCGGTGATGTGCTGGGGAGGCAGCATAAAGAATAGGGATGCCTCATGCCTGGACAAACTGGTGAGAAAGGCAGGCTCTATTGTAGACACAGAGCTGGACAGTTTGATATCAGTGGCCGAGCGACGGGTGCTGAGCAAGCTCCTGTCAATAATGGAAAATCCACTGCATCCACTGAACAGGATCATCTCCAGACAGAGGAGCAGCTTCAGTGACAGACTGCTGTCACCGTCCTGCTCCACTGACAGACTGAGGAGGGGGGGGGGGGTAAATGTTAATATTATACAAAATTATTGTCTGTCTGTTATACTTTCATTGTTATCAATCTTTAATTTAATATTGTTCTTTATCAGTATGCTGCTGCTGGAGTATGTAAATTTCCCCTTGGGATTAATAAAGTATCTAACTATCTAAGAGAAGCTGTATGGATGTAGTGAGAGAGGACATGCAGGTGATGGATGTAATAGAACAAGATACCGATGACAGAAAGATATGGAAGAAGATGATCCGCTGTGGCGACCCCTAATGGGAGCAGCCAAAAGACGACGAACTCTTAAGTCAAATACATTTTACTAAACAACTAATGTAGTCTATGCAAATTGCCAAATCACTGTTTCTTTCACAACATTTCATGGATGCTGAAGTCAGAGCAGTTCATGAATACAAAACAAAATGAACTGGAATTGGATTGACTAGTCAGATCTGGGACCTGGCCATACTTGCAACTGGAAATAACCTGGAACCCTAAAATCTGGAGTAAAGCTAGCCCTAAAAATGACCAAGCCATCACAACAAAAGTCCAGATGTGCGTCTACTTACCCTTGGGAAAACAGAGTTATACCCAAATTGTTTTAGAAGGAACTCATGAAAGTGTCTAAATGTAATATGTCATATGTACTGTATTTAACATGCTTGACAGAAGTGTGAGGAAAAAAAATCTGTTTTGATGAAAAATACCAGTAAAGCAAATAAACTAATAAAAACTAAACAATGGTTTTATGGCTCTTGGTTATATATATATAAAAAAAAAAAAAAAAAATACTGTTCCACTTTACAAACTGACACCTAGTTCATATGTAATAAGCATATTAAGGCCTGAATGCTTAAGTACGCCAGACTGTTCTGCATTAAATATAAATCGGAAATTAAAAAGGAGGTAATAAAAATATAAAAAGCACATCTCAAATACATAATTACAAGACACCATACATGTATTGCGGGAAATTATGCAAAAAAAGGTAGCTGACAGAGGCTGAACAATTTCAGACAACACACTTCATAAATACAGACAAGCAAACACTTTTTACTTAAAATGACACTTCTTGAAAGAAAATCAAAACACATAGTAGGTTTATTAAAGACTGTTGCTTTGTTGTTTTACCTTTGAAGTTATGAGTTTCATACTCTATTCCTTGATACACAATGATTATTGCCATACAAGAAAACTTAAAATAAAAAGCACCCAGGAACCCAAATATAAATTTGCACCACAAACACTTTTTCAATCAAATTCACAACTACACACAACTTACAGACAATCCAAGTGTGAAGCAGTGCAAGTAAAGTACACTGGTCAATGTATGACTTTAGTGCCATCTTCAATATAAACGCTCTTTACGTCTAAAACTACTTTAACCTTTCACGATTACGGAATTAACGGTGTAATGATGCACAATTTTAAAACGGAATTCAATAAGAATAGATAACGTCTCAAAAAAGTTCCAAATAGTTCACGTTTGTCACCTAAAAGGTACATTATATACTTCAGGTATTTGAAGAGGCGTCCCAAATGTTAAGCAAACTAACTTCTATTCAACTACGCTGCTAACGACACTAAAATTGCCAAACTCAGATGCCTACATAAAAATATTTCGAAAGCGTCCAACTTTAAGAGTGCTATAAAAGATATATCTTCATGGGAATGTCAATAAACCTTATCCTGCCAATCAGGGAGATATATTAGTGGAAATAAGTAAAAATGTTTAAAAACGTACACCTAAAATCCATTACAATACGGCCAGTTTTGTTATCAACCTTCTTCAGTCTGAAAGGTGTGTTTATGTGATCAAACTGATAAGGAAATCAAAACGGTAAACAACTACTATGTCGGCGCACAATGGGAAGCAAATTACAAAAATTACAGTAAAGAAATGCGACTAAAATCATCCATAAAGGCCAAGTTATTTCCTAAAATCAAGGTAAGCAGTATAACTGTACAATTAAAACAATCAAGCAATGATACATGTGCTATCGTCTGCCCTTCCAAGTATCTCGGCTCCAGGAACGCTGTAGTGGAAGATTTGAACTTCAGAAATTATTTCGAAAAGAATGCAGTCGAACTCCAAAAGGGAATCAAATAAGGGTAACACAAGTTCATAAACACTACGAGAACTAGACAGTCTTACACACATGCCTAGGCTATAAAAAGCCCGGCCTTTTTAAGATACATTTGTGCACGACCATACACTTTCCACAAGTAATCAAAAAGCCCAACCATCAGGCTATACCAAAATAAAATATACAAGGGATTTTGCATTTAAACCTCGCATAGAATTAGCTCATAAGCTTCGCAATCAAACGTTTTTAAAACGGTCATTTCAAGAAATGTACCTTGTTGCTGGCTTTCTGCGCAGACCCTGGCGCTTTATCGGCCATCTTGATTCTTTCTCTGCCTACTGAATCAACCGCCGAATGAGTTATCCATGCGCGTGTAACTTACCTGCCAATAATGTGTTAAAGAGGTCTGCTTAATCGAGCTCCGAGTTGCACTCGAAAGGAATTATGGGAATAATGCTTGAAATGGAGGTGGTGCTTTTGCCCTCTACTGCTGCAGATCGTAAGGGGGCTGATCCGCCCTGCTATAATCTTTTCACGTGGACTACGAAATTATAATTAAACCACATTTTAATCATATTTGTTACATTTATTGTTATTTATCGTTGTTATTAACAAAAATACGTAAAGCTTTCAAGATATGCGTAGATAATATACAACAAAGTCTTTCTAGTTACTAATTATAACCAATCAATGTGTATGAACTTTAGAACCCAAAATCGGGTTTTGGATTTCTCTGACATTTACAGATAAGATAACTAAGAAGCAGCACGAACTTGTCAAAATTAATGATTAATATTTTGCTGTAAAGTAAATCAGTATATCAGCATATAATAAAGGAAATGTTAAAGACTTCACGTTTGTTCATTTTACATTATTGATGTCTGTAATAATTACAGTGAAGGCGCGGAGTGTCTGGAATAATATGATGTGCAGGGAGCTCCTGATAGATTAGGCGCAAGCAAGGTGGATAGGGTGCTTTAAGTGAGGGGCTCTCGAGTTCAGTACTGGAGACCCCGCTCTGGTTGCAGGTTTTAATACCCAACCAATTTTTTTAATTGAACACAGACGTCATTCATTCATTCATTCATTTATTTATTTATTTATTAATTAATTAATCAATCCAGTCAAATCAGAATATTTACAGAATGGACTAGAAGTTTCTGTGTTAGAAGCCTAAGAATTAATTTTTACTTTTAAATATGCTGTTCTTTATATCTTTTTGATTATGTGTGCCATTATTTACTAATAAGCACACCAGGTGGTAACAGTGATATACTGTAGCTGCCCATTAGCATTCCGTGTTGTTTGAATTGGTGTCTCCTCCGCCTGTAATTCATTTTCAATATTCTGATATGATTAACGGAGCAAACGCCACAGAAAAAGCGATTTTAAAAGAAAAAGATTTAATGAATTGTACATTTAAAGATGGCAAAATAAAATGTCTTAATTTCTTATAAATATAAGTCTAACACTAATGTAGTTTTCTGAATACAAAGGTATAAAAGAAGTAAAAAGAACCTTTAATTAAATAATGAGATCAATTAAAGGTTAAATAAATGATTGAAATTGGTTGGAACAAACTGAGAACCTCTGCTTTATGTGATCAGATAGGGTGAGAGTGAGGGATTTGAGGGGCTACAGTTCAAGGAGGAAATGGATCTGGACAGGACAAGTTAACAGGGAAGGAAAAACTTTATTTTTTTTTTAGCTGTGCTCAGTATCCCAGGTAACAGAGTTGACTATAAATGTTGTTTTGTTGTGAAAAGTAAACAAAATATTAGAACTGAATCCTGAGTGGCTTTATTATTTTGGTCACTATGATGCACTTAGTTATTTAACAAAGGCAATGCAATGAAGATACTGTAATGGTTAATTTTTACTTCTATAGAGTTTGGTCTTTTTTCTACTTTTTATTTTTCTCCCATTCGATTTAAATGATATCTACAACAAAAATGAACCTTTACTATATATCTGAAACCTGGAAAATTATTCTAGGTTATTTATTTGTAATTCTTTAACAAATTTCATTGCAAATCCATATTTCTGGGTATTTTTACTTTTTTATCAGACAGTTGGTATTTATGCCAAATACTTATCTTCACTGCTAATAAGAAAAAATAGGATGTGATGGTACTCTGTTGTCATGGTAACTCCAATTTGTAACAAAAATCTCCAATAGGAGTTAAGTGTTTTTTCTGCCATGTCAGACAGTAAGGGATTATATGAAATTGTGTGTAGACAGAAAACCCATCTTATCTCACTTCTGTTGATACCCCATGTCTGATGATCAGGGTGCTGCATGCACACAACATGATAATTCATTAATGCTTTTTTAAGAGTTGCATTATTTATTTATTTATTTATTTTTTGCTGTTCGTTTTAATATTGGCAGACTTCAATATCTTGGGAGAAATTCTTGTGTTTAGATTCATCACTATTTCACCTTCAAAACCTGGCACTTGCTGGTTTCAGGATGCAACAACATCATTTATTTCTGTAGCACATTTTCATACATAGGATGTAGCTCAAAGTGCTTCACAAAATCGTAAAGAAATTGCTACAAGACAAAAAAAAACAAACTAAATTAGGGAAAAATAACAATGAGTAAATAAATCAATATGGGCTTACATAACATGGATATATAATTAGTAGAAAGGTAGAGTCCTTATATCTATCTATCTATCTATATATAAAATTCTTTTCACATTTGAAACAGAAATTGCGTATGACCATGCGAAAAGGAAAGTACGTATGACCACCGAACATATTATAATACAGGAACTAATAACTTTGTTTGTGGACGCCATTTTTATATCGTCTTTACGAATTGTTATTATTTGTGTGAGAGTTATTTTACTGATATTGAAAAGAAGTAAATACAAACACGCCGATCAATCCCATAGAAATGCGCCCAGTGTCGTCCTCTCCCAGCCCTCCTCTGTGGACTCCAGCGCTGAGCCGTCTGCCACCAGGATTTATTCGTCCAAGTGACTGTCGCGGAAACTGCCACATTTTTTTTAATTGGCAGTACTTGATAGTAGAAGAGATGAAGAAAACAGCTTTGCGTTTTTGTACTTTTTAACTGCGCCGAGTTCTAAACGTGAAGACGAGACCACCTTCAGCGGCGAGGGGTCATGACAACAAAGTGGACGCTGGGAGGCGTGGAATGTTGGGCTGCTCCGCCAGGTTGACAGCTTTGCAGTTTCGGGCAGCGTCCTTTCTTCTCGCACTGTTTGTGACACTTCAAGTGCCCCGTCGGCTCCTTGGACAGTGGAAATCTTTGCGAATGAGTGTAATCGGCACAATCAAAGCGTGACTCTCTTGGTAAATTGCGGTGCACAGCTACTTACTGTCCCTTAAGGTGAGTTCGGGTCACTAAAACCCCGCAACATTCATGGTTGCATTTGTGATGAATTCTTTTAAGAAGATGGAGGGTTTACGTCTAAGAAGATGTACCGACCTCTTCATGTGAAGTATTTGACTTGGGAATTGTTAGGACATTCTGCCCGTTAAGCACGGAAGGGTAGCGTCCACATTTATCAGAATAATTTTCCTCTTAAATCACAGGCACGTAGTGCAAGGTTGTCAAGCAGGTAGTTTACCCGAAACCACTGCAGTAGTACTCAATGTATCTTTACTTCTTAAATGTTAATGTTTTACTGTTTAATAATTTATACACTTCTTATATATCATTCAAATTCTCTTATGGAAATGTTTTACTGTTTGATAATTTATACACTTCTTATATATCATTCAAATTCTCTTATGGAAATGTTTTACTGTTTGATAATTTATATGCTTCTTATATGTTCTTCAAATTCTTTTATCAAAATGTTTTACTACTTAATAACTTATTTTATAAATACTACATTTTATTTTTTTCACTTGCACTCAGTGAGCGAAGCCACTGGGTAATCAGCTAGTGGTATATAAAGCTTTAAATTCAGCCGACTCCAATGGTGGCCAGTGCACCTCATGTGACCCAGAAGCAACCTCCGAGTAGCCCGGCCCGTAGTCCCAAAAGAAACACACAGAAAAACTGAGAGAAACACATTTTGTGAGCCATCAGAAATTCCTACAGTAGTACAAACCATGAATGCAACACTCAGAATAGCCTAGCAACATTGAACCCACAATATCAACATAATGTGGGATGTATAACAAAGCCATGCCTAATCACACATGCGGTGTGTGACAGATAGGGAGCGCTATTGCTCCCTTGAACCCCTGTCCACGACTCCAGACACCAAGTAAAAGTCCAAATGATGACTTTATTAAATCGCCACAGTGTACAAAGCACCTTCTCCTCCACTATACTCATATAATAAATCACAATAACAATAATACACAATCCTCCACTCCCAGACGCGTTGCCCTCCTACCACCCAGCTCAGCTCGCCGTCTGGGAGCTCCCACAATCCTTTTATATTTCCTGACCCAGAAGTGTTCCCAATCCCCAGTCCATGTGATCTTGTATCACTTCCGGGTCAGGTAAAAGTCCTTTTCTTCACCCCGGAAGCACGTCATTCCCCTTGTCCATGTGACTTGGACGTACTTCCGGGGCATAGGGTAAATAACCGTTGTTCTCCCCTGCAGCATCTCCTAGTGGCCCCCATGGAATCCAGCAGGGCTGCGTATAAAAACTGCAATGTCCATGATGCCCTGCTGGTCTTCGGGGGACCTCCATACTGCAGGGAGGGCTCCACCTGGTGGCTTGGGGATATTGGCCGGGATAAACGGCCGGCCATACACCACAGGTGATATAATTTTATATATTGTGATAGTGTAGGGCTCTCTCGCTCCCTTGAACCCTCAGACACCACATCAGACACCAGATAAAAAGTCCAATAATTATTTATTATGATAATAATGTGCACAAAGCACCCTCCACTCCACAATACTCAATAAATCAATCCAATAACCTATAATTAAATCACAATCCTCCACTCCCAGACGCTTAGCCACCCTGCCTCCCAACTCAGCTCATCTGTCTGGGATCTTCCACAGTCCTTTATAGTCCTCGACCCGGAAGTGCTTCTGAGCTCTCAGTCCATGTGATTATCCAGCACTTCTGGGTCAGGTAAAAACTTCTCTTTTTCTTTAGCCCGGAAGTATATCATTTCTTCTGTTTCCACGATTGTGAATTACTTCATGCTATAAGGAAAGTATAAGTAAGTCCCTGGGCCTTCCGGCAGTGTCCTCCGGTGGCCCCAATGGTATCCAGCAAGGCTGTGATGAAAAACTCCAAGTTCCATGATGCCCTGCTGGAATTCGGGGCCCTTCCATGTTGCAGGGATGGCTCCATCTGGCAGGTTGGGGGTGTTGGCCAGGATACACGGCCCGTAATCCCTCACAATATATAGATTATTTCTATTTCAAAGTCAATTCTAAAGGACATAAGTAAGCATTGTAATGATGCTAAAAATGGTACACTGTGCTTAAATTTTCTTTTTCTGGTTAAAATTCTTGATATCAAAGTTTTTCATGTCAAAGATCATGCTTACTTTTTACTTTCAAATGTATCGCACATATACTTATATTTACATTAAAAGTCATTAAAGACAACCATCAATCAATTTTTCGACAGAATAAAACATTATTTACTATAGTGTTTTAAATATAACATTTTTATTTTGGGCTGCATGTAATAACAGACCTAAAATAACATGCTCGTCACACAGTGAAACATGGGAATAACCTGTACACAGAAAAATTTCAGTTGACAGTGGCATGTCTGGACCTGCTGTATTGTTATTACAGATCCTTTATTCTCTTCATCACTGGAGGATATACAGTTAGGTCTATAAATATTTGGACAGAGGCAACTTTTTTCTAATTTTGGTTCTGTACATTACCACAATGAATTTTAAATGAAATGACTCAGATGCAGTTGAAGTGCAGACTTTCAGCTTTAATTCAGTGGGTTGAACAAAAAGATTGCATAAAAATGTGAGGCAACTAAAGCATTTTTTAACACAATCCCTTTATTTCAGGGGCTCAAAAGTAATTGCACAAATTAAATAACTGGAAATAAAATGTTCATTTCTAATACTTGGTTAAAAACCCTTTGCTGGCAATGACAGCCTGAAGTCTTGAACTCATAGACGTCACCAGATGCTGGGTTTCCTCCTTTTTAATGCTCTGCCAGGCCTTTACTGCAGTGGCTTTCAGTTGCTGCTTGTTTGTGGGCCTTTCTGTCCGAAGTTTAGTCTTCAACAAGTGAAATGCATGCTCAATTGGGTTAAGATCAGGTGACTGACTTGGCCTTTCAGGAATTTTCCACTTCTTTGCTTTAATAAACTCCTGGGTTGCTTTGGCTGTATGTTTTGGGTCATTGTCCATCTGTATCATGAAACGCCGCCCAATCAATTTGACTGCATTTAGCTGGATTTGAGCAGACAATATGTTTCTGAACACCTCAGAATTCATTCAGCTGCTTCTGTCCTGTGTCACATCATCAATAAACACTAGTTTCCCAGTGCCACTGGCAGCTATACACGCCCAAGCCATCACACTGCCTCCACCGTGTTTTACAGATGATGTGGTATGCTTTGGATAATGAGCTGTTCCGTGCCTTCTCCATACTTTTTTCTTGCCATCATTCTGGTAGAGGTTGATCTTGGTTTCATCTGTCCAAAGAATGTTTTTCCAGAACTGTGCTGCCTTTTTTAGATGTTCTTTAGCAAAGTCCAATCTAGCCTTTCTATTCTTGAGGTTTATGAGTGGCTTGCACTTTGCAGTGCACCCTCTGTATTTACTTTCATGCAGTCTTCTCTTTATGGTAGACTTGGATAATCTCCCCCTATAGAGTGTTGTTCACTTGGTTGGCTGTTGTGAAGGGGTTTCTCTTCACCATGGAAATGATTCTACAATCATCCACCACTATTGTCTTCCGTGGACGTCCAGGTCTTTTTGCGTTGCTGAGTTCACCAGTGCTTGCTTTCTTTCTCAGGATGTACCAAACTGTAGATTTTGCCACTCGTGATATTGTAGCAATTTCTCGGATGGGTTCTTTCTGTTTTCGCAGCTTAAGGATGGCTTCTTTCACCTGCATGGAGAGCTCCTTTGACCGCATGTTGTCTGTTCACAGCAAAATCTTCCACATGCAAGCACCACACCTCAAATCAACTCCAGGCCTTTTATCTGCTTAATTGATAATGACATAACGACGGACTTGCCCACACCTGCCCATGAAATAGCCTTTGAGTCAATTGTCCAATTACTTTTGAGACTCTGAAATGAAGGGATTGTGTTAAAAATATGCTTTAGTTGCCTCACATTTTTATGCAATCTTTTTGTTCACCCCACCGAATTAAAGCTGAAAGTCTGCACTTCAACTGCATCTGAGTTGTTTCATTTAAAATTCATTGTGGTAATGTATAGAAACAAAATTAGAAAAAAGTTGTCTCTGTCCAAATATTTATGGACCTAACTATACATCCACAAATGCTGGTTACAACTGTACTGTGCAAAAAGGAAACTATATGTTAACGATGTACCATCACACAGTGGAAATGTGTATTGTATTTGGACAAATCAATATTTCACTCCTTTTTTGGGAGAAATGTATGTTGTGTTCTCCATACCAATGAAGAAAAGGACCATTCAGACTGTTACCAGCTGCAAGTCCAGAAGCCCATGGCTGTGATGGTGTGGGGTTGTGTCAGTACCCTCAGCAAGGGTAATTTGCACTTCTGTGAAAACACCATTAATGGCAAAAAGTACATGAAGGTTTTGGAGCAACATATTCTGCCTTCAAGATGGCATCTCTTTCAAGGTTCAAGGTTCAAAGTTCTTTTATTTGCCATTTGTGTATAAAACCAACAGCCAAAGCACATTGGAATTCTTGTGTAGAGCTCTATCCGAGTCATAGTAAAACATTAAAAAAATTTTAAAACAGTAAAACAATATAATAAATAATATAGATTATAGCAGCACTATACAGACAGGTGATAATATCTACACAAAAAATAAAATATATTGTAGGTATTGCACAGTTAAAATATTGCACATTTTTCACTCATCATTTACATGACAAGTGAAATGAGGTAGTGTGAGATTATTACACATATTCAATAATTTTGTTTTGCCATCAGTCTGACTGTGGTGGGGAAAAAGCTATTGAAAAACCTTGTTCTGTGAGTGATGATGCTGTCCGCTCTGCTGTGTCTCAGATTGTATATATAGTTTTTTTGTTTGAGCAGAGAGTGAGCTGGATGGAGTGAGTCCCTGATAATTTCCTCTGCTCTTTTCCGATGTGCGTATATAAAGGAAGGAAATTTTGTCCCTATGATCCTCTCCGCAGTCTTTATGACTCTTTGCAAAGCTTTCCTCTCTGCCTGTGTAGTGTTCCCATACCAGACAGTGATACTTGCGGTGAGAATGCTCTCTATAAGTCCCCTGTAGGCCTGGGTGAGAGGGTGATGATTCAGGTTGGCTTTCCTGAGCAACCTAATAAAATATAGCCTTTGCTGGGCTTTTATCACTGTGGCTGTGGTGTTAAGAGTCCAGCTCAGGTCTGATGTAACCTGCAATCCCAGGAATCTGTGGCTGTCGGCCCTCTCCACCTCAGTCCCTTTGATGATAAGAGGCTGTAAGAGGGGGAGGATTTTTCCTGAAGTCCGATATTATTTGTTTGGTCTTGTCTGTGTTGAGGATGAGGTCATTCTCCTCTCCGTAGACAAGAATGTTGTTTACCAGGGTCTGTACCCTGACTCGTTCCCCCCCCCTTGATGAGCCCCTTGATGAGCCCCAAGATGGTGGTATCATCAGCGTATTTAATGATGATGGTGTTGTCCTGGGTGGAGACACAGTCATAAGTGTACAGAGTGAAAAGTTTGGGACTAAGGCAACAGCCCTGTGGGGATCCTGTGCTGACTGTGAGCTCAGCAGACACCCGTCCTCCCATTCTCACCACCTGTGGTCTATCTTTCAAGAAGTCCAGGATCCAGTTGCAGGTGGGAATTGGGATGCCAAGGTCTGTCAGCTTCTTGATCAGTTTTCCCAGGCGGATAGTATTGAAAGCAGAACTGTAGTCCAGGAAAAGCATCCTGGCATACATTCTGCTACTTTCCAGGTGTTGCAGAATGTGATGTAGGGCTATTGCTACCGCATCATCCACTGATCGACTGGGGCAAACTGAAGGGGGTCAACATTCTCCAGGAACATATGGTCGATGTGCGTGAGATCCAGTTTTTCTAGACATTTCATAGCGACTGTTGTGAGTGCCACTGGTCTGAAGTCGTATAGAGTAGATGTGTCCGATCTTTTGGGTACTGGTATAATGGTGGAGGATTTAAAAATACAGGGGACTACTGTCTGGGATAATGACAGGTTGAAGATGTCAGCATACACACCAGCTAATTGTTCCCCACAGTCCTTCAAAACTCTGGGAAGAACTCTATCGGGTCCCACAGCCTTTTGGGGATTCACCTTTTTCGGGGCTTTCAGGACCTGTGTGTGTGTCACCTGAAAGACAGTGTCCGTGCGGTCACGGGGGCCTTTGAGGGTGTGTCTGTATTCAGCCTGTCGAACCTGGCATAGAAGGAGTTAAGGCTGTCTGGAAGGGTGACATCTCGGAGATCTGTAGTTGTTGTGGTTCTCCTGTAGTTTGTGACAGATTGAATTCCTTGCCACATGCTGTGCGTATTGTGGTTAAGGTAGTAGCCTTCAAGTTTTTGTGAGTGAGCCCTTTTTGCTGCTCTGATAGACTTCTGCAGCTCATACTTGGCTCTCTTATACTCCACTTGATCTTCTGACTTGAAGGCCTCCTGCCGCTTCCTGATTTTCTGTTTTATATCCCCATTAAACCAAGGTTTTTGGTTGGGGAACATACATACAGTCCTGGGAGGGGCACATATGGACATGCACCAGCTAATGTAGTCACCCACAGTCTCTGTACTGTATATTCATGAATATCATTAGTGGCCTTTTTAAAAATGCTTTTGCATCATCAGTCCAGATGTTGACGGTCCTGGTTATGACTGGCTTTGTCTTGAGCCTTTTGTTATAAACTGGTTTAAGCCAGATCGCCAGGTGATCAGACTTTCCAAAATGAGGTTTTGGTTCAGCTGAAAAGGCATTTCTAACATTACTGTAGCAGTGGTCCAGTATTTTATTTTCCCTGGTGGGGAATGTCACAAACTGATGCAGTTTAGGCATATTTTTCCGGAGATTGCAGTACTTAAAATCTCCCAAAATGATCACAGTGGCATCAGGATATGTGTTTTCATGCTTTTTGATCATATCATGTAGCTCCTTCAGTGCAGCCTCCACCTTAGCGGATATGCACGGCACTCACAATGATGCATTGCAGTTCTCTGGGCAGATAAAATGGCCTTAACTTTAAAGTCAGATATTCCACGTTTTCAGAACAGGATTTAGAAATGATCTTAACAGTCGGTACACCACGATTGTTTGATGAGGGTGGCCGTTTTGCAGCGCCTCAGTCATCCCTGAAGACCGTGTAGCTGTCTGGTGTTATTGTCTCATCAGGTGTCCTCTCCCCCAGCCAGGTTTCGCAGAAACACAATATGGAGCAATCCTGAATGTCCTTCTGCGTGGAAATCCGAGCATGGAGCTCATCCATCTTATTTTCCAGAGACGGAACGTTTGCAAACAGTACGACCGGGAGGGTTAGCCTTTCATTCCTAACCAAGCGCCGGAGCCTTCGGTCAGCTCCTCCCCGTCTGCTGCGCCTCCGCTTTGGCCTGTTCTCAGAAGAGCTCCCTGCCAGGGTCCAACCCAACATTGAATCAGCATAGCATGCTAGCTCAGGGTGGGATTCCAGCAAGATCAAGTCGAAAAGTCCGATATGGCTGTGCTCTCTCAGTTGTAATAAGGTCGCCCGATCATAGAAAATGTTTGCAGAGTATGTCTTAACTCGGCACCAAAAAAGTAAGAAGAAGAAGAAAAAAAAGAAAAAACTTGACTCGGAGAGCTACGCAACGTCGCCCTTTGAGGAGAGCCATTGTTCCTGCCTTGCACCTGATGATCCCCATGCATATTTCTTTAAGACAATACAAAACAACATTTTGCACACATTGCAAAGACCCACAGTTCTGACCTGTCCCCAAACTGACAATGTGTGGTGCATTTTGAAACACTAGATGTGACAACAAAGACTACATGCTGTTGCCAGGGCTGGTTTAAGACCCTTAGATGCCCTAAGCACTAAATAATTTTGGTGCCCCCTTACACTAGTAATTCAAAATATTAAAACAATAACAAACTAGAAAATAACATTTTATTTTATTATCGAAAATTTGAAATTAAACAAACATACTTATAGTAAAAAGAAAAATAATATTTATTTTTGTATGCTTCATTTTATTTTTATCTTAATAATTTTCTCCTAGTTTTTTTCCTTGCAAACTCTTTGATTAGATCTTCATAATCAATCTTACCTTGATGCATAGTTGTTCTGAGGGGATTTTTAATATATTTCAACCGAGAAAATGAGCGCTCAGCTGAGCAGTTTGTGACCATTAATGTTAAAAATATATGAAAGGCAATGTCTACATTTGGAAAAGCACACTCAATATTGTCTTCTAAAATAATTTTATAAAGTTCTGCATGACTGAATCTTGTTTTTACATTTTCTGTTGCACTGAACTTATGGCGCACATATAAATGAAACTCCTGAAGTTCAGCTGAGAAATTACTGTTGAAGTCCTCTGGGTAAGCATCAATTAGCTTTTCACAGTACTTAGAATACCTTTCAATGTTAGTAGATGATGAAGTGACATATGGCAGATCACTTAGAAAAGAAAATCTCTCAGCTATTTCTGTGTATATCTCTCCTCTCCTTTTCATCTCAGTTTTAAGTTTGTCAACAATTATGCAAAAGGTGCTGATATGAAATTTATCTCTGGACTACAAATTATCCAATCTCCTGCCAAAGCCTGTAGAAATTGACTTTAACCCCAAAATTGATTTAAAAATGTATTTTGTGCGGCACTGCTTTTCAATAAAGATCTGATCGCATTTTTATCATTACTTGAAGATAAAATGGCATCCAAAATTTTATAAATTTTAACGTTAGGGGTCGATTTTAAAGGTTTTTTTGAAATGTACGGTTTTCATTTTGACATGAAGACCGTAGATTTACCATTTTGATTATTTAATTTATTTATGGCTTTTGTATCAATTTAGCAAATCTATTTTTACACATATTCTTAGTACAAGATTTGAAGAATATTTTGTGAAAACTTTGTTAATAAATCTTTATTAGTAAAAAAGTTACAAACAATTTTATCCAATAGTAATCAGCTATACGATTTTCACTTTTACATAATGTAAATGAATTTAAAAATATCCAAGAATAGAATTAAATAGACTTATCAGAATATTTTTTCCTCAAACTGGGACGATTTTTTGTTTTTGCTTAAAACAGAAAATAACGCTTTCTACACACTAGAAATTTATTTTAAGTTAAATAACAGATAATTCACAAAACACAACAATTCTGTGATAATTTTTAATCAACTATTAACTATTATTTAAAAATATAAAAACATATTGTTTTGAATCGAATTATTTTCACAATATTTTGACATAACATGGCGTTTAAGGGAATCACCATGAAACGGGAATTCCCAATTGTAGATGGCACTAGTATGCAGAATGCACTGTGTAAAGTGTCATCTACGAAGAGTGACAGCATAGGGAGGTACAGGGAGGCATTATTCATTTTTCATTAAATTTTGAAAATGGCTATAAATTTAATTCATTTAAGAATTTATGTGATAAATTTGGCCATGAAAAATTTTTGTGATGCCCCCTTTACCCTTGATGCCCTAAGCGTGTGATTACTTTGCTTATATGGTTAATCCAGCACTGGCTGTTGCACACCTTAACACTTGTTTACAAGAAGAACCAGACAAATTTATATCTGAAACAGTCAATAAAATGATGCCTTCAGCACTTAAACATTTATTAAGGTTGTGAGGACAAAAGGCAGTATTAGTCAGTCAGTCATTTTCCAACCCGCTATATCCTAACACAGGGTCACAGGGGTCTGCTGGAGCCAATCCCAGCCAACACAGGGTGCATGGCAGGAACAAATCCCAGGCAGGGCACTAGCCCACCACAGGGCACACACACACACACCCACACACCAAGCACACACTAGGGACAATTTAGGGTCGTCAATGCACTTAACCTGCATGTCTTTGGACTGTGTTAGGAAACTGGAGCACTCAGAGGAAACCCACACAGACATGGGGAGAACAAGCAAACTCCACGCAGGGAAGACCCGGGAAGCGAATCAAGGTCTCCTTACTGTGGGGCAGCAGCGCTACAACTGCGCCACCGTGCCACCCAAAGGCGGTATTAAAAAGTGATAAATTCTTTATTCAAACTTTTTAAGAATGTGTTACAGGTATCAAAATAAAAAGTGTTTATATATACTGTAAGTGTATATATCAGTTTTTAAACACGTGATATCAAATTTTGAAAACTCATTATGAAATTTTAAAAAGTTTTCAAAAAGTTGATGTCAGATTTTGAAAGGTCAGTGCTGACTTTTACAGACAACACTTGCATCCTGGTATTCCGGCCTTTAACTCCAAATCTCCACTTCACTTTAATTGCATTTTTGTGACAAGTTTTGTATTTGCATAATAAACTCTACACACATGGATAGATTAGCACTTTAGGTATATACAGAATGCAAGCAAATTGCACTGCATGCCTGCACCTAGCAGGCTTTGTCAACATTGAGTTCACACACTCCCTTTCACTACCCCCAATGTCTATGCAGGTCAGGTGGATGGTCAATTCCAAATGTTCCCCTATGTGAAAGTCAGTTGAGGTCCTACATGAGGGAGCCCTGCCTTTTTACTCAGTGTTTCTGCAATAAGTGCCAGCTGCCCACAAACCTGAACTGAATTAAGCAGGTTTGAGAATGAGACAGTGAGTGTCATGCATGTGTCTCATTTCATTTAAATAAATTAGTTAATCAGTACCAACTTTACAGAATGAAAATTTTAAGCATAGACGTACAGTATAGTCAAGGAGATGTTGATTCATGCAAATTGTTTCATTTTTTGGGTAAAAGCTTTTTATACAAAAACTGTAAAATTCATTTTTACTTTACTCACTTTAATGAATATCTGACATCATTATAAATTTTATAATATTTTGCCATATTTGTCAAAACCTTATAAATTAATATATCAGCATATTTGATTTGTTCTTTATTGATTACTAGCAAAATACCCGCGCTTCGCAGCGGAGAAGTAGTGTGTTAAAGAAGCAATGAAAAAGAAAAGGAAACATTTTGAAAATAACGTAACATGATTGTCAATGTAATTGTTTTGTCACTGTTGTGAGTGATGAGTGTTGCTGTCATATATATATATATATATATATATATATATATA
>JANRMT010062854.1:104953237-104963686 GCA_026402145.1 Polypterus bichir lapradei | reverse complement strand
GGTTTACACTGTGCTTTGTTTCCGAAGTAGCAGAACTCATGAATATGGTTGTATATATCACTCGCTCGCTTCTTATTGTTTCGCTGCCTTCTCAATTATATAATGCATGTTTTCTTCAGCGCTTTTTGGGGCTCTTCCTGGTTTTCTACGTACTGCGTGATTACGTGGGAGGCGTGATGATGTCAAACTCCGCCCCCACGGGTTTCAAGCTCATCTCCATTACAGTAAATGGAGAAAAACAGCTTCCAGTTATGACCATTACGCGTAGAATTTCGAAATGAAACCTGCCCAACTTTTGTAAGGAAGCTGTAAGGAATAAGCCTGCCAAATTTCAGCCTTCTACCTACACGGGAAGTTGGAGAATTAGTGATGAGTCAGTGAGTGAGTGAGTGAGTGAGTGAGTGAGTGAGTGAGTGAGTGAGTGAATGAGTGAGTGAGTGAGGGCTTTGCCTTTTATTAGTATAGATTTATTTTCAACCTGCTGTTAAGCCCAAAACATCTCCTTCAGGGAAACAATAAAGACACAATCTAATGGTGGGTTTTATGTGAGAGATCAATTTTAAAAGTAGTACACACTTGCAAGCAAACTGTAGGCAAGCCTCAAAGGCTGCATGTATTTTAAAGTTAAAAGTGCTGATTTTAAAGTTAAAAATGATAACAAAATGTATCAACAATTGTAAAATCCAATGCCCAGTTTCAAAAAGTTTAAAACAAGCCTGAAATTGCTAGGATAAAATTTAAAACAGGAGACATTTTGATACTGAAAAAGAGCAATTCAATTCTGAAAAGGTTTGTCATAATTTTGTAGAAGGTGAGGCATTGCGGTGTTCATTGATTTCTAGATTTGTTCCCTTCTTATTCATGCTTGCTTTTAACACCACCTAACCTTTAATGTTTCCACCAAAATCTAGTGTTTTTTTTTCTTTTGTTTGGTACACTAAACACAATTAACATATGACAAGGTCCTAACAAAGATACTGAGCAATGAGCATTCAAACAAAAGAGATGCTAGTATGACTAATGGTCCGTGTACTTTTTGGTATTTGAAATTTTGTTTCAGAAAATATCATTTAAAAAAGAAAAAGAAACACTTATTTGATTTTCAACTTAAAAGGGAAGAATGCAAAACAATTAGTTTTTTCCTGTTGTTCCTTCGCACATCAGAAAAGAAAAATTCAAGAAACGAGAACAAGAAAACCCCCTTTATTTATTTTGTCTGAACCGGACGTTTTTGTAGGAACAGTACTCAGACGTGATTTTAGAGATGACAAAACAAGGCCTTTCATCGAATATTTTATTTGAGTGTCTGTCATATGAACACGGAGAAGCGAGAGTGTTTTCTGCAAGAAATGTTAGAAGGATTTGTGCAGAGCAAATCTTGGGCTGTAGACTATATGACACACATTTGGAGATAGAGGTGACAAAAGCTATAAATGCGTCTGTTTTTTTGTTTTTGAGCTATTACATTTTCATTATTTGAATCACAAATAAATCCAGAAAAGTATGTATAATTTTAAGTTTATGAATGCTATTTGTTACCATAGAATTAAAAATACATTACTTTCCTTCATTTTATTCTTTAATCAAAAATCTAAATCTGAAAAATCCTTTCATTTTTGTTTTTTCGTTTTTGCTTCTAAAATGAAATTTCAAATACCAAAAAGTACACAGACCAATACACAAAAAAAATGTTTTAAAGAGTTGATTTAGGTACGAAAATCAAAATCAACCATCACCCAGTTAAATAATTTTAAATTGACTCCACAATACCAGACACATCCCTGTAAATCCATCTTTTTGACACAAGGGGGCAGAAAATTAGCATCTCAAAGTTACCTTTCAATTTTGCCAAGACCCCTTCTTTAATTTAACTTTGGCTAAGCTGAAGAGAAATCAGTTTATTAACAAGTGATCTATAAGATGATTGTCTGAATGAGAAGAAGCTTCATGGGGCTTGTTTAAAACTGTAGAAGTATTTTGATTTTGAATATTTCTTTTTGAAAGTCCAGGCAACATAAATGGTTTTATATTTTGTGTTAGAAAAAAATGGCATGGTATTCAATCAAACATACAATAATAATATAACAGATTCAACTATTTACTTTAAAATAAATAAAAAGAAAACTAGAAAGAATAATAAAAATACAAAGCAAAAGAAGATTCAATCCCCACTCAACATAAAGAGAAAGAGAAGAGAGACAGAAGCAGAAAAAGAAATCTCCCTTCTAATTTTTTTAAGTATGATAAAACAATTAATAATATTCAGTATTATCACTGGCCTAGCCAGCTTAATATAAAGTAATGTCAATGAATTCTTGCCAAGTTTTGCACATATCCTCTGAGAGCATTTGATCTTTTTTGATTTGTGATAATATAGAATGTCACTTGCCCAGTAAGTTGTAGAAGGTGGATTGGGATTCTTCCAGTTGAACAAGGTAGGTCTACATGTTAGTAGTGTGGTGTAGGACAATACAATTGGTTTATCTCTTTGAACTTTGATGCTATCCACGATTATGCCAAATACTACCCTTAATAGATCAGGAGTGATTTTAACATCAAGGTTATTTTTGACAAATATGCAAAGCTTTTTTGTCTCAAATGTTATTAATTTAATGCTTTCCCAAAACACATGGCCTAGTGATGCTGGAACTAACCCAGAGTTTGGGACTTGCTCTTGATGAAAGACCTTTAGGAGATTTAAGCAATGGTTGCCACATATAGAACTGGAGTGTATTCTATGCAGAATATGTTTGAATTCCACTTCTTTTCTGAGATGACGATTGAAATGTCCTTTTCCCACCATCCCCTAAGATCTCTGAAGAGTAGATTATTTGAAATATTTAATAATTGTTGATATGCTTTCTGTATCTTCATCAAGACTAATCAGTATGGCTTCTGGCAAGAGCGGCGTTTGGGGGTGGCAAGTGGGGCAGCCGCCCCAGGCCCTGCACATAAGGGAGCCCCGCTTTTGAGGTCCACATGTCCCGTTCTAGCAGATTGCTCAAGTTATATTTTCCAGTATATATATATATATATTTGAGATGCTTCTAAGAGCAACCCTTTTAAAAAAATACCTCCTCAAAGTAAAATTCCGTACATGTCAGAATATACTTACAATCTGGGTACTTTTCTAGGAGAGGCCCTGCTAATTTCCACATGACACTGCATTGCATTTTGCACTGTTGTGGTATTGTCATGAATTATGAATTGCACTTTTTTAATAGACTATATCGTTATATTTTGATAAAGTCCGCATGTTGTCTTGCAAAAATTTTGCTGAATACTGTAATGAGAAAATCCAGTGTATGTTAACATTATTTTTATTAAATTTGCATGCAAGTTTATATAGTTCTCACATACCAGTAACAACATTTGATGTAACCGGCCCCATATGGGGTTGGTCAGCCCTAGGCCCCGCACACCCCTAAAGTCACCTCTGGCTTCTGGGATTGATATGGAAAGTTGGGGAGGTTTCTTTTAACAAAATTTCTAATCTATAGCTAGGAAAAAAGTGTGTAGCTGAAAAGTTACATTTGGAGCGTAATTGTTCATGTAAATGCAAATGCATTGTCTATATAAAGATCTCTATGTCTCTTAATGCCTAGCTTTTTACACAAGTTAAACGCTAAATTACACTGAGCAAAAGTGAATGGATAGATGGATAATGAAATAAATAAACAACTTGTTGTAATATTATTGTTTGGTTCAGCAATAGTCCACTCCAAAAATAAATTGCAGTGTGCCAAAAACATAACTGGTTGTGCTCTTCTGTTACAGACCTGAATGCATCTCATGTCACTAACTACGTCAAAAGAATCACCATGGACTCATCTCACCCAGATCATCTTCCAAAACTCTGCTTTAGTTCAATTCAAACTAAAACTAATAGACACCTCATGACTTTGTTTCCCAGTGCCATAGCGCTTTCAAACCAGTAACTTAGCTTGTCGTCCTTTTGTTCTCTCATATACTGTATAAAGGTGTGTGGATGTACAATATATTGTAACAGATAGGGGGCGCTATCGCTCACTTGAACCCTTGACCAAGACGTCAGACACGATGTAAAAGTCCAAATGTTGACTTTATTAAAAATGCACAGTGCACAAAGCACCCTCCTCTTCACAATACTCATAAACCAATAACCAATAATCACTAATAAACAATCCTCCACTCCCAGATGCGTTGCCACCCTTCCACCCAGCTCAGCTCGTCATCTGGGAGTTCCCAGAGTCCTTTTATATTCCCTGATCCGGAAGTGTTTCCAATCCCCAGTCCATGATTCCTTATCATTTCCGGGTCAGATAAAAAGTCCTTTTCTTCACCCCGGAAGTGCGTCATTCCTCCTGTCCATGTGACTCGGATGTACTTCCAGGGCCTAGGGCAAATAGTAGTTCCTGGTTCTCCCTGGAGCGACCCCTGGTGGTTCTGACGTTATCCAGAAGGGCTTTACAGGAAACCTCCATAGTTCATGATGCCCTGCTGGAATTTGGGGCATCTCCATGTCGCAAGGAGGGCTCCTTCTGGCAGCCTGGGGGTATTGGCCGGGATAAATGGCCAGCAATGGACCACAATATGTATATGTACAGTATGTGTGTGCATGTGCATAAACCCGATACACTCACGCTTTTACTTGTCCATCATTTGCACATCTCCTTTATAACTGCACTATTTTGCAACTGTTTATAAAGCATGTTATTTAACTTGTCTTATATGTTATATTGTATGTTGTTTTCTGTTATGAGCAGCTCCAAAGCTACCAAAATAAATTCCTGTACATTAAGTACTGGCAAATAAAAGGAATTGTGATTCTGATCTCCCTCAAGATACTCAGTAGGGTTGAAATCTGAGGATTGCCCTGGTCTCTGAAGCATTGAAAACTTGCTGTTATTTTTCCACAACCATTTGGTGATTATTGTGCCTTGTCATAAAGTGCATTATCATGCTAGAAGTGTCTCTCTGAGTGTAGAGAAAATGAAACCATGAAGGGATGAACTTAATCAGAAACAAGGTTCAGACACACTTTGATGTTCAGACGTCATCAGCAAGTACTGGGGCCCCTAATGGGTGGCAGAATAAATTCTCCACACTATGACATTGTTACTATTGGTCTGTACTGTTCATAGCAAGAAGCAAGAAGCTCCATGGACAGATGTTGCTTGCATCAAATTTTGATCCTTCCATCAGCATGATACAAATGATTCCTGGATTCTTCTGATCAAGCAACGTTTTTCAACTCATCAACAGTATAGTTTTAATTCTTCTGTGACCATTCAAAACTGAATGAATGGATGGATAATGAAATAAACAAACAACTCATTCTAATATTTTCTGTTATAAAGCATACCTTATATTACATGCTTCTTCCAAGTCATTTTGCTACACTGTTAATCAATCTATACTAATAAAAGGCAAAGCCCTCATTGACTAACTAACTGACTGACTGACTCACTCACTCACTCACTCACTCACTGACTCATCACTAATTCTCCAACTCCCAGTGTAGGTGGAAGGCTGAAATTTGGCAGACTCATTCCTTACAGCTTACTTACAAAAGCTAGGGAGGTTTCATTTCAAAATTCTACGTGTAACGGTCATAACTGGAACCTACTTTCATTCATATATACGGCCATAGCCAGCAGCTATAATTGAGTGCCTGCCCATATATGGTAAATATTCACGGGTGAAGGACTGTGCTTAGCATATTCATAAGTGCAGCTACTGTGGAAACCCTCTGACACTGAACAAGCCTTTTTACACATATGAATAGGAAAGCAAGATGTAAAGCTTAAGTTTAAATTACATTCATAGACACGCTGCCGCTAAATATTCGCAGGCAAATCCACAACTTAATACTGGGAATGCCTGTTAAACATCTTAGATTCACGAGTACCGATTTGGGTAGTGATCACTTCGATGAATGAAACCAGTTCAAAAAACGCATTACACAATTGAGAAGTCAGCAAAAGAATATGAAGCAAGTGACGCATACAAGCATATTCATAAGTACAGCTATTGCAGAAACAAAGCACGGTGTAAACCTAAAGTTTAAATTAGGTTCATAAACAGGCTGCCGCTGGCGTTTGTCATGCCTACGACGAATACGATATTAACGAGATACAAGTTTAATGAGAAGACGCAAGGTATAAATGAGACTTTTGATCACTTTGTAACAGAGTTACAATTGCTGTAACGGAGTTAAAATTGCTGGTGAAGGACTGTGCTTATGCAAACAAATAGGAAAGCAGGGTGTAAAGCTTAACTTTAAATTAGGTTCATAGACACGCTGCCGCTGGCATTTGTCATGCCTAAGACGAATACGATATTCGGGAGATACAAGTTTAATGAGAGGGCGCAGGATATAAATGAGACTTTTCAGGACTTTGTAGCGGAGTTAAAATTGCTGGTGAAGGACTGTGCTTATGCAAACGAAGATAAGATGGCCAGGGATAGAATAGTGTTTGGCGCAACCTCAGCAAAAGTGCGAGAGAAACTTTTAAGTGCCGGGTCTGAGCTAACATTAAATAAAGCCGTGGACATCACGAGATCACACGAGATAGCACCAGCACAACTGAGAAGCTTTGATGCACGTACTCCGAGTGGCTCACGTGAAGTAACTTTGCAGGACTGGGAAAGGTTAAATTAAGTTCATAGACACGCTACCGCTAAATATTCGCAAGCAAATCCACAACTTAATACCAGGAATGCCTGTTAAACATCTTAGATTCACGAGTACCGATTTGGGTAGTGAACACTTCAATGAATGAAACCTGTTATCTTTACAACGGTTTTCAAACACGGAATATAACTTGAACACAACACATCCTCCAAATACGATCTTGATTGAAAGAAATAGTGATAATCAAATCCTTGATGACAGCAACACTCATAACAGTGACAAAACAATTACATTGACAATCATGTTACGTTATTTTTAAAATGTTTCCTTTTCTTTTTCATAACTTATTTAACACACTACTTCTCCGCTGCGAAGCACGGGTATTTTGCTAGTGCTTAATAAAACTCATTTTATACAGCATACTATCATAAGTCCCTTAACAAAGAAAACAGGAATACATTTTCAACATTTACACTAAGCATATAGCATTTTTTTGTAAATGAATGTATGTAATCATCCTTGTAAGTATTCCAAATTTTATTATGCACACCAGAGCAAATGCAATGAAATTGTTTTGCTAAGTGTCATGAAGAAAGCCAACAATGAAATCTGAACCTGTTATCTTGTATTTCACATCGGTTTCATAGCCAACATAACATATGGAAAAGCCAGTAGCTTACAAACAGACATGTAAATATATGGAATAAATACAAAAGAAGAATCAGTGTCTTTCAAAATGGGATAGCTTTTATCTGCCCAGACATTATGAATAACCTTGAGGTATCAGTATTTATTTACTTTAATGATTACTCAGCAACTGATTTTAAGAGCCATAATAAGTAGAATAAAGCATTGCTCAGACTCCTTTAATTTTTTTCATAGAATTTTGGCCACAATTTGAAAAACTTAAAACACACTATCAGGTCAGCTAGCATATTTGTGTGTGGTGCAATGAACCAGAATGTCATCCAATGCTTGCTCCATGCAGTTCTGCTGAAAGTGGATTCAGCGGCTAAGTATGCAAATATCTGTTGCCTAATTTTGTTGTAAACAAGGTTCAAGTAACAATGCTTTTAAAGTCCTTGCTTGTATTGTAAAAACACCTGAAGCAAGGCAGAGGGTCTCAGGCTGGTTTTGAGAGATTCCTGTGGAAAAAGAGTGAAAAAAAGGGTGAAAGGATAGAAACCACACCAATCTAATGTGGATTTAAACCTTAGTTCCTGCCAAAAAAATTAAACAGGAGAAAGTAAATGTTTGACACTGCAAGTTACCAGATCAAGAATTAAACCCTCTCAAGTAGTGCAACTGTTCTGTCAAATTTTTAATTGTATGTGGATTAGTACATAGAGTACACCTATCTAGCAGGTCGCTGTGCCTCTACGGTCTTAACAACAGTATGAATTTGTCTGGACATGGATTCTACAAGATTCTGAATGCATTGTAAAGGAATGTATAACATGTGCAAATTATTGTATTATGCAGTTGACTCTGTTGGACATTTTACCTTATTTCATTTTGTCAACTTCTCCTTGCAGCTGATTTGGAAGTTTGGAATCTATCTATCTATCTATCTATCTATCTATCTATCTATCTATCTATCATTTAATGCATTTCATCTATTTAGTTAGCCAGCTAGCTCTCAAAGCACAATTCAGTTTTTACAAGGCAGTAATCTTCACACTGCCATTGATGACAACAATTTAAAGAAGTTTGTTTTTTAGGAAATTAAACAGTATTACATAGTGCTTTGGAACTACGGACTGGGATATCCTGCAGGGGTCACATAGTGAGAACATTGAGGAGGTTGTTGACTGCACTACTGACTACATCAACTTCTGTATGGACATTGTAGTTCCAGTAAGAACAGTACGCTGCTATGCTAACAACAAGCCATGGATTACAAGTGACATCAAGGGCCTTTTGAACCAGAAGAAAAGGGCTTTTAAAGGCGGTGATCAGCATGAGCTCAAGCGCATGCAGAAGGAACTCTGAGTCCAGCTCAGGGCGGCAAAGGAGCAGTACAGTAGAAAGCTGGAGCAGAAGTTGCAGAATAACACCATGAAGGAAGTGTGGGATGGGATGAAGATCATCACTGGCTGCAGCTCGAAGCAGGGTGCCACCATTGAGAGAGACGTGGAGAGAGCAAACCAGATGAACAACTTCTTCAAAAGGTTTGACCACCCTAACCCACTCTTACTTCAGAGTACTGCACCCTCCACCCATTCTTCTGCTGATACCAGCATAGGAGAAACATCCACACCCACAATTACAGCAGCCCAGGTAAGCAAAGAGCTGAGGAGACTTTGTGCCAGCAAAGCAGCGGGTCCAGATGGAGTATCGCCACAACTGCTCAAGGCCTGTGCGTTGGATCTGGGGAGTCCTCTGCAGCACATCTTCAACCTGAGCCTAGAACAGGGGAGAGTCCCGAGGCTTCGGAAAACATCTTGCATCACCCCAGTCCAAAAGGTATCACGTCCTAGTGAGCTAAATGACTTCCGGCCTGTCGCTCTGACATCCCATGTGATGAAGACCATGGAGCGGCTGATGCTTCACCACCTGAGGCCACAGGTCCGCCACGCCCTCGACCCTCTGCAGTTCGCATACCAGGAGAAGGTGGGAGCGGAGGATGCCATCATCTATATGCTACACCAATCCTCTCCCACTTGGACAGAGGCAGTGGTGCTGTAAGAATTATGTTTCTGGACTTCTCTAGCGCCTTCAACACCATCCAACCTCTGCTCCTTAGGGACAAGCTGACAGAGATGGGAGTAGATTCATACCTGGTAGTATGGATCGTGAATTATCTTAAAGACAGACCTCAGTATGTGCGTCTCAGGAACTGCAGGTCTGACATTGTGTTCAGCAACACAGGAGCGCCGCAGGGGACTGTACTTTCCGTGGTCCTGTTCTGCCTATATACATCGGACTTCCAATACAACTCGGAGTCCTGCCTCGTGCAAAAGTTTGCAGACGACACTGCTATCGTGGGCTGCATCAGGAATGGGCAGGAGGAGGAGTATAGGAAACTAATCATGGACTTTGTTAAATGATGCGACTCAAACCACCTACAACTGAACACTAGCAAAACCAAGGAGCTGGTGGTGGATTTTAGGAGGCCCAGGCCCCTTATGGACTACATGATCATCAGAGGTGACTGTGTGCAGAGGGTGCAGACCTATAAATACCTGGGAGTACAGCTGGATGATAAATTGGACTGGACTGCCAATAGTGATGCTCTGTGTAAGAAAGGACAAAGCCGACTATACTTCCTTAGAAGGCTGGCGTCCTTCAACATCTGCAATAAGATGCTGCAGATGTTCTATCAGACAGTTGTGGTGAGCTCCCTCTTCTACGTGGTGGTGTGGTGGGGAGGCAGCATAAAGAAGAGGGATGCCTCATGCCTGGACAAACTGGTGAGGAAGGCAGGCTCTATTGTAGACACGGAGCTGGACAGTTTGACATCCGTGGCAGAGTGACAGGCACTGAGCAGGCTCATGCCAACAATGGAAAATCCACTGCATCCAGTGAACAGGATCATCTCCAGACAGAGGAGCAGCTTCAGTGACAGACTGCTGTTACTGTACTGCTCCACTGACAGACTGAGGAGATCTTTCCTCCCCCACACTATGCGACTCTTCAATTCCACCCGGGGGGGTAAACGTTAATATTATACAAAATTATTGTCTGTCTGTTATACTTTCATTGTCATCACTCTTTAATTTAATATCGTTCCTTATCATTATGCTGCTGCTGGAGAATGTGAACTTCCCCTTCGGATTAATAAAGTATCTATCTATCTATCTATCTATCTATCTATCTATCTATCTATCTAT